>QLTV01012198.1:8118669-8149575 GCA_003457575.1 Thermophis baileyi | reverse complement strand
TGACACCACACTCAATAGAAGTGACTGTGAGAGGGATCTTGGTGTCTTAGTGGACAACCAGCTAAACATGAGCCAGCAATATGCAGCGGCAGCCAAAAAAGCCAATGCAATCCTAAGTTGCATTAACAGAGGGATACAATCTAGATCTAGTGAAGTACTAATACCACTCTATAAAGCCTTAGTTAGACCATACCTCGAGTATTGCATCCAGTTTTGGTCACCGCACTATAAAAAAGATATTGAGACTCTAGAAAAAGTGCAGAGGAGAGCAACCAGGATGATTAGGGGACTGGAGACTAAAACATATGAAGAGCAGTTGCAGGAACTGGGCATGGATAGTCTAGCGAAGAGAAGGACCAGGGGAGACATGATAGCAGTGTTTCTATATTTGAGTGGCTGCCACAGAGATGAGGGGGTCAAGCTATTCTCCAAAGCACCTGAAGGTCAGACAAGAAATAATGGATGGAAACTGATCAAGGAGAGATTCAACCTAGAAATAAGAAGAAATTTTCTGACAGTGAGAGCAATCAACCAATGGAACAGCATGCCTTCAGAAGTTGTGGGAGCTTCATCACTGGAAGCTTTCAAGAAGAGATTGGACTGCCATTTGTCAGAAATGGTGTAGGGTCTCCTGCTTGAGAGGTTGGACTAGATGACCTACAAGGTCCCTTCCAACTCTGTTAATCTGTAATCTGTAATCTTTAGGTGTATCTGACAAAATTTGCAATAGTTATCTATTCATCAGCATTAAAATATCCATAATAATAGCTGAATTAACTATTTATAATAGCATCTTTACAACACGCATTATGTGTACTTTGGCCTGTCCAATTTTATATCAACGTCCTTGAGGGATGGAATAGTACTGCCAGACTTGAAGGAGACAGTGATATGTCCCATCCTCAAGAAACCATTGCTGGCCAAACTGCTCTAGACAATTTTCTTTTCTTTTCTTTTCTTATTTTTGGATATACGTCAATATTATTATATGAACAGTGAGGCATCTGGGTATCATTGATTTAAATACAGATAATAATAGTAATATTAATAATATTTGTTACATTAATCATACTTATGTAGTTTTGATATTATTATACATATTTGTATTAGAGTGTGTTCCTTCATTGTTTAGTTGTTCAGTGTTTTTGTGCGCCATTCTAATAACAATCACAATATTATTTAAAAGTACATAGTGATACCATCTTTCAATATCTAATCTTTACATCTAGCTATTACTTTTAGTATATTATATAAATATATATATAATGATATTTCCCCTTGATCTTGTTTCTACCTCTATTCTAGCTCTCAATAAAGCCAATCTTATATTAAACAGCATTCCCTTTCTAACCATCATCTCTTGTCTGCTTTAGTATTTCAATTCTTATTCGTTTTTTGACTTGCCTCCCAAAATCCTTCTTTGGGTCTTTGTCTCTGTCTACATCTTTCCTATTTAACCCAAATATTTCTTCCATCTCTACTATATTTTGCTGCTGTACCTCTGGAGGATCTGCCCAAGCCCCTATCTTCTCTTCAAAAATATCTTTCTTTTTATCCAATCCCATTGTTTGATCTTTTAATATTGTCTCTTATTTGATTCATAAGTCTTTATTGTCTTCTCCTTCATCTCTTCTTGTTTTATTTATTGATTTATCTGTTCTGTCTCTTCCTCTGGTATTTCTATTATCTCCTCTATCTCCTGTATTTTATTATCTTTATTCATTGTCCCTTGTTGAACATTTTCTGATTTCCCCACAATGTCATCCATTAAGTCTTTTATCTCCCTGTGGTTCTTTATCAACATATCATAAGTACTTTGGAGCATCAACACCATTTCTTTTTGAAATCCACTCATCTTCCCCTCATGCAACATCTTGTCTTATTTTGATAGGTCCAAATATTGCTCAATAGCCTGTCAGTAGTCTGTCACTGCCCCAAAGTCTCAATTGTCTGTGACCTCAGAAAGCCAGCTTAGAAACCATTTGCTCAGTCCTAGCGTTGCTCCTCAGGGGAATGCAATAGTTATAGTTCTTTGTGTCCCACAGTTACTTCAATTACTTCCATTTAGGTATAATCCAGGACGATTTCCAAATGTCTCCTTAAGTGTAAATTCAATCATAGATCTTGGCATTTAAAAGTCGCTTTCTTTAGATGTCTTCCATAATCTCACAGTTAAACCTCCAATAACCATGAAGTAGACAGATATAGAAGAGCCGAGGTGGCGCAGTGGTTAGAGTGCAGTACTGCAGGCTACTTCAGCTGACTGTTCAGCAGTTCAGCGGTTCAAATCTCACCGGCTCAAGGTTGACTCAGCCTTCCATCCTTCCGAGGTGGGTAAAATGAGGACCCAGATTGTTGGGGGCAATATGCTGACTCTGTGAACCGCTTAGAGAGTGCTGTAAAGCACTGTAAAGCGGTATATAAGTCTAAGTGCTATTGCTATAGAACAGTAGATAGCACGGCAGTCCTCAAGGTGTTATTTATTTCCCCCTTTGTCTTATCAGCACTTCCCAAGGTTGTAGGAGCTTAGTATATATTCCATTCACCAGTAGATGGCGCCTTCAGCTTGAATTTCAACATTGCACAAATTCTGACAAATATTTATTTCAGATTTTTTTTGCAAATAGTCAATAGTCAGACAAATAATTCCAGCATTTTAAAATTCCTTACCAAAATATTGCCAATAAAGTTTGAAAATCCAATCTTTCTATATTTTAAAGATTTTGCACTCTCCCTTTAGTTCCTTTTCTTTCGAGTCTATAATTTTTCTCTCTGTAATTATTCTCCGCTTTGACAAGCATTTCAAAGAGTCTCTTTTCCATGGTTTATTTTTTTGGGGGTTAGGTTCTAGGTAAAAAAAGAATCACCTCACCCAGTTCCAATCACTGTTCATCTACACCGCTCCAGCACATTCTTTGTTTCTTCTGCTGCCCCAGCTTCACGGCAGCCATAATGGCTGCCTCTCCTTTTTGTCATTGGATGGGACGTAATACCTGGGTCCAGCTGGAGAGCCACCGCTCTCTGCGACCTGCAGGGTGCCCCTCCTTTCTTTGTCAGGGTGACTTTAGCCCCTGGGGGGGCCTCCAACAAGGAGGATTCAGCGCAAGTTCACGGAGCCCTGCTCTTCGCATCCAATCTTGCCGTGACGTCAAACCAGAAGTCTGCTCTAGACAATTTTCATCCAGTCTTGAAATTCCCCTTTCTGGTTGGTTGCAACTACAGAGGACCATAAATAAAATTTCTGTACCTTTTCAGTACAATATCAGGCCTGGCCATAATACAGAGATGATATTGGTTATGTTTGCAAATCACATATCACAGAACTAGGATTAGGTGGTGGATCCATCCTGGCTCTCATTAATCTCTCAGGAGCTTTCAATACATTTCATCTTTGTATTCTTCTAGACTGCATATGAGAAGTGGGAGTAGGTGGCACTTTAGATAAATTCCAGTTGTATTGTTGGGGTAAAGAAAGGTCAAGTATATAGCTCCTGATTTGGAGAAACTAAAAGGCTAAACCCTCTTTCACTCATCCAGTTTAATGTCTACATGAGGCCAGTGGGGAGATAAACCATTGGGTCAGGGTCAGCTCAGATATCATCAATATATTTTGATACTATGATACTAAGTATCATCAATATGCAGATAATTTATTTGTTCAATTTAGATGCTACTCAACTCCAGTCTAGCTATCGGTGGCTTACAGTATTCAATGGAAGGGTATTGGAATCTGAGTGTGGAGGAACATCAAACTCAATCCTAGCAAGATCAAGTTATGCTTTGACTTCACAATTTCAGGGATTTTCCACTGTTGGTGATGAATAGGTGCATTTGAATTGGTGCATTAGCTGAAGGTCATCTTGGACTCACATGCTCAAAGGAGCATGTGACAACCATGAGCAGAAAGACTTTTTAATTGGTTGTCCCAAAGGCAACTGGACTTTGTTTTTCCTTGAAGACATTTTGCTTCTCACCCAAGAAGCTTCTTCAGTTCAATTTTTAATAGGTTCAATTTCACCAGTTACACTCATTCCTTGGCTGAGCAACAATCACTCATGCCTTGGTGGCTTTATGGATTATTGAAATGACTGAAACAACAAGCCTTACTACCCCTTTTACATTTTATGAGATGCCAGTTACAGTTCAAGATTTTGGTTATTACTTACAGTATAAAACTCTATATGGCAGAGAGTCTAGTTAGCTAAGAGACCACCTGTATTATCTCTCCGTCCTGTGTATTGACACAGAGTTGGTTTAGTTTGGATCCCATCAACTAAGCAATGGCACATAGTGGAACAATTTTCTTTTGCTCCACCTGCCATCTTGAACATCATCCCATAAGAGATTTTTACAGTTCCCCCTCTATCTGTCTTCAGGCAAGTTCTAAACTTTTGGCTCTTTCCTGGTCTCTGTTACAGTATTTGGTGGGTGCCTTTTGACTGGGAAGAATGTGTGTGCGGGGGGGGGTGTTAAATTGTCCCCTTGGCAACTATTGCTCTTTTTCGATAATGTTCCTTTGTTTGTTATTTCATTGTTTGTTTTCATTTTCATTTTCATTTAATTTAATTTAAATGCCTAAAGTTTTAATTTAAATGCCTAAAGTTTGATATAAATAAATAAATATTTTCAAAGTAAATAAGCTCATAGAAAATCTACATTTTAAATATTGCAGTGATATTAAAATTGAAAAAAAAATGCATGGGTAATTTATTTATTTACACGTGTTATTTTTCAAAGGAATTTTTTCCTAGGATGCTTTAAACACCCTAGAATTCCAAAATAATAATTACAATAATAATTACAATACTTAGAACTTAATTTAATATATGCCAGTTACAATAAAAAAGAAAAAAATCTTGCCACTGATTTGCACAGGAGTCCTATTCACTAGGTCTCCACACAGATGCATCAAGGAGTTTGGTCCACAGAACAGCACATTAGTCACCTTTAAATCTAAAAGGAACGTTTTCAATAGAGTGTGAGAGTAAACACCTGAAGTATGATTTAATAAATAGCTTAGTGTAGAGCAGCTGAATAATCTTGCCCTTTATTGACTAGGGCTATGCAACAGGCAAACTCTTCTCTAAAGGAGCTGAGGGTTGTTCCACATTATTTGAGAAGCCTGGGGTGATCTTTACACATATATTCTCTTTTTTGTTCTTTTCTGTGTAAATAGAAAGGCAGCCAGCAGTTCCTATCTTACATAACAAGAGTTTCTGCTAAGAAACTCTTCGTATCTTCTACTTCCCAAGTAGTCTTCCCAACCCTAATTCCCTACTTACTTACCGTGTTTCCCCAAAAATAAGACTTCTCCCGAAAATAAGCCCTCCCCCGAAAATAAGCCCTCCCCAAAAAATATTTAAACGCACGCACAGCCGGTCCCCGCCATTTCCTCTGGTTAGGGTTAGGGAGACAGAGCTGGAAATCAGGTAAGATGGCAAGAGGAGCCCCGTCTTGCTCCATACGCCCCAAAATAATAAGACCTCCCCAAAAATAAGGCCAAGCACTTATTTCAGGGTTCAAAAAATATAAGACAGGGTCTTATTTTTGGGAAAACACGGTACGTTAACAATGTTGTGTTCCTAGTTGTTATGATTAACTGAAGCTTTAAGACCTTTATCATTTATTACTTGACCCTGTTACCAAGATGAAAAGGATGCAGACCTCCCAGAGTCCTTTTAAGAGAAGATCTCCACTTGCGAACATATATTGTTTGCAACACATAGTCATCAAATAACCTATGCACAGATATTAATTTTGAGCCAACTATCTTTTTCTAGCAGTTTCCTTTACTAGCTTATTTCATTATGCAAGAGATGCTAGATTATTATTATTTATTAAATTTGTATGCCGCCCAACTCCCAAGGGACTCTGGGTGGCTCACAACAATATAAAAAAACTATTAAAAGAAAACATAATAAAAACAGTTAAAAACAGTTAAAAAAGATGCTTTTATTCCCTTCAACTATTATGAAATTGTACAATTTGCAGCAGCTAACTCCACAGCTAGTCCTGGTGATGGGAGAAAAACACTTTTTCTTTTCCATCCCCTCCTTCAATCACTCTTAAGTCAGAGATTTGCAAATAATTCTTCCAGAAACTACTGAAATATGTCTGTCGATAGCATTATGAATCCAAGATGTCAGGAGAAAACTGAAACATTATTTAAGGAAGGCAAGAAGCATGTACTTTGTCAGAGCATGTGGAACATTCATTTATTTAAGATTTTTCTATATTGCCATTATGCTCTCCACCTCTGGATGATATACAATATAAATATGAAAATTAAAATGGAAATCCATAAAATGACAAACATTGAAATACATTAAAATATATAAACTTATTAACAAGGGCTTTAATTTATGGAACATTACTAGCATCAGAAGTCAATCCCAAGACAATATAAGTGTTGCCAGACTGCTTAAATTAAAATAAGGTTAATTAGGACCATCAATACTTTCTTAATTGGGTATGCATAATGAGTGACTATTGTTGATTATGGTGACCTGTGTGTTAGTACTAGGTCAATGGTATAATTTTTTAAATTTAAAACAAGAGTGTTTGACTGGCTTTATTGTTCATAGCTATATTATTGTTATTAGTCAATAAGAGTAAATATTAATCTCTTATTTTAATATTAATATCACATAATTTTCCCCCTCAACAGTTCCCCAAACTCACTTCACTAACTGAGCAAAATGGCCCCAAGGCTATTAGGAACACAAAATGTGGAGTCTAAATATTAATTCCAGCTTCATTCAAGGGATAAAATCTTCCTCCATGCAAAGGAAGTCCTCAGATAACATTTATTTATTGGCTGCCCATCTTACCGCAGTTTACATTCATAAAAATATATATACTAAAAACTTAAATAAGTTAACACAAGCAAACACTATGATCCAATTAAAAATGGGGGAGAAATGGGATGAGGTGTGATTGACCTCACACCAGGGGGGGGGGCAAGATGTTCCATAGGGCAGGTGCAACAGCAGAGAAGGCCCTTCTCCTGGACCCCAGCAGCCAGAATAATCAGGGCCTGCAGTATGCCTTCTCTGCTGGCATGGGTCAAGCAGACCAATCTCAGTGTGATGAGATACTTCCTCAAGTAGTCTGGACTCATGCTATGGAGGGCTTTAAATGTAATTACTAACACCTTGAATTGAATCCAATAGCAGACTGGCAGCGAATGCAGATCAGGGAGAAGTGGTGTTACATGGGCCAATCTTCAGGCTCCAAGAACTACCCACACCTCCGCACTCTGCACCAGCTGTAGCTTCCGAATGTTTTTCAAGTAACCCCTTGTAGAGTGCATTACAATAGTCCAACTGTGAGATGACTAGGGCCTAAATGATTGAGCGCAGGTGACCTTGATCCAGGAAAGGCCACAACTGGCACATTACCTGAAGTTGTGCAAAGGCTCTCCTAGCCACAAGTGCTACCTGCTCTTTGGGTAGGAATCTCTAGTCCAGGAAAATCCCCACATTGTGATCCATCTGAGGTAATGCCACCCCATCCAGAGTTAAAGATGACAAACTCCCGGATCTCAGGGCCCCATGCACCCATAGGTTTTGTATTGGGTTTTTATTTCTGTAAGCCACCCGAAATCACTGTGAGTGAGTTCGATGGTCATATAACTTTTCTAAATAAATATAGAGCATGAAAATAGGGCAAAACAGTGAAGGCAGAAGGAGACTACTTTCCTTCAATTACCTATTGCTGAAGGATTTTTTTAAGGTTAGTTTTTTTAACCTTCTGGAAAGGTTAAAAAACCTTTCCAGAAGGTTAAAATTTGAGGGATCTTGCAGTTTCACCTAGTAGTTTTCGTAAGAGTTGTTTTAGTAGTTATAAGTCTCCCCATATTATTTTTATTCATATTGTTACTGTAGCTCTCTTTGCATTCTGTAATCTAGTACAAAATGGTATTATCCAGATCTTCTCTTTGGCTTGTTAACCTATAGCACATCCCCACAATGGTATTTCCCCCCCCCCCAATATTTACAAAATGCCCTCAACTAAACATATGTGTCCGCTTCTTGCACAAATAATGCTACTATAACTCCTCTTTTGTTTGGTTTATTTAATAAATTAGATCTTTCAGTCTTTAGATTAGATTTTATTAATCTAAATGAAGTTCTAGTTTCATGGAGTGAAATTAATGAATATATGCAGGGAGGTGTAGATGTTGATTTAATTATAAGTAAATGCCTAAAATAATTTCAAAGAGCATAGTTTGATGTTGTATACAGGTTGTTTTGTATAAGAGTTAAAGAAGGAATACACAGGTTGCTCATAGTAACATTTTGCATTCCATGGAATCAGTCTAATGAAAAGACTAAAATGAATTTGGGGGAAATTAATCCAACATTCTAAATGTTTTCCAATTATTATGTTATGTGACATCAAGGTGGAAATTAAGATGAGAATGAAATGATTACAGAAAAATGATGGGGGCATTTAGAGGTCCAATTTATTTTCGCAAATGTAACTCGGATTAGGAATTGATGTATTTTGAATCACAAATTAATCAGATTTGTATATATAAAATAATTCTTCCTGAACTGTAATTATAGATTTATTTTATGATGTAGCAATAGCAATAGCACTTAGACTTATATACCGCTTCATAGTGCTTTACAGCCCTCTCTAAGCGGTTTACAGAGTTAGCATATTGCCCCCAACAATCTGGGTCCTCATTTTACCCACCTCGGAAGGATGGAAGGCTGAGTCAACCTTGAGCGGGTGAGATTTGAACCACCGAACTGCAGCTAGCAGTCAGCTGAAGTAGCCTGCAGTACTGCACTCTAACCACTGCGCCACCTCGGCTCTCTATAAAGTACCTATAGGTACCTATGTATCTATAAGTAAAACTTCATTTCTTGACAGTGGAAGTATATAATGCCAAATACTATGATATTTGTAATGCTGGTTCCTTTATATTACATAAATTTGCAAGGATCACAGCAGGGCTAAATCTATGTTGTAAACATATACCAGTTTAAAGCCAATTTTATTTCCATATGACTTCTGTTCCCACTCTTCCAAAGAACATTTTTGAAATGGTGTTTGTTGGGAGTTGCAATACAAAGATGGGTGGACAATAATTTTTAAATAAACAAGTAATTAAATAAATAAATAATCTATATTACAATACAGTCCTCAAACTCTTCATCAGATGTTATTACAATCAATAGATGAGTTCCTATGAAGCCAACCCAATTCTTTTCTCATAATTATTTACTTACTAGAAAAGCATCCTTATATACATAGTTAAATTTGTTTGGATGACAGAATGAAAAAGAAATTCTGTTTATCTGTGTACCAAACTAAGATTCAGCTCCATTATAAAACCTGTTTTAAATCTGTATTTTTCCCACATGGACTTTATTGCATTGGTCCAGCAAGATCCTATACAACCTAGCTAAATTAAAGTGTGTGAACTGAAGCCAATTACTCCTAAGGGTCAAAATGGTTTTAAATTTAAATCTTAATACAACTTTAAGCTCAAATGGAGGAATATATTTCAGTAACCAGCACATTTCTTCTTTCTCATATGCATCATTAACCTGAATGTCTATTTGGGTGAATCCTTCTAAGTAAATTGTTTATATGAGCTAGATGCCTGACTACCCCCATATACTTTGGTTGCATATAAAATTTAGCCATCAAATGTCATTACTACATTTAATTTATAATCACTGGAATCTCAGATAGGCAAATGGATGATTTGGAATGATACATAAAGTTTAATATAGGACTTGGTTGTATTTTATTTTAGTACTATTGCTTTTCCTTCCTTCCTTCCTTCCTTCCTTCCTTCCTTCCTTCCTTCCTTCCTTCCTTCCTTCCTTCCTTCCAAAAATCAGCAGAATTATTCTTATTTTCAGATATTAAGTTCTAACCTAACCGGATTTTAAGAACCATAGATAATTTGAATTTGGCAGCATTTCAGCTGATTTGAAAATGCTAACTTAGGAAATTGTGAGGAAAATTCAAAGGTGTACATTAAGAAAGGGAAGTCAAAATAACATCTAAAAAGAAAGGTATGGCAAAACAATCTCTGTAATATTGCAAAAAAATAAAAAATTACATGAATACTTCCTAATATTCCTCTGGTAAACTTTCAGGTGATGGGTTTGTGTTCAGTGGTAGGATCCTGTGGAGAGGATTACAAAGTGGAATTAAAAACAGTTATTATGGGAAAATAGAGATGGCAGCATCTTCAATTGCCTTGCTTAACATTAAATTATGCTAAGCCCAAATATAGGTAAACTCTTTTTTGAAGCTTATACTTGAGTAATGTGAATGGTAGCTTTAAAACAAATAAAAGCAGTATTACCAACATGTTCAGAATATGGTGGCATGTAAATGATACCATAAATAAATATGCTATTCCTGCAAGGATTTCCATAATCTAATTAATTTATTAAGTCTGATTTACAATATTAAAAATAAGAAATGCAGTTATGGCATGCATTATTTTTATACTGTTACAATTTCCATCCTACTTTTCCACTAAAATGCTCTCAAAATATTGAATAAGGACAATAAGAAAATGAAATAATTATTTACATCTGAAATGCTAAGCCCAGAGATCAAAAACATAAACCCACAAATTGATTAAAAACAATCCTGTATTTTCATTTTATTCCTAAAACATGGCAAGAATCAGGGGCAGACCATCTTAAGTAATTTCAGCATTTCCACAAGATTTCGGAAGAAAGAAGAAAATAATTTCCTCGTTGCCCCTAATCCTGTCTCAGGAAGGAAATTTGAAATCTAATCTTTGAGGGAAGCTAACCAATAGTTCATATAGACTAGACCTGTAGTAGCAGGCAGTCCTTTAGGTATTTTGGGCCAAGTCAGCATTGTCTATTTTGATATAACTCAAAATGTGAGTAGACTATCTATACATACAAGCAGCAAGTGGATCTTGAAAATCCATTGCCTATAATTAGGGTATTTGTATTCTATAGAATTTCATTTCCAAGAGTAACATCTGAATGAGTCATCTTATGAGTTGCTTCCATGTTACTAGACTTCTAAATGCTTAAGGTAGTTTTAATCCTGAAAATTTAAAAAAGGTATACTGTCTAATAACAATTATATGACTGTCTTTCAATACATTAAATAACCATAGAAAAACAATTCATTTGGTTAACATTTCCCTCTATGGCATGGTTCCAAGCTATGGTCCAAAGAGACACCATATGGCAAAGTTGCTAAAATTAAACTATTTTTGCCAGTTAGGGAGATGAGAAATCTATTGAATTTTGGTATTTATGTGAAAAATATGTGCTATAAGAATCAGTGGAATTCAATATTCCTCCACATTAACAGTCTATCTCAATTACATTTTAACATTATTGTTAAGATGAAGTATCATTTAATTTACTTTCAAACTGTTGTTAATATTCTCAAATCTAATATTCTGTTGACTCCAATTTTAAGACATAGAACTAAAGTAATTTGCAAATCAATGCATATAGCATACCAGCATGTTACATGAGGATAACTTTGAATTGTTGGTTGGATGAAGTAAAAGCAAGTAGACTCAATCTGTCATTTTTTTAAAAAAAAATGGACAACAAAATACAATAGCAAGCTCCCATACTAATTTTGCACTACAGGGAAGTGTTTGTTTGTTTGTATAAGTCCTGATCCATATTTCATATCTTTAGATTAACTACTGAAGGTTCAGTTTTCAGAACTATGTGTTTAACAATTTGAATAGACATTCACACACACTTCCAATGATTGAAAATGATTCCCTGGTATAAGGATAGTTTGCTAGAATATCACCAACAAAGCACTTTCAGCCTATTGAGTTTGTAAAGTTATCATCTTAATTGGGGCTCAGTTGACATACATGCAATTAGTACCAAGTTCATGCAGTGATGTGGGGCTAAATGACATTAACTAAGTGTGAAATTAAAAAAAAGCTTTAATCTTACGACTATTCTGAAGAACATATGCATGGGGAGCATAGTAAAAATGAAAATGAAAGAACAGATGCAGAAAATGAAGAAAACTAATGCATCTTGAATCTTATTCATCAGCATTGATTATAAAGCAGAATTCTTTATAACTTCAGTCAAGTGAAAGGAAAGCCAGGTGAAATAATTCTTGAGACTCCTTTTTGAATGAAGTGTTGATTTTAGAATGGAAGTAATCTACCTACAAAAAAAAAATCTTGTATTAAAAACAAGTTTTTAACTGTTTTTAAATGTTTTTATTATGTTTCCTTTTAATGGTTTTTTATATTGTTGTGAGCCGCCCAGAGTCCCTTGGGAGTTGGGCGGCATACAAATTTAATAAATAATAATAATAATAATAAACATTCTCTTCTTATAGATTTGAATTCTCCCAGGGAGACAGACATTTTTTCCCCAGTGAATGTACTATAGAAAATCAAATGAGAACAAAATCTAGTGAGTTCTCACTGTTTTGAGCAACATTTCCAGGTTTCCTTCAGTCAAAACTTTAGTGTGAAAAATAGGCATATTTTCCAAGAGGAATTAGAGCAAAAGATCTGTCCCTTACTTCTGTAGTGTAGAAACTCCAACAATCTCACTTCTCTCCTATGTCAGTTTTGAGTTTCCTCAAATTTCAAATGAGTTGAAATGAGTTTCACCCTTGGTTCACACAAGGGAGGCTAAGATGTAGCATGGAATATGAAATACTAGGTAAGCAACCTTTAAGTAAATAGGTTTTCACTTAACATTGGAGTGTGTATGTTGATTACTGATACCGATAGTAGAGAAGATGATGAAGAAAAGTGGGTCAGGACATGTCAAAAGAGGGCGAGGATAGGATTTCTTTCTTTTCTTTTTTTTAGGAGATGTTTAGGAGTTTCATTGTCTAAATTTCATTTAGCCTACTTATGAGTTTTTAAACTCTAAATAAATGCCAGCCATGCCACCACTTTTCATTAATGAGGTCAAAAGAGGATCTGCAAAATAAATATCTGGAAAGTACACTCCAAAGATTTACTGCTAGATTCTGTACTTTAAATGTCTATCTTTATATAGTTAGTTCTTATTTTATTTTTTTGTTTGTTTGTGCAGTGATAATTTTAGCTGAGTGTGAGACAGTTATTCTGCTTCACTCAATATATCTCATAAAGCTACTGTGAGGATATGTCACATTCACTGCCATAAGTTCCTTTAAGGAAAAGCTGTATATAATTAGATGTTATTAGTCACAATTTAAGTTATCTCTTTGTGCTCAGTTTCATTAACCCAGCTCCATGGTAACATCCATTGGATATAAATCTCATAATGGTTAAAGTTAACCCTGTGATCCCCACATTTATTGATTTATTGGATTTGTAAGGCCTTGAAATCATTCTATAATTTGAGAAATGAAAGACTTTAATAAGGTTGTGGTAGTGAATGCATAACACTAAATATCTGAGATGATTTCCATATATGGTGCCTTGAGTTCCAGGAAAAGAATTGGAAAAAAGATTAGTTATAAATGCAATATAATTCAGCACAGAATAATGTACTGGAAGAAGCCTCAAAGCAAGCAATTCCAATTCCCTTATAAGGGTACTGTGAAGTTTCCGAAAGATGCCCTAATTAATTCATGAGTCACGAGCCAAACTCCAAAAGAAATATAACGATTTATTAGGAGCGACATTTCGGCAATACTCCGATGCAGTCAGAACTGAGCTCACGCAGGTTACGTGCCCTCATGACCCTGTTTCTCCCCTTCTCACTGGACATGCCATAAATCACATGCTCCAATGAACCACATTGGCGGGCTGTGAACCCTACACCCCTCCTGCTGACTCCGGTAACCTAGGACACAATCAGTAAAAGAAACATTTGTGGAATGTAGTTTCAGTTAGTACAATCAGCCACTCCGTCAGCTCTCCCCCCTTCCTTCTTGTGGCAACTTGAAAGCTTTGCAAGTTGACAGGTACAATCCTGAAGATATTGACTGCCTCCCCCCTTCCCATATACAACATCTAAGAATTATCCAACTTGCTCTTTACAGAAAACAAACATTATAGAAATTTTAACTATGGAAAAAAATTACTGTTGAGTAAAGATGCATAAAGAAATTGCCTCAGAAAACTCAAACAAGCTAAATAAGGTCAATAGGTCTGAATTGGAGCAGAACAAGGAGATAAGTTCTCAGTTTAATCTAGGGGTTTGTCTTATTAATTTCATTGGGACTTACAGGGTATGTATGTACAGGATTGTGGCATTGGAGCCTACATATAAAAAAGTGTATAATCACCTTAAAATGTTATGTATGTCTTTTACTAAGCAAGGACTGCCCCAACCATATATACTTTTCCACTCTTCCCATCACTGTATGAACATAAAATGATCCACACACAATAACCAAAGAGATGTCCAGAGTGTAGTTGTGGGTAATGGGGAGCAGCAGCAGCAACAGGGAATCAATTCTCATTTGTAGAAAAAGAAACAAATCATGAAAAACGAATATCTTCCAGACAGGAGGGAAAATAATGTTGATCCATGTATTATTGAATTAATAAAATTTTGCAGAAAAAAGTAAGGCAAACATGTATATAATTAATGATATATTATTAATAAGAGTGGTAGTTAATTAGGAAAGCAAAATCATTTTAATGATTATATTTTAAGATATAGTGAAACTGAGCATGATGTACATGCTGTGTTTGTAATCTAAGGATGAATTGTATGCATAAATGGAAGCAGCAGTTGTACAAAGAACTTCAGAGATCTAAACAGAATACCAGTAAAAAAAAGTACCATATAGATTTTTATATTTATAAACATGATATACTATTTGATGTAGGAACCAAATGTCAGATAAACCATGTGATGGGCTCCCTATTATCCCAGGGTCCTTAGGTCCACTGGCAAAACCATGTCTTCAGGGCCTTTTGAAAGAGTATGAAGATGAGAGCCAATCTTATCTCTGCATGAATGATGTTCCACAGGGAGGGAGCCACTGCAGAGAGAAGGCCATTCATTATCCCATTAGATTATCTCCAGTAATATTACACTACTAACCAGAGCATACAAAACATTCGCCAGACCAATCCTTGAATACAGCTCATCTGTCTGGAACCCACACTGCATATCGGACATAAATACAATAGAGTGTGTCCAGAGATACTTTACGAGAAGAGTCCTCCACTCCTCTGCTTGCAACAGAATACCTTACGCAACCAGACTTGAAATTCTGGGCTTAGAATGTTTAGAACTATGTCGCCTTCAGCATGCTTCAGCTTCAACCACAACAATACACGAGCACACAATAGATACAAACTCAAAGTGAATCACTCCAAACTCAACTGCAGAAAATACAACTTCAGCAACAGAGTGGTTAATGCCTGGAACTCACTACCTGACTCTGTGGTTTCCTCCCCAAATCCCCAAAACTTTATCCTTAGACTGTCTACTGTTGACCTCACCCCATTCCTAAGAGGTCAGTAAGGGGCAAGCATAAGTGCACTAGCGTGCCTACCGTCCCTGTCCAAACATTCCCTTTTATCTGTATCCATCTTATGTATATAAATAATGTTATACCTATGTATATTACCAAATACGTACTTGACAAAATAAATAAAATAAAAATAAAAAATAAATAAAATAAAGATGGAACTCCTGAATAGAGGGGACCTGTAATATATCCTGCCTCCCCACTCTGGAAAGACAGTTCTTCAAATAACCTGGCCCCAAGCATGTAAGGTTTTAAAGGTGACAATACATGGAAGGAAATTGATAACCAATGCAGCTCCTACAAGAGAAGTGACATATATACAAATCTGGACTTGCATAAAACCATACAGGCCACCATGTTTTGAACTAATTTAAGCTTCCACATATTGTTCAAGAGCAGTGCCATGAAGAGATCATTGCAGCAGTCAAGACAGGAGTGTAGATAACTCTGAGAGGGCTTGTTGGTATAGGAAAATGCATAACTAATATACAACCTGCAGTTGTTCAAAAGCCATCCTGGCCATGACTGCCAATTGCTCCTTGAGCAAGAGTTGTGAATCCAGGAGAACCCCCAGATTCTGTATTATCTAGGTTAGTGCAACCCTATCCAAGGCCAAAGTTAGCAATTTTCCATAAACCAAAGAACCTCAAAGCCAGCACCATTCCACCTTGTCAGGGTCCAATTTCAGCTCATTGCTCCCCATTCAGCCCTTAATAGCCTCCAGGTATTGCAAGAAGGAGGTCATGTCATTGCTTAATTCAGTTGAAACATACAACTGAATATCATCAGCATACCAATGATATATCATCCTGTGGTATAGTTAATCTCACCCACTGGGTTTATATATGTTAAACAGAAGTGGAGATGTTGCCAAAACAGAGTAGTTGACTGAAGGACTAAAATAATTCTAAGCAGATAAGTTTATTCCAAGAAATTTTTGTAAGTCTTTTTGTATATAGATAACTAGCTAAATACCTATGCTTCGCTACGAAATTAATGAGTAGTTTAAAAAGTGACTGTATTATTTCGTTAGAGACGGTAAAGTAAGTTTCTGTTACAGATGAAGACATTATTGTAAGTGTAACAACAATGAAATAGATGGGCTTAAGCCCTTTAATCCCAGCAGCAACCGTGGCTGTTTTGTCTATGTAGCCAGGCTATTAAGTTGCATAGCATAGACTTTCAATTCGTCCCTCAGATGAATTGCTCAGGACCTCCCTGTAAACAACATTCCTGGTTTTGCTGTCTGGCTGGAGGATGACAAGGCTGTCAGGTGAACTGACTCTGGAGCATGCCCCATAGAACTGGCCATGGGAGAAACAGGCAGCTTCCCTTACTTGTGTTTTCCTAATCACATCTGTAAATATTTTCCTGCGTTTTTTGCCTCTTTTCCCTTTAACTGGTGTTACAGTAGAAGGAACAGATTCGTCTGAACTGAGGAGGAAAATAAGGGGGGAGGGTGGAAAATCTCTCTCTGCCTACCAGCATCCATCGGTATTCATCTGGCTAGTCTTTTTTGCCTTAACTGGTGTTACAGTAGAAGGAACAGATTCGTCTGAACTTAGGAGTAAAATAAGGGGAAAAAAATCTGTCTCTGTCTACCAGCATCCATCGGTATTCATCTGGCTAGCGTGTCTTAGCTCAACTGTTCTGTAGTAAAGCTGCTTGCTGCTGTGAAAGCAGAAGTGAAACTGAAACTCCTCTGTTTGTGTTTTGCATTTGGATCAGATTTCTTTTTAGGTGGGGAGGGGGGAGTAGAACTCCTTAGCATCAGAGCTTGTTAATAATAATATAAGAAATACTCATGCTCCGATGGTCATTTTGAAAATCCTTTCTTAGTGAGCACCTAGAAGCCAAATTTCAAGTTTGTAGGCTTTACGGTTCTGGAGATTTCATGATTAATGCATGAGTGGTTTTCGCTTTTATATATATAGATAAATCCATATATCACCATGGTGGTTCCATCTCAGTATTAAAAGCAAACATTCAAAATACAATTCGTGCCTTTATGGGTATCAACATGTTTTATTTTTATATTTCACCAAATATTTTATTCTTATATGATATTTCAAATATTTGAACATTGATCTTTTATGGTTTCTTACTTTGATCTATCTCTTCTCATTTCCCATTTTCTGGGATATTTTAGAGATCTTCCTGAAGGAGATGTTCTTATACAATGGGCTCACAAAAGGTTGTGTTGCTCAAGTACTTTCATGAGTGGTTGAATATATAGTTACCTAATCCAAGTATAGAAAGTATACAGAAATAATAAGAAAGAAAGAAATAATAAGAAATAATAAAAAAATAAAGACAATACTCCATTACAATTCAAACTGAGAAATTGGTTTAATTTTTAAATAAAAGTTAGGAGATGTGATAGACATTTATAAAATCAAGAGTAATAGGAAGTAAATTTATTCTCTCTCATGTAGTACTTGAACTTAATTTTCTCAGCTTTAGAAATGCACAATTCTTTTGAAATTTCTCACTACCAGATTTTTAAGTCTAAATAGAGGCCACCTTAGGGCTTTGGAGAGAGGAATAATTCTTCCTGTCTTTGGGGATAGAAGAGAAAATATTTAGCAGAACAAGTACGGTGGTGAAACCATAACTTGGATGATTGACCATTTCCATAGATATTTGATTCATTAAGTGGTTACTATGTTGAGCAACCATTCTCCAGAAGACAAACTAATAATATTCTGTTTTGGTATCCTACCTCCAAGATAGTCCCTGTTACCTTCAGAGTATTTTGGTTTAGTTTGGTTTTCCCTAAGCAGGTGGGTACATTTTCAAATAGAATATTAAACTGAAGCCCAGCCACCTGCCTATCTTCTAAGAAAGCCTCTGGGACTTTACTCTTATTTACCAGAAAATAAAGAGTAGCAAATAAGAGTGGTGCTAGAGATTTGTGCTTTGATGTGTAAGCACACTAGTTTCCTATTTATTTTTTTAATAAAAAGAATGCATAACAAAATTAATGTCAGCTAGATGTGTATTAAGGGAGAAGCTAGCATGTTTCCACAGCAAAGCACCACCCTGTAGTAACATGGTACCTATTTGCCTACATTTGGAGCAGTAATAGCAGCTAAACTATTCATGAGAGTATCTCTTTGGAGACAATTCTCCTTTTTTAACAGCAAATGAATTAGATATTTGCATCATTTTTGTTCCTAATTTCCATGTATCATTTGTAAAAGGAAAGCATTATAAATCCAATTTGTGGGATTGTTTAGTTCTCTAATGACACATTGTGTCAAAATAATTTATGATAGCTCATCTACTATTATATCTCAAAGCATGCTGCTTTTTACAGAGATCTTTTAAAATGTTTAGCGTTTGAACTTTCAGGGGAAAGGACCATTTCTGAGAATGCAGCAAATGTATTGGCCAACTTGCCAGATATACAAAATATGTTAGCTAAGTGACCCATATATCTTTTGTTGTCACTCAAGAAGTGCCTTCTTGACAATTTACGGTGATAAACTGTCATTGCTTCCAAAGTGCTTTTTAAAAGTAAAAATACATATTTCAAGATATAGTCCAGTTTGATTTCTCCCTGATCTCTCTTTGTTTTAGCAGTTTAAGTGCTTTGGAGCTCTGTTGGATCAGATCAAAAGAGTACATAATCCAAGCCATCATTTATAATCACCAAATAGATATTTAGGGCAAATCCACAGGCACAACATAAGACCAAACGTCTGCTTATGTTCCTCTCCCCTGCCTTGTTTTCTACAACTATCATTTAAAGGGTATTATCTGTATTATCTCATGTGTTTGTTTGGGTGTGTTTGTGTATGTGTATAGACCAGTGTGAGCGAACATATGGCATACATGCCACATATGGCACGCGGAGCCATATCTGAGGGCACGCGAGGTGTTGCCCTACGTCAGCTCCATCACACATGCGCGCGCTGGCCAGCTGATTTTTGGCCTTCTTTTCAGCCGTTTTCGCTCTCCCCAGGCTTCAGGAAAGCCTCCTGAATCCTGGGGACAGTGAAAAATGGCCCAACAGGCCAACCGGAAGTCCGGAGGCTTCAATGAGGCCTGTGCACATACGCGGGGGGGGGAGCACAGGGGGGTTATGCGCATGCACGGGGGCAGTGCGGGGGTTGTGTGCATGCGCGTGGGGAGGGCATTGCATTATGGGTGTGGGCACACGCGCACAAGCTATCGCGCGCGCGCACACCCTTTTTGGCACCCGACCCAAAAAAGGTTCGCTATCACTGGTATAGACAATATGATTAGCAGTATTTGATAATTTGCCCCACATGTATTTTTATAACACCTTTCTATAGGGCACATAAGTGAATTCTCTAGTACAACTTCATACAGTATAAAGAGTTACTTTTTCTATACAAATATCCTTATCTGTTGTTGCAATTCTACCACAAATTACCCTGAGATCTACTAGTAGACCATATCTACTTATTACTGTGCACTATAACAATAAAATTAACAATAAAATCTGTGTGAAAATCTGTCCAACCATGTAGATCACTCTGTGATTATGAAAGATGTGCAATATATTTAAGCTAAGCCTTCATGGCAGGCTTAGATGTTTCTCTTGTGGACTGTTCCCAGCAGTTCTGGCACTGACACTGATATAAATCTGATGTTAAAAATTCCACTCTAGATTTCAGCGGTTCAGCAATGGGGCTAGAATAGTACTTGCACTCCAGTTACTATGGTTGATTCCTTGCTTCTTCCCCTTCCCATCTGTGCAGGGAAAATAAACCTCACTGGTTGGTCACATCCTACCCCATATCATTGTTGCTTCGATGCGATAATCCTAGAAGCAAAGAAATAGGTTGTTCCTTCATTCCTACTCTCCCCGGCAAGGCCATGGAAACTTTGTAGGCAGGAAAGACTGATGGTTCATCTTCATGGAAGCAAAGTAACATCTCTTGAGACTTTGTAGCTATATTCCAATATGTCTACATTGCAAGTTAAAAATTGGGGGTGGGGAGGAAAGGGAAACTATATCCAATGGGTGGAAAAATAAGGAGAATATGCTTCACCAAGCCTGAACAGAAACCAAGAGGGTGTCCTCTGGGAGATGTCAGTGCTGAATGGAGTGATGAACTTCTAGCCAATTAGAGGTGGAAGTACTCTGGGAGGAAGTATTGCAGAATATACAAGTCAAAGGGCTTGAGACAGCTTAGGATGAAAAATAGCAATTTTGAAGCAGAGTGCATTTGTACTGGTCTTGGGTTGGTAGAGGATATCATATATCCCTGCACTGAAGAAGTGGCAAATACGGCATACGGGCAATGGGGAAAGGAGAAAGTGCAGATCACCCAAAGACATTGTCCAACAAGCATAGAATGGGATACATTCTAATAAGTGGAAAGATCTAAGACATAATCTAAATTTGTTGAAATATGAACTGATTTTTTTTTAAAATTTAATTACACTTAATTGAATACTGAAAATACTGAAAATATTTAGATAAATTACTCTGATATAGATTATTCATTCTGAAAAAAAATAATATTTTCCTATTTTTCTCTTCTGTGTCTAGTAGAATTATGGAGAATTATTCTCCAAAGGATATTTGAAAGGAAAGGCATCAGATTTTCTACGCTGGTGGTGTAAAAACATTGAGGGTTCACTGACTCGTATGATATGATCATGTGATTATTTAATATATTTTGGGGATAGTGTATTAATGTATATAAACTCATTTATTGAAAAATATTAAATTGTAAAGATGTCAATGTAACATTAAACTTTATATCAAAGTTTTGGAATCTGTTTATCTAGAATTATGGTTGTATCAAGCAGGGGAGGGGGGGAAGAGTGGCTAAAGGAATCATGTTGAGAAGTTAGAAATATGATGTTATTCCAGATATCAACAAATAATTGAATGTTATGAAAATATCTGTTTTGAAAAAGGCAATTTTTTTCTACTAATCAAAGTACAGAACAATATGTGTAATTATGGCAGAGATTTTGTGATATTTTACAGTAATATTTTATATTGATCATATTATTATAGTGCATTTATTAGTCAACCAGTGACAACTGATAAGTATAAAATATAAGGTAGATCTTTTTAAAGCTTTCTTTTGGTTCATAATTTGTATAATGGGTTTACTTGGGGCAATCTCTTCTATGCTTTAAAGCTTTGTTTAATTTAAACATTTTTCTAAAATATCTATGTATAAAAGCTTTAGAAAATGAAAAAGTACTCAACAAAAAAAATAAAGAATTATATAGGATTAGCAAGAAGAGAAAGAAATTACATATCCCTCCATCACATTATGGTTCGAGAACCTATTTCCTTCATTATGAACCTATATATTTTCATGAGCAAAAAACCTCAGGTGCAAACTACCATAGAGAAAGAAAATAGATTTTCAGGTTAGATTAGAAGCAAACCATAGGAAAGTTGTCAGAAAGTCATGCAAAACTAGCAAGCCAAAGAGATAATCTAGTCTACTGAAACTACCAACAATAATTTATTGATTATACTCAGTGCACACAAACATATACACCAGTACCGGTTAAATGGAAATAGTATGAATGTATGTATGTATGTATGTTTGTATGTCTGTATGTATGTATGTATGTATGTATGTATGTATGTATGTATGTATGTATGTGTATATATAGGGAGAGACAGTGATTAATGACTAAAGTAGAATATATGCTTAAATTGCTTGTTGATGTGATGATACCTACTTATCTTCCTTTTCCATGCTTTATTTAGAACCTTTTTCTGTGACTTTCAAAAGCATGCCTCTAATGGGAGAATACATTCTGAATTCTCACACTATAATATAAAACATTTTTTATTAAGTTACAAAATATTTTAGTGAGTTTAAAAAATATATACAAATGAGATACTTGATTTTAAATTATTAGAAATGATACATTTGGGAGAAACCCCCAGTAATGCAAATCAAAAGGAATACCAAAAAATAAACACTAAAAAAAAATAATACAGATACAATTCATCACTTTTCTATGCTATAGTATAACAATAGCTACATTTTATTTATACAAAACATTAGAATTTTTAATCAACTTACTGAACTGAGACCATATGAAATTATACTGTCTCAACGTGCTTCTCCATTGATACAAAGCCAATTCAAACACTAAGAACTGACAAAGCCCATTTAAAGGCTGAGAGCTAACAAATTTGGTTGAATCGATCATTAGAGTTTGATACAAACACTTCCTCCATAACCTTTATTTTTTAAAATACCTATTATTGAAGAACGTTGCAATACTAAAAAATAATAAAGTCAGAAATAAAGAAAAGAATAAAAAGAGAAGAAATACAAATACAAAAATGAAAATATTTTTAACGGGCAGGGGAGAAAAGGAAAAGAAAAAAAAATATTTAAAGGAGCAACTCCCTGTATTCCTTGCAATAAATAAAAGCAAATTAATAGTTTACCAACCCATATGTGGGAACATACACAATTATCTTCTTCCCATAATCCCCACCCACTTCCTTTCTATCCAGATTTCTATCCAGAAAGTCATTAAGTGGTTTCCAGAATTTTATAAAGATAGTTATTTTAACCCTAGTTAAATAGAATGACTTTACATTTCTCCTTTTTACCTCTAACAGTCTTAATATTTCATTCATCAGGCTGCTGTCTTACAGATTAATTTCCATTGTAACTTTCTCCCATTTCAAAGATTTTTTCAAGGATCTAATACCTTTTGTCTATTTTTATTGATTTTATTGATTTGTAATTTGTATTTCCATTCTAACAGTGGTTTCTGTTTTTTAATCCACCATTTTCTCCCTTTTCCAATATTTCTATACCATTTAGGATTTTCTCTTCCACATGTTTTACATCCTTAATTTTGTTAAAATATTTTTTAAAAAGGTGGCTAGATGTTAAAATTATTACTATCAGTTTAGTTATGTTTCTCTCCCAGTTCTAAATCCATTGAAATGTTTTGAGCATTATATCTTTATCTATCATTTTGCAAGTTTCCACTGGAACTGTAGTCCCCTTTAGTGTTTCCATTTCTGTATTCACAAAATCTAAAGTTTCTTTCTATCAATAATCTCTTTCCTTATAGATTAAACAATTCCCTGAAAATGATACACACACACATACATGGCTTTAATTGAAAAGCGTCCTCCGGGCGGTGAAAGTTTCCCATGCACATTTTAAAGCTGCAGCTGGGCACTGCGGGCCCATCCCCCTTTCTGTCGTCCCCTCCTCCTGGATCCCATTCCCACCCCACCAGCCCTCGCAATAGTGAGGCCGGCGTCAGTCGCGGCTGGGTCGGGCCAGTGTCTCGGGGCGGAGAGCAGGTTGCGCATCTCCCCAAGTGACCAAGGCACGCCCAGCACCAACAAGGGCTGGAAGAAGCTCCAGCAAGAATGAAGCACCGGAGAATCAGCCCCAGTCGCTTCTCCATCCCCCGCCATTGCCCTTACCTTCTCAGGAGTGGCAAGGAGTGACTGGGAGGGGAGGGCGAGGGGCGGGGCCATCAGTGATGGGATCACCCGACAGGGAGCCACAGCAGAGTGCCCAAAGAGCCGCATGTGGCTCCAGAGCCACAGGTTGCAGACCCCTGGTCTACCTGAAACAAATAGGTCACTGAAATTTTAAATTTTCCATTCTTTTATGCTTTGTACCTTAAGTACTTGGTAGAGTAATTTATGGCACTTAAAATATGAATAATTGAGAACAATAGTTTACAACAGGAATTCCTAACTTTTTGCCATCACACCTCCATTCAGTGTAATGGACATAACTCCACTAAAATCCAAACACCAAAATGAACACAAATGAACCATGAAAGCAACAATGAAAAATTGGGTAAGGTAGATTTATTGTAACAATGTAACTAAAAGGTTTTTTGCATCTGCCCTGGACTCTGTTTGGACCTCCCCAAAGGAGTTCTGTCCCACCTTGTGGGAAAACCTAGTTTGGAACAACAATTCCCCCAACATGAAACCTTTCAGATGCATTAAATTCCCAGTCAGCTTGGTTGTCAACATGCCAACTGGTAATTCAAGCAGATGTAGTTTACCACATTTGGGGAATACCAGGATTAGAGTGGATTGATTGATTTCAATATATATGACCTTCTGTCATTCCTTAGTATAATAGTAGAACTGACTGGCTTGGTAATGGCTTCTATGTTCTTTGGATAAAATACAAGAAACTTGGCTTCTTCATAGCGGGGAAATTTACTAGAACTATACACAAAACCTGCAGTGTGTGTGTGCATATTTAGAGTATGTGTATACATGCACACACACATTTATATTCTTCGCAAGTCCTTCTAGCCTTTAAAGAATGTATTGCTGCCACAATCAACCTTTTCCAGGCTATCTTCCCCCATTCCCATCATAAAGAAAAACACATCAGATTTGATCTTTATAAAGATTGGACTAGATTTCATATAATACTCTAAATTGTGCCTTCTGTATTGAAAGTAGCATGTCTGTACTGGGCTAATCTGAAGTGTAATGTAAACATACACTCTCAACTGCAAACTTTTCTCCTAAATTGGGGTATAATAATAATGGGAATTATCTGCAGTAGCTATTATGGTATGTGTGTGTGTGTGTGTGTGTTTGTGTGTTTGTGTGTATGAAAATACTATCTGATATAAGCTTATGTAGCCAACCTGCTTGCCTTATATTGTCGTATACTCTGTTTTGCCTCTTTTGTATTACTTGACTTAGTTATTTGCTTTATTTATTCACTTTTTATTTTTAATGGCATGTTGTCCTCCTAAGCTGAGTTTTTACATTGAACCCACGTCATAAGAGGGAAGCAGAGCACATAAGCTCCATTTTTAATATAAGAAATTTTCCTGATACCCACTTTATTTTACATATTATATTTGGTGTCACATCAAAAAAGGTAGTCAGGTTCTGTTGCAATTCATGAAAAAAAGGCCTTTCTCTATTTCTCAAGCTTAATACATATTTTATGTTTCTGTAACCACTTTTGCATCTAAGTTCTCTCTCTTTTTGGCTTCAGAAGTTTATTTATTTATTTATTTATTAGTTTGTCAAACATGTACAAGATAGCAGGTATAAATGTGAACATGGACATGAACGAAGGAAATGAATACAGATAAATGGGGACAGTAGGACAGGGAGGTAGGCACACTGGTGCGCTTATGCACGCCCCCTTTACGGACCTCTTAGGAATGGGGTGAGGTCCACGGTAGACAGTTTAAGGTTGAAGCTGCGAGGGTTTGAGGATGTAACAATGGAGTCAGATAGAGCATTCCAGGCATTGATCACTCTGTTGCTGAAGTCTTATTTTCTGCAATCGAGTTTGGAGCGGTTTACCTTGAGTTTGTATCGATTGTTTGCCCATGTATTATTGCGGTTGAAGCTGACAGGTAGGATGTTGTAGCAGACAATTTTGTGTACTATGCTTAGATCAGACCGCAGGCGGCGCAGTTCCAGATTGTCCAAGCCCAAAATTTCAAGCCTGGTGGCATAGGGAATACTGTTGTGGGTGGAGGAGTGAAGTACTCTTCTCATGAAATATCTCTGGACCCACTCAATTGTATTAATGTCCGATATACAGTGTAGATTCCAGGCAGATGAGCTGTATTTGAGAATTGGTCTGGCAAAGGTTTTGTATTCCCTAGCTAGCAATATAATGTTACCAGAGAAGAAGCTTCACAAAATTAGGTTAACAATTCTTAATGCCTTTTTGGCAATGCTGTTACAGTGAGCTCTGGGGCTTAGATCATTTGAGATGAGTACTCCTAGGTCCTTGACAGAGTGAGGGTCATCTACGAGGTCGTTTCTGCCCAACTTGTATTTGGTGTTCTGATTTTTATTGCCAGTGTGTAAGACAGAGCATTTATTAGTTGAGATTTGGAGTTGCCAATTGCGCGACCATTCTGACACATGGTCAAGGTCGCTTTGTAGGGCAGCAGCATTGTCAGTGGTGTTAAATAATTTTATGTCATCAGTGAAGAGGACACAGCTGCTTTTGATATGATCACATAGGTCGTTGATGTAAAGCAGAAAGAGTGTGGGTCCTAGAACTCTGCCTTGGAGGACGCCGCTGTTAACTGGTGCCGGATTTGATAGGGCCCTCCCTATTTTGACTAGATGCCTGTTTGACAGGAATGTGGCTATCCATTTGTGTAGGGATCTGGAAATGCCGTAAGAACTTAGTTTTAACAGTAGTTTGTAGTTTCTATGTAGTACTCTACACTACCACATCTAAATTATAAAAATCTGGACTACCACTAAATAGCAGCAAAGACATACAGGAAATACTAACTCTTTGTTGTTATATAATGGCTCAGATTTCTGTAGCAAAAAATTATTAACCCTTTTAAAAACAGTGAAACTGGCAAAGAAAGTGAGTGAATTCATTTGGGAGATGTGTTTATCTGCAAAAGTAAATTTGATTTAATGGGTTGTTACTGGTGGGCATAATTTTTAAAAATTAATCAAATGGACTTTCTTCTGTTTTAATATATAAAGTCATGGAAACAAATACAATCTAAGATTGATCACTCTAATATCAATTTCAGAATCATCCATCTTAATTATATTCACTAACAACCTTTTCAAATGTTTCATCTACTATAGACAATTTTGTATGAATTTGGAGACAAACCTTCTTATTGACAGTTAAACTCCAAACCACTGGGTAGTTTGCTAAGTTTTCAGATTTGTGAAACTGTAAAAAATTACTGCATGTTATATCTTAGGATAGATGGTAAGGCAAAAGGATATGGGACTGTTTAGCCATTTACAGTTCTATGATTTATGAACTTGCAGTATGGAATGAATCTGGGGGCTTGCTTGAATAAAAGGAGAAGCCAGGGATGCTTCTCCAGTTTATATTATAATTCAATTATTTATAATGTTCAGCTTTCAAAACACAAAGAGTCAAAGGTAAGCTCAACAAAGGCTAACTTTCAGGAGCATTTAACTTCATTATATATAGTAACTCCCATCTCCAAACTAATCTGAACTAATTAAGAGAAAGATGAATATATAAGTTTGTCCATGCATTGATAGGAGTGGGAATAGAACTTTCACTTAATTTTAGTCTTAATTTTATTGAAATACTTAGGTTTTTATGTTTATAAATTACACATCTCTGGTTTGGAACACATAGCAATCAATATATTAAATGCAAAATTCCAAGAAACAGCTGCAAACAAGATGAAGGCATAATAACACTTGGATAAAAGCAATCTGCTAAATGAAAATCTATCTATCTATCTATCTATCTATCTATCTATCTATCTATCTATCTATCTATCTATCTATCTATCTATCTATCTATCTATCTATCTATCTATCTCTAATCAGAGAACTTTCCAAAACTTTCTAGAATTTTCAGCCAACTTGCTAAAACTAAGCAAGTTTTGGTTGAAGAGAATATCATGCATATGAATGAAAAGTGAAACATAAATAGTAAACTGAGAAATATGCTCCCAGCACTTTTGGAAAATACTGAATTGGAAATACTAATGGCAATACGTAAGCTCTATATGTATCATCAGTGTTTACAAAAACAGTGGATCATTGCTGTGCTTAAAACAAAAGGAACACATTATGGGTTAAAAATCAGTTAAGTATGAACCCTGTATTTGTCAAAGAAATTATTTATGTGTTATTCATGTGCTGATACATTATTTTCACAAGGAATAACAGTACAGCCTGGTGGGCTAACAGGATGGTGCAACCACCATCACTTATCTTCATAATTGAAATATGAACAAGACAAGATGCAGCCACAGGCATCTGTTATACGCACAAGTGACAGCAAAATAGCAAAGTCTGTGTCATGATGTCACAATGCAAATTTAGCCTTTTCATACTTATGCTGATATCATAACACATATTTTTGTCACTTGTGCACTGCGCCACTCATCTGTACCTGCCTATGGGAACAGCACGGTTACAGGGCTATTATAAATACTGTTGAATGCTGAGCAAGCCATACCAATTATAATCTTTATGTTCAGCAAGTAATATATTAGCAAGCATGTGAGCCCTTTCCTTTCCTTCATTGTTTTTGTTTGGGGGGGGGAGCTTTTATAGTAGTGAGAAAATATATGACTATTTTTCCAATCCAACTAGCAGTTTTTATTTTTATATCTCAACTTAAATATCATCTATTTTAAGAAGAGACTGGACAGCCATTTGTCTGAAATGCTATAGGGCAGGGTTGTCAAACTCACGGCCCATGGCCCAGATGCGTCACACACTGGCCACACCCACGCCCAGTTTAGCAAAGGAGGGGAAAAGTCGTGATACGTCACATGACGCCGCTGTGACAACATGAGTTTGACACCCCTGCTAAAGGGTTTCCTGCCTGAGCAGGGGGTTAGACTAGAAGACCTCCAAGGTCCCTTCCAACTCTGTTATTCTGTTATAACCAGGTGCAAATGGCTCCTGTAATGTTAGTACTCACTGCTGGTGGTGCTGATTGAAGAATTTAAAAAAAAAACCTATTGCAAATTGATATGGGGAAGTCTCTACACCTTCCTGCAAAAGGTATTTTGTCAACTAATTGCAGGTAGTTTTGGTTCATTACCTCTCATGGGGAAAAAAAAGTTAATTAACAAGATGATACATTCTGAGGAGGATAATTTATCCTTACTATTATTGTTGGTGATATTAATAGAAGCCATTTCAGGAGGGTGCATTAAAGGAAAACATTATCCGTAAACAGCACACCAACTCATTAGCATGTAGATGGCCCTTTGATTAGCTAAGGATTCTGCTAGAACAGTGTTACATACCTTGCCAAAATTGGAAACCATGGACATTTTATAAGCATTTTATGAGTTGCAAAATGCATCTTAACATTCTAGAAGATTTGGGTGATAATGTATAATTGCATTCCACCCTTACACAAATATTATATGGGTTAATTTGGGTAGAAAATACATTAAAATGTAATATAAAGAACTGTCTCCATCATTCCTAGTAGCAGATGGGACATTTTATCAGAAGAACATAGCTGGATGAGGCATTTCTTTTCTCAAATTGGAGCCGACAACCATGTGCCTCCTCATTTTCTCAGTCTTTTATTCAGTTACAGAAAATGGAGGACATTCTCTGGCAATTCAGAGAAACGTGCAAGTGATGATAACATGACTCTAGGATGCTAAACACCATCACAAATATATGCCACTTCCCAAGCACCTGAATTTTCATCACATGTCTATGCGGATGTTGCAACATCATAAGTTTGAGGACCAGTCACAAGTCACTTTTTTCAGTGCTGTTGTAACTTTGAATTGTCACTAAATGAACACTTGTAAGTCAAGGACACCTATACAAAAGTGAAATTAAATAATTAAAAAAATATGCTTGGAATGTGATGTTCTCCAGTGAGGTTGCAGGATAGGCCAGGAATGGGTGATGACTTCATCCTTCTGCCTAGAGACTGAGTCATAATTTTCATAGCCACGCCCCGTTGCCTCTCTCTCTGTCCCAGTTATCGACTCAGTCCTTGCCAGAGAGAGACGCTTCGCTTAGTGGCTGCTCGCCCTAGGCAGAAGATTGAGTCATTTCCCATTCAGATCTACTAGGAGAATTTTTGTGCTGAGCAGGTTTGAATTTGGCGCCTTGAGCGCTTGGTCTCTGATTTGGCTGCATTGAATTGAGAGCTCTGTCCTGTCAGCTAACTTGGGTTTCTGGGAGCAGGCTACCCCGGGTCTTCTCGGCCACCGCCCACAGTCTTTTATTGAAGGGGGGGAAATTTTATTTTCCCTTCCCCTGATATCGCAGCACTCCTGTCAGCTTCCCTGATGGTGCAGGCTTCCCTGGGTCCGCCCAGCCGCCGCCCGTAACGGACAGCTCCGCCGTGCAGTTCTTTCGCTGAATTTGGTGCAGGCTCCCCTGGGTCCGCCCCAGCCGCCGCCCAAGCTGCGATCGACCCAGCTCCGGTCCTACAGCCACAGCGTGCCTCTACCAAGGAGCAGGCTACCCTGGGTCCGCCCCAGCCGCCGCCCGCAGAAGCGCCTCAGCTGCAGTTTCCCGCGCTTCAGCACTCATTGGAGCAGGCTACCCTGAGGTCGCCTCAGCCGCCGCCCGCTTAATTTGCCTTTGAAATCCAGCCGGAGCGCTTTGCTATTTTCGAGCCTGCCCTGCCTTCCCAGCTTCAGACTCGAGCAACGAGGCTGATTATTATTATTTTTTTTCCTTTTCAACGGTCGCCTTTTGACAGTTGCAAAATGGCGGCTCGCCAGAGTTCCTTGGAGAGGGGAGGTCCTTCCCAGGAACTGGGAATGCCTGCCTCCTCCAGCGTGGGTGGAGCCACACAAAGGCAGTCTGGAGGGAATCCAACGGTTTTACCTCCCTCCAAGTCAGACCAGAAACTGGCTTAAGAGGAGGATGAAAGCCATAGAAAAGCAGATCTTGAGAGCAGAGAAACTGCAGGCATCGGAGCTGTCAGTGGCCAACCAATCAGGAGCCAGCTCCTCTATCCCTGGCTCTTCATGTCATTTAGCTCCGCA
>QLTV01012198.1:8075908-8105519 GCA_003457575.1 Thermophis baileyi | reverse complement strand
CTGTTCATTTAAGAAGGCATTCTTATCTCTTCTAGCTATTCTCTGGAATTCTGCATTGAATTGGGTGTAGCTTTCTCTTTCTCCCTTGCCTTTTGCTTCCCTTCTTTCCTCAGCTATTTGCAAAATTTCCTCAGACAGCCATTTTGCTTTCTTGCATTTCTTTTTCTTTGGGATGGTTTTAGTTGCTACCTCTTGTACAATGTTGCGAACCTCCATCCATAGTTCTTCAGGCACTCTGTCTATCAGATCTAATTCCTTAAATCTATTTGTCACCTCTACTGTATATTCATCAGGGATATGATTTAGTTCAGCGTTTTGCTTCCCTTCTTTCCTCTGCTTTTTGCAACGCTTCCTCAGCCAGCCATTTTGCTTTCTTGCCTTTTTTTTTCTTTGGGATGGTTTTAGTTGCTACCTCTTGTACAATGTTGCAAACCTCCATCCATAGTTCTTGAGGCACTCTGTCTATCAGATCTAATTCCTTAAATTTATTTGTCACCTCTACTGTATATTGATCAGGGATATGATTTAGTTCATACCTGAGTGGCCTAGTGCTTTTCCCTACTTTCTTCAATTTAAGCCTAAATTTTGCAATGAGAAGCTCATGATCTGAGCCACAGTTGGCTCCTGGTCTTGTTTTTACCGACTGTATAGAGGTTCTCCATCTTTGGCTGCAGAGCACATAATCAATCTGATTTCTGTGTTGACCGTCTGGTGATGTCCATGTTTAGAGTCGTCTCTTGGGTTGTTGGAAAAGAGTGTTTGCTATGACCATCGTATTCTCTTGACAAAATTCTATCAGCCTGTGCCCTGGCTTTAGCTGAAGCCAAATGATGATGTTTTTATTATTTTTATAAGAATCTTTAAAATCCATTGTATTGTTTTAATTGCATTGTTACTGTTTTATAATTCACTGCCATAGTCCAGTGGGAGTACATCATCCTAGAAATGCTGCAAATATATATTTAAATCTCCTTGCCAGAGTGCTGCATATACAGTTCCCTGATTATAATTCCATTCAGAGCTACTATTACATTCAAGACTGACAGTTTTGCACACATCAGTAAATTCCTGAAAAACAATTTATGGTGGCATCTAGAAAACATGGTTCTTTTATGTGAAGGATTTTGGTCATATAATGAGCTATTTGCAAGGGGTGATTTATGCAGGAATTAGAAGGATTTACTGCATGGTAAATGGTCATTCAAATAGGTCCACAATCTGTTATTTTTTTTTATTCAGGCACTTCCTCTTTATAAATAATAGATGGATTCTTTCATATTGATCAGAAAGCCAATCACATTAAACAACATTGTTGTGTTTCAGTGGTAGAGGCTGAGTATACCATTCAGTATGTGGAATAAAACATTTCAGAAAGTGAAAAAAGATTTACTTGGAAATGAGATCTTATCTAATATATTGATCTTGCAGAATATAAATCTGAGTCTCTTTTTGCATCCCTGTGACCATCATAGCTTAAGCATAACTCTGTAGTATATAGAGATTTCATGTAAACTTTAACCATAACTTGCCACAACAAGATAAAGCACTTGTCCTGCGTTCAGGATTCTGATATCCAAAATCCTTAGATAAAAATATCAAGGTTCAAACAATGGGGGGGGGAAATATACCTCCAACCTACGACAATGAAGAGCCAAAACCAGAATTAACTGATATATAGCAGCTTTCTACTGAAAGTTATGCACAAACTGGGAGAGGAGGAGAAGCAGGTATAATTTCTCAGAGCATCTTTATGGATCACCAAATTATTGTGTTTGAAGATAGTGCCCTGAATATCTTGAAATTGCATGTCATCTTAAAAAAACTGTTCATGGGTAAGTATCATTCACAGAAATTGCTTTTTGATTAGTAAACCAGAAGTACTGATATAACTTTTCACCAATACTATTTACAAATGCTCTGATGTAAGAAAAATAAGCCAGGTGCAGTAAACCTTCCATGTAATGAATTTTAGTTTAGCAAACCAAGATTTTACTACAATATGAAGTCTTATCTATAATTATGTGAGAGTGTTCAATTAACTATTCTGGAGTAAACATATCTTGCTGTGAGAAGGAACTGCATCAGTGGTGGGTTGCTCCCGGTTCGGCCCGGTTCTTAGAACCGGTAGTGGCGGCGGCGGGAGGCTCCGCCCACCCATCTGGGACACATCTGCGCATGTGCAGAAGTGGCACGCGAGCGCGTGCGCGAACCGGTAGCAACAGGTTTTAGAACCCAATACTGAACTGCATATATGCTTTAAGTACTATTAAGGTACTTAAGTACTTTAAGAAGAAGTAAATTATAAACTTATTAAAACATTATATTAATATAAAATAATAAGCAAAGTAATAACTTTATTTTATCACCAAAATAAATGGAAATTTTCAAAATCTTTGAATATGGAATGCATAATATAAAAGCCTCTTTCATGCTCTTTCTTTCCAATTTCTATTTTCACGTAGAGAAATCCCTGCTTTCTTAACTTTAATCTATCCTAACTAGAAAAACCAGGAGTTTCAATCTAATCCATCTGAAAGATGCCAGCCAGACCCTCATCCCATAAAAAGTTCACATTCCAATATCTATGATCTGGATATATGTTAGATATTCTGCTTCCTTTTGTGTTAAGTTGTTCACATCAGGGGTGGGTTCTAACTTACCTCACTGCCGGTTCGTTTCCTCCCACGCCGCTTGGCCGCGCATTACTGAAAATTCCAAAAAAATTCCCCCCAAAAAGCCAAAAAGAAGATGGAGGTGCATGCGCAGTGCCGGCAACTCGGCTTCTGCACATGCGCAAAAGAAAAAAAATCAACCACCCCCCCCAAAAAAAATTCCAAAAAAAAAGATGGCAGCGTCCACAGACCGGCACTGACCGAACCGGCTCTGTGACGTCACCAGCGGGTTGCTACCAGTTCGGGCGAACTGGTCCGAACCGCTAGGAACCCACCTCTGGTTCACATAAGCAAATGTATTTTAAGGTATATTAATAAATGCACAAGAGTCAGTTCAGTGTAGTGGTTAAGGCATCAGCCTAGAAACTGGGAGACCATGAGGTTTAGTCCTGCCTTGGGCATGAAACTATCTGGGTGATCTTGGGCCAGTCACTTTCTCTAAGCCCTAGGAAGGATGCAATGGCAAATCACTTCTGCAAAACCTTGCCAAGAAAACTGCAGAGCTATGTCCAGGCAATCTCTGAGCATCAGTTATGTTAGAACAGAATGAATGAATGAATGAATGAATGAATGAATGAATGAATGGATGAATGAATGAATGAATGAATGAATGAATGAATGAATGCATATATATTGTTTGCATTAATTAATTGCATTTGTTGCCATTTTTGAAAGTATATTTTTGAAATAGATATACTGTGAATATTCTCTGCAGAATTTCAGCAGATGAGTGAAGGAAACATACTTTTTTTTGTTATAGAAACAACATATATTGTCTTTACTTAACACTTCTTCATATAATTAGTTGTAACATATGAGTGTATCGTCATAGGCTTTCAACTATGCAGGAAGTTTCACTTCCATAGAAAGCTGCTTTAAAATGTTGGTTAATCTCTTGCTTAAAAATATTTAAAAATGGAACAGCCAGTCAAAGGGGCCTATTTGGGTTTGCATTGAACACAGAGAACACCCTTTTTATTCAAAAGAAAAATTCTGATAATAAGCACACCCAAGGCTATAACACACCCACATAATTGTTTTATAAGACTAACTTGTGAAAAAAACGCTTTGAAAAGTGGCTCATAAATCTATTTGGTTGGCTAACCATACTTTTATTATTCAGTTTAAAAGTGGTTAGATGAATGGGAAGAGTAAAGAGGATAGTAGTAGGAACTGAATGCAAAAGCAATTGGGAAGGTGGTAAGGAGGATACATTGCATTCGAATCCTGTCTTTTCAGTAGCCCTATTTGGTTGCTGCTCTACTTTTTGGATGTCATCCCAGCCTTTCCTTGAAAGCCTTTCTTTGAAAGTAATTGCAACTCTACTATTGGACAATAACAAGGATGCATAGAATTATCTGGGGTGAAACACAAGGGCAGCAATTGTTAGGTTATTTAATTGATCAGCTAAAGTAGTATTTTGTCAGAGAAGGTTCTTGTCAAATTCACTTAGCTGCCAAAATATCTTGGCTTGCCAAATGGGAGGAAGAAGCTATTTGCTTCTAAGGCAGGAAAATGGCACTGATGATGCTATCTAGTTTGGTAATGAAATGTCTGCAAGAAAACCACCAAGCTCAGAGAGCACCAAGGATAACTCAGAGTCACCTCGAACCACAAAGATGAGTGGCATATACATTGAATAAATAAATATATAACTATAAAAATAATATAAAACACAATACTTTGTGAATGTGATATTTGCTTCCAATATATGGTGGTATCTTGCAAGGTGTATTAAAAGGGAGTCAGTTTGGTCTAGTGCTGTCTGGCTTGGTGGCCCAGTGGGGAGGGAGAGGGATAGTTCCTTGCAAGTGGCAAGTGGCAAGTGGGTGGCTGCGAGCGTGTGCAGCTCCATTTGTGTGAGTGGCAGCACACACACCCTCCGCTCGCTCGAGAGGACCTTTGCGTGTGAGGGCAAGTGAGGGGAGCTTTGTGCATGAGGGCAAGATGGCAGCGGCTCGCGCAAGGGAAGTTTTGCATATGAGGGCAAGCTGCTACTGCTTGCACTAGGGGAGCTCCATGCGTGACTGCAAGCGGCTGCTGCTTGCACAAGGGGAGCTTCGCACTCAAAGACATGTTCACCCTCTGCTTGCGCAGCCCAATTTGGAACAGGCCGCAGCCCAGTAGTGGGTCACAGTCCAGGGGTTGGGGACTCCTGATCTAGTGGTTACAGCACAAGCTAGAAACCAGGACCACAACACCACTGATTGAAGAAGACAGATAACTAAGGAGAAAAAGTATTGGACACTTGCAATAGGAGTTGATTGACTGGCTTGTCCTGGAGCCTGACATCATGGGCTTAGAGAGAGTGACTGACCCAAGGTTACCCAGCCAGCTTTCATGCCTAAGGCAGACTCGAACTCACAGTCTGCTGGGTTTCTAGGCAGGTAAGGTAAGTGCATCTTAATCACTGCACCAAATTGAACCAGACTACACAATTTATGCTGGCACAAAACCTGGAAAATTCTACTTTTGAGGCAGAGCAGAAAAAGACAGTTGCTCTCCTGTGAGCTGAGGTGGATAGAAGACTATGTGATGTGTTTCTGTGCCTTTAAAAATGTTAATGCTGTGCTGCAACAACCTGATCATATAGATCATGGGTGTCAAACTTGTGGTGTCACGTTGCCGTCACATGACCTTTTTCCCCTTTGCAGAACTGGGATGGGCATGGCCTGTGTGTGACGCATCCGGCCTGCAGGCCGCCAGTTTGACACTCCTGATATAGATCAGATCCTTAGTCACTGAATATAAATATACATAAATAAATCACTACTGAAATTGGGATTGGTTCCTCAAACAAACGAGAATATCTTCCCAACACTGCTGATTAAGAACATTTCTACATTAACATTTTTAACATTAACATTCAGTTAACATCTACTCTCTTTTGTGCTTTTGGGGATTTTCCTTTGGTTGTTTTTTTTTTTACATTTTAATAATATCTTTTTATATGTTTATTGTTTTAATTAATTATTGTACGCAACCCACAGTTACATTTTGTGAAATGGGTAGCCATGTAAATAAATACATATTTTTTCAACACTTTGGGATCAATTCTGGATCTTATCAAACCCATGGTGTCTGCTTTTAGAGTGGAGGCAATTCATTTTTGACTCTGCTCTGTTGTATTTCAAATTGCAGCAAAGCTGAATTTCTTTTAGATTACTACATATGGATGATCTGTTTTCACATTGATGGGAATTCTTGCTTCATCCTGCCCCAAACCTCCTAAGTTCAAGCAAGCCATTGCTCCAGCTCCCTAAACATTTTGTTTAGTGAATATGATTTATCTGCTAATATGTATTTATTTTCTCTTTTGGGCACATTGAAATTACAATTGAGTCACAACTTTTGTAGAGTCTCTGGAGAGCGTACCTAAAGTTCTGCTTTATAGTATAAAAAATAACTTGAATATGCTGATTATGTGCTAACAAGTTGGTGTCAACTTTTAGTGATCACATAGATTTTATTTGTGATGCTCTGCCCTTAAACTGTACTTTTAGGCTTTCCAGAATTACACCAATTGCCGCTGTGACTGAATCCATCTCTCTTATAACTGGTTGTCATCTTCTTGTCTTTCTTTTCACCTTTCTCATCATTAGCACCTTCTCTAGGGAGCTAGGTTTTCACATAAAGTAGGATAATTTGAGCCAGGTCATTTATGCTTTGAGTGAGAACTCTGGGTAGACTTGTTCAATGGTCTGTTGTTGGGTGTTTGTTTTTTTTTTTTTTTTGGTATCTACAATATTTTTTTNACTCTGGGTAGACTTTTTAAATGGTTTATTGTTGGGTGTTTGTTTTTTTTTTTTTTTGCTATCCACAATATTCTTTTCCAACACCAATGGTCAAAACCATACATATTCTTCTTATCCAACTTCTTCAAAAATTCAACTTTTGCCTCCATAGAGTATCATTGTGAATACAATTTCTTGCAATGTTCTGATCTTTGTAAATATATATTTACATGAATATGTATTTATATATGTATATATGCATGCATGCATAAAATCTTACAGCTTGGAATATCTTTTCCAAGAACTTTATGGCTGTTCTGCAAAGTGCCAGTCTGCGGGATATTTTGGGACTGCTAGTTTTTTTCACTGATAATGTTTGATCTGAAAGGAAGAAGCTACTCAGTATCATTTCATCCATCATTTCAATATCTTCTTTGCCAATTCAATGGGTGGTTGTAATTATACCAATTGTTGTTAGTTGGTCTTTATATTTAATTTTAGTCCCATTTGTTCACTATGGTCCTTGACTTTTATTAGTAGAGTTTTAAGCTTCTTTGTATTTTCTGGTTATTGTCACCAACATAGCACAGATAATTGATGTTTGGCATTCAATTTTAAAACCACACTCTCTTCCAAATGAGTTTTCTTAATATATATTCAGCATATAGGTTGAACAAATAAGAGAGAGTATATAGCATTAGCAGCCTTATCTTATTATTTTACTGTAGCCATGCATATTTCAACTAATATTTTTAGTTTCCTTGGTGATTATGAGGGAAAGTACCTTCACTATGATCCAATATTCAGAGATGCATATTTTTTGTCGCTATAAAAAGAATATTATCTCATCCAGGGATATAAACATGTATCAGTCCAGCTTGAAATAGTTACTATAAAGCATAGTTCTCCAGGTTAGTTGTTTGGGAATGTGCTTGAATGCCAACGGTCAGATTTCCCATACTTTCTAAGTGCTGCAATTTCAACAAATGTAAACAAGTATAAAATGAATCATTTTACCATGAAAAACACAACCTTCACCTTTATAGTAATGAGATTTTTGTTCGGAATAACTAAGCAAGACATTGGTCTGTAGTCTCAGTGGACAACTCAATTAGAATGTCAATCCAGTGTGCAACTGACATAAAAATGGAAAAAAAATCATGTTTGGAATCTTAGAAAGGGAATTGAAAAAGAACATCATAATGCCATTATATAAACCTATAGGAGACGATATCTATCTGTCTGTCTGTCTGTCTGTCTGTCTGTCTGTCTGTCTGTCNCGTCTGTCTCTTTCTCTTTGTCGTGTGTGGGGGTGGCGAGTGAGAGAGGGAGAGAGAGAGCGAGAGAGAGAGAGAGAGAGAGAGAGAGAGAGAGAGAGAGAGAGAGACTACAATTACTAATCACTGCATCTTAAAAAGAAAACTATAAAGTATAAAATATGCACATGCATACAAAAAAGGTCAGTGATGGAGTAATTATCCTAAAAGGAAAGACTACAGAAATCAAAGCCCTTTAGGTTGGACTGAAGGAGAGAAAGGGGAGGCATGATAAAGGTATTTAAAATCACAAGCAGTATTTGTTAGGTGGATCAAAAGAAATTCTCAGTGTGTTAGAACTGAAAGTATCCATTGAAACAAAACATAATGAAATTCAGGACATGTGGTCAATGGATAGCCCCCCCCCATAGCTACTAATATCAATGGTTGTTTATAGGAGTGCATATTAACCATAAAATATATTTTAAGTCTAGAATAAACTGTTGCATTTTGGAAGTTCTGATGAACAGGGTTTTTTTTAGCTGTGGACTGGGAGAAAAAACTAATATTTTGAATGTTTTGAATTTTAGCTAAAATAACATTTTAGGGGTGCTAAGAAAGATTTTATAGAGGAATGGTTCCAGGCTGGGATAAATCAACCCAGATTCAAACTGGAGAGTTTAAGTATAGAAATTAAGAGGATATCTTTAAATTGTTCAATCATTAATTTATATTATTTTTGTCATTGTGCTATTTTTTTCTAGAGTGTATTTATGTCTTAATTCTTGTTACCTAAGGAGGAATTGCCATGTATATGTATAGATGTGATATTGTGTCCATGGAACTTTACAATCTACTACTATTATATTGGCATATTATTCCACATTAAATAAGAAGTTGTAATCTTTAATAGAGAGATGGGATCAGTAGTGGGTTCTAAATCCCGTTGCTACCGGTTCCCACACGCACTTCTGTGCACGTGCAGAAGTGTCCTGGGTGGGTGGGCAGAGCCTCCCGCCACTGCCACCGGTTTGCAGAATCGGGCCGAACCAGGAGCAACCCACAACTGGATGGGATAAAGAATTAAAGCCCCAGCCCCACAGATGCATTTAGCTATTGTTTTAGTTCAATACCTAATACAGAGAACTGGATGGACCAAAATTTCATTAAGGTGGTACTTTGTTTTTAGCTGAAGAAATGACAAAATGAAGGAATTTTTTTTTGTAATTTAAGTTTCAGAGTTTAAACTGCAGAATGAATTCCAATCAGAGTTGAAATTCAGGTTCAGGTTTTAGCTTCAGAGAGAAAGAGGGATGTGCTCTAATTTATGTGTAATTTACAAAATGTGTTATTTAACCTGATAACATGAAACTTTATAAAATATAAGGATGTAATTAATATTCAGACTGATTTATACAGTTTAATCCATTCTGGTAATTACTGTGCTTTGCTTGTAGGTTGTTTATAAAAACAATGATGTAAGACTGGAATTGTCTCGACTGGCCAAACAAGGAGATCCTAAGATGAAGATCCATGGTGTCGTGGCATTTAAATGTGAAAATGTGGCAACCTTGGATCCAATCACTTTTGAAACACCAGAATCCTTTATTTCTTTGCCTAAATGGAATGCCAAAAAAACAGGCTCAATATCCTTTGACTTTCGCACCACTGAACCCAATGGGCTGATTCTTTTCAGCCATGGCAAACCACGACATCAAAAAGATGCCAAACATCCACAAATGGTTAAAGTTGACTTCTTTGCCATTGAAATGCTTGATGGGCACCTCTACCTGCTTTTAGACATGGGATCTGGAACAATTAAAATAAAAGCTTTGCAGAAAAAAGTGAACGATGGAGAGTGGTACCATGTTGACTTTCAAAGAGACGGACGATCTGGTAAGTTTTGACAAAAATGCTCATGAACTTTAAATCCTCCATAGTATAAAAGATACAAGAGAAAATGTGTATTCACTATTACTCTAGAACAGCAAAGCAATTTATATTTTGAAATATTCAATTAGTATTTTTAATTGTCTTCCTGAACAAGTTGGAAAGTTTGAACAGTACTCAGCAGATAATCAAATGATGCTTATTTTGTGAGTATTTTCAGTAATTAGGAAATTTACTTCTCATATACTGCCCCAACACAAAAGAGTTATGGAGAATAGTATAAAAATAATAATAATAAAACCAACATAAAAGACCTGTGAACTATTAGTATCCTTTACATCACACATGAAATGATTCCATTTTTCTTCAGGTACAGAATTGAGTAGTTGTACACTATTCATATTTTTTTTCAAAAATCTTAACTTTGTTGAAAAAGAAATGATCAATGAACAATTGGCACTGAATGAATCATAATGCATCAAGGAAATGCATCTATATATGAATAAAACATTAGAAAACATCATTGGTGTAATTGTATGTATGATAAAATACAGTTATATTTTGATTGCTGTTAGTTGTACTATTAAGTTCTTCATATATTGTATGGATTAATCTCTGCTGAGGGGGGAAAAAATCAAATCAGAGTTGAATCAGATTTTCATAGGAATAGTTTTCCACAACAAAATATTACATTATGAGATGTGCACAATTTATTTTGTGGGATTCTTCTACTAAAATATGACCAGTAAAAATAAAATAGCACATACATTTTATACCTAGGCCAGTGATAGTGAAGCTTTTAGACACTGAGTGCCCAAACTGCACGCGCACGCATGCCCAAACCAAAAGGTGCACGCACGTGAACGTGCGCATGCACGGGCATGCACAAACATGTGCATGCGCAAACATGCACATGCATGGGCATGTGTGCATGCGCAGCAGAGACCCGAAGACCAGCTGGCCGGTGGGAGGTGGGGCCTTCCAACATTGGCAGTGCAGCAAGAGGTAAGATCTTTTTCTTTCGTGAACTTGTTTCGTCATTTGCAGGGAAACAGAAGCTCATGAAAGAAACGCCATGGAGATCTGACCTGGGGCGACGGCGCGCATGCTAGCAGAGAGGGCTCTGTGTGCCACCTCTGGCACGTGGGGCATAGGTTCACCATCACGGACCTAGGCTTTCCACACTTCTTGGCGCATCAGTTTTCTAGGGAAGAAAAAGATATAACTGGAGAAATGCTAATATGTGGATATGGTTTGTTTATGGAGTGGCTGTGTAACTTGTTTGATTCCTAGCAACTGGACAAATGCTGTTAATATTGTCTTTTACTAAGAGAAAGTAATCAATAAATAGGAAACACTCCATATTAAGTATGGCTGGAAAGATGCTTGGAAGAATTTTCATTAAAATGATGACAATGAGCAAAACCTAGGAAGACCAGTGTAATTTCAAGCCTGGCACAGGTAGAATTTTAGCTCTTCAGCAAGTCAATTAGAAATACATGAATGTGAAAAAAGGTTTACTGCATATTTGTAGGTTTAGAGTAAGTACGTTATAAAGTGAATAGGCTTGAATTATGAAACTTTTTGTATGAATATGGAGTTGAAGGCTGGTTGCAAAATACAATCACTGAAATATATAGAAGAAAGTCGTGGCCCATGGTGAGTTAAGTGATGCCGTGTCCTCCCTTTCGCAGTGCCTGGAGGCTGTTAGGGGCTGGATGGGGAGCAATGGGTTGAAACTAAACTCTGGCAAGACCGAGTGGCTCTGGGTTTGGGGTTCGTTGGCTCAGGGATAATTACCACCTTTGGTCTTGGATGGGGTTGCATTACCCCAAACAGACCATGTGCATAATCTGGCAGTTCTCCTGGACTCACTGCTCCTGCTTGAAGAGCACATGGCGGTCGTAGCCAGGAAGGCCTTTGCTCAACTGCGGGTTGTGTGCCAGTTATGCCCTTTCCTGGACCAACAATCCCTACTCACAGTCACTCATGCCCTAATCACTTCCCGTCTTGACTATTGCAACATGCTCTACATGGGGCTGCCCTTGAAGAACATCTAGAAGCTACAGTTGGTGCAAAATGCAGTGGCCCGCATGGTTTTCTGCAGACCCCGGTGTGCACATGTATCACCTCTCCTACGGGAGCTGCATTGGCTGCCTATTTGCTTCTGGGTGCAATTCAAGGTGCTGGTTGTCACCTTTAAAGCCCTTCATGGCTTGGGACCAGGTTATCTGAGGGACCGTCTCTTGCCGGTCACATCTACCCGACCCATCAGAGTGGGGAGGCAGGGAATGCTGTGGGTCCCATCCCCGAGGGAGATACACCTGGTGGGACCCAGAAGAAGGGCCTTCTCTGTGGTAGCCCCCTCTCTCTGGAACATCATTCCCCCAGAGATTAGAATGGCTCCCACTCTAATACACTTCCGGAAGGTGCTGAAGACCTGGTTTTGCCAGCAGGCCTGGGGAACTCAGAGTGGGATGGAGCCCATTAAATGGCTCGTATGATCCGCTGTCGCCAGGACGTGGGGTGGGGAGTGGGGAGTGATTTTATTATGATTTTATTACTATATTAATTTACTTGATTTTTAATTAGTTTTATTGTTTTTAAATGTGGTTTTTATATTCTGTTAATATTTGGTTGTTTGATGGAATAAGGATCTGAAAATTAGTTATTAAAAATTAAAGCAAAAAGTGAATGAAGAATTATAAATTATATATAAACTTTGAAAAAAACAAACAAAGGTGAAATATGTACTTTATATTGTTCCTTACAGATAAAACCTTTATTTATTAAGTGTTCCTTGGATTCAACTTTGACCTCAAACTAAAAGGAACTTATCATATTGTAAGGAATGTTCTATTATACTATAGAATTTAAGCCACCCAGCCTCATTTAGTTGAGTTGGGTAGCTACAGAAATTGATTGATTGATTTAATGAATGAATGAATGAATGAATGAATGAATGAATGAATGAATGAATGAATGAATGAATGAATGAATGAATTTTATTTACCATAATGTTTATAGGTTCTGCCTGTGGTAAATAATAAGTTTTTCACATATCTTGGAGAAATGTTTCCTAAAGAGGAGAAATGATAAATGTTAAGGTGAGATAGAATTGCAAAACAATACATGAAAGAAGAGTGAAAGAATTGAGAGGAATAGAAGATCAGGAAAGTTGTGGTTGAATGAAGTTGATGAGATCCTGGAAAAGGGAACTCAGAAGTTTTTAAAAAAAACAAAAGACAATATATAAAGCGGTCTATAGATGTAGTGGAAGCAAAAATGGTTTGTAAAAATTGTAAGTTAAGGAGACATATAGTGAATTGTGTTAAAGTAAGTCTTCCTATTTCTTATTCCCTTTTCTACTACATGAAACTGCTTACCCTGGAAGTGAATAGTGTAGTACTGGTAGCTATGGATCAGGGGTGGGTTCTAACTTACCTCACTGCCAGTTCACTTCCTCCTGCGCCGCATGGCTGCACCTCGTGGGGGTGCACGCGCTTCACATGCGCGCGTACATGCACAGTCGAAAAAAATAAAATAAAATTTAAAAAACCTCTGAAAACAAGATGGCGATGCATGCGCAGTGCCAGAAACTCGGCTTCTGCGCATGCGCAGAAGAAAAAAAAATTAAAAAAAATTAAAAAATAAAATAAAAAAAGATGGCAGCGCCCACGGACCGGCACTGACCAAACCAGATCGCTGACATCATCGTGACCTCACCAGCGGGTCGCTACCTGTTCAGGAGAACCAGTCCGAACCGGGAGGAACCCACCTCTGCTATGGATGTGTATATGTTTAAACTCTCATGTTCACTGAAAATTACTTTCAAGGGCTGCTATTTAACTTCCTAAGGAAAAGATACTAGCTTCTTGGGTTATATTCTTCTTTTACTTGGTTTTTCTTTTTTAGAGTGTAAAGACAAGTCCTATATTCTATTTCAGTTTATAGGTGTCTGTGGTTTAATATAACTTCAGGAAGTTTTAGGCATTTTATTAAAAATAGTAAAAGTAAAAAAATAGCGTATTTATAGACTTCAGGAATTGCTCACTGCTGATTTCCCTATGCAAAATCTCAGTGGCAAAGAGTTTGTTTTCTACTAACATGAAATGCCAGAAGCAGCAGCAAACACCATTGCCTTGCTCAGGTTCTGCATCAACAAAAAATGCAAAAAAGAAAAGAAAATACAAGACAAGACAAGAACCCAGAAATTTGACACTGTGTAGAATGGCTGGTCCAATCAGCAAGATAAGGCAAAACTGATAAAACATTTGCCAGTTTCATCCCTCTTACTCTTGTCTGAGCTACTGAAAGAGTCCTTCAAATACTTCAAGCCAGCATTTCTCTTGCAGAACCTTCAGTGGTTTCAATGACACTGCAAGTGAGACAAATAGAAATAAGCAAATAAAAGTCAGCACCATAGGAAATAGTTCCAAAAGAGTTATCAATTTGAATTGTCATGTGGAAGTAACTTTATTGAGATGAAACTTTTATTGGACCAGATCTGATTTAACGTGACATTGGCCCACAGAATGTCACATTCCATAAAAATTTAGAAAGTTACAAGATTGTGTGTATGGATCTCTGTGTTACCTTTTTGGGGGAAAAAAATAGGCAGCCTTATTATCAGGATCATAGATGTTAGTACATATTATTTTCCAAAGTACACCTTATTATTTAAAAGTAATATAAAAAGGGCTTTCTAGCTGTCAGAGAGTAAAAGCCCTTTATATGAATCTTAAACCTGTCCATTTCATATGTGGAATCATACTGTGTGCTTCCTCTATTAACACATCAACAACATTTAGTGCCTTATTGTTAAGTCTTCAGTTTATCTCACCGTTGACTGGCTTTCCAGCCGAAGTGCAAAACAAGAAATATGTGGAAATGTTAGAAATCAATTTCATTTTCATCTCACTGCAGTTATTTTGCTTGAATCTGAAACTACAGGTAATTGGAAATAGTTTCTCTGAACAAGTTAGGATTAAACCAGATTAGATTACAATAAATTTAACTTGTTTCAGATGAAGCAACAAATTGCAGTTAGTCATAAATGGAAGCATGCTCAGTATCATACCTTCATTTAAAGTTGTAAGCCAGGGCTGTCAAGCTCCCAGCCCTCAGGCCGGATGTGTCACACGCTGGCCATGCCCACGCCCGGTTTAACGAAGGGGGAAAAAGTCCCAATACATCACGTGACGCCGCCATGATTACGTGAGCTTGGCACCCCTGTTGTAAGCTGTTTGGTGACTGACTGATTATTCTACCATCATAGTAAGGAAAAGGACACTACTCAGCAGCCAAAGTAAGCCATCCCTCCCCTTCTTGCTTCTGCTGCAGTTTGGTGGTAGATAGTGGAAATGTTAATGACTGTCAGATGAGCAATGGAAGAGGGACAATTCAGGCAAAAGTGGCATCTTAACAGAGCTGATACTGTCCCTGCTTCCTTTCATTTCCTCTGCTACTGCCTGATGTAATGTTGCTGCCAAGTCTCAGTTTTAGAAAGCAGACTTGTTAAAATGAAATTGCTGAGATAATGGATATAATTGAAGAGGCTCATTAACTCATACCTATGGGAAATGTTTGTCTGTTGCTGCATTGCCAACCTTGCAGGTAAAGCAGAGAGGAGGAGGTGAAAGTGAGAGGTTGGAAATCCCACAAAAGCATTCGGCAAAGCTTTGCTGTCTGTGGCTTTTGCAACCTGTCAAAATAGCACTAATAATTGTGTTATGAGGCTACTTGAGCATGTTAATGTTTTGTTCAACTCTTCAGAATGTTAAAAGAAAAAAGAAGGAAGCCCTTCACAAGGGTTTCCTTAACCAAGCTGCTATTCAAACATCTGGAAAATCATTATTGTGTTTTTGAATCAGACAAGAAATTTAATATGGTCAAATTCTACTTGTACATGCCAGTGTAAACCAGATTATATAAACAGTTTGTTTTCACTGCTAAGGCTACATTTAACAGCTAAAATGTCATTGAATTTTTGAATTAAAACCTGAATTCTAGTTTAAGTGCTAGAAATTATAGGGTGGAAAGAGGCTCATGGCTTTTTTTTTTCCGGAGTATATAATTAGAGGCCTGGAATAATCACAGTCTCAATCAGAGTAGCATTTTCCAGATATCCATTTCATTGTTGGAAGTATTTCTTTCCTTTTCTCTATCCCCTTATGCCATCTAGAAGGGTTTTTTTTATGTCTCTCTGTGTGTATGTGTGTATAAAACTATATGATACTTTCCAACTTATTCAAGTACTTTTCACATTATTCCTGATTCATAGAACCCCAAGAAGTAGGGGAGAGGTGCCCTAACTAGATGTCTGTAAACAATTAAAAAAAACTTAAGTCAAGACCAATCATCATAATGACAAAAGAAATAAAACACCAGGTTTTCACTCCTTGGGAGTCAGTTCCCTCTGTGGGTTGAAGCAGGGGTGGGTTCTAACTTACTTCGCTGCCGGTTCGCTTCCTCCTGCGCCATGTGGCCATGCCTCGTGGGCGTGCACACGCTTTGCGCATGCGCGCATGCGCAGTGCAAAAAAATAAAAACAAAATAAAAATAAAAAAACGCCAAAAGAAGATGGTGATGCATGTGCAGTGCCGGAAACTCGGTTTCTGCGCATGCGCAGAAGAAATTTAAAAAAATAAAATAAAAAAAATTCAAAAAGTATGGCGGCGCCCACGGACCGGCACCAACCGAACCGGATCGGTGACATCATCGTGACATCACCAGTGGGTCACTACCGGTTCAGGCGAACCAGTCTGAACCAGGAGGAACCCACCTCTGGTTTAAAGTCTGTTCTGCCTTGCAAGTATTTACCCATAGTAAGCATGTTTAAAATTTGGGATTATCAAGGTTTTCTTCCAGACATTCTTTCATGGATGAGCAGTTGCAGAGCTGTCCACATTTTAAAATGAGAAACAGGGTCACCTACCATGACATCCCAAAAATGTTGCTCGGGAGAGGGGGAGGGGGAGAGAGAGGGGGGCGGAATATGAACCTACTAGTGTGTTATTTGTGTTAACACTAGTAGATTCTTCCAAACCTACCCCTGCTCTCATGATTTTCTTTCTGAGCAATGCAAAACATCTATGGAAGATAAATGGCTATTTCAATTTTTCAAACTGCCTGTTCAGATCAGAGTCCTGCTGAGTTCATTGAAGTTTATTCCTAAGTAAAGGATAGTAGGATTGCAATATTCTTAAACAGAATTTAACAGCAGAAACAAACAAACAATTGATTGCATTTGCAATTTAGCAGCAATTTCTGAAAAAAAGTGTATTTGGAAAAACCTTTATTTCACCTCCCCTTGTAACTATTGTTTATAATGCATAAATAAAACACAATCAGGAAAAACCACCTATTTCTGCACATATCAGAACTTCACTAGAGATAGCTAGGTTCACTCATGAATACTGTATCTGCTTTATTCCTAACCACTGCTGAAATAGAGGTAGTCCTTGACTTACAACAGTTCATTTAGTGACCATTCAAAGTTACAATGGCACTGAAAAAAGTGACTTATGACCGTTTTTCAGAGTTATGACCTTTTCAGCATCCCTATGATCATGTGATCAAAATTCAGATGCTTGACAACTGGTTCATATTAGAGTATACAAAACATTTGCTAGACCAATTCTCAAATACAGCTCATCTGTCTGGAACCCGCACTACATATCGGACATTAATACAATCAAACGAGTCCAGAGCACTGAAATTTTGGGCATAGAAAATTTAGAACTACGCCGCCTTCGGTCTGACCTAAGCGTAGCACACAAAATTATCTGCTACAATGTTCTACCTGTCAATGACTACTTCAGCTTCAACCTCAACAATACACGAACTCACAATAGAAACAAACTTAAGGTAAACCGCTCCAAACTCGATTGCAGAAAATACAACATCAGCAACAGAGTGGTCAATGCCTGGAATACACTACCCGACTCTGTGGTTTCTTCCCCAAATCCCCAAAACTTTAACCTTAGACTGTCTACTGTTGACCTCACCCCATTCCTAAGAGGTCTGTAAGGGGCATGCATAAGCGCACCAACGTGCCTACCATCCCTGTCCTAATGTTCCTATGTACTCATAACCATCTCATGTATACATGTTTATACTTTTACTGTAATCTTATATATGCTTGACAAAAAATAAAAAAGTAAAATAAATAAATAAATAAAAATAATTAAGGCCGTTGTTGTGTCCCAAGGTCATATAATCCCCTTTTGCAACCTTCTGGCAAGCAAAGTCAATGGGAAAGCCAGATTCACTTAACAACCAGATTACTAACTTACCAACTGCAGTGATTCACTTAACAACTGTGGCAAGAAAGTTCATAAAATGGGGCAAAACTCACTTAACAAATGTCTCACTTAACAACAGAAATTTTGGGCTCAAATAATAATAATAAAAGAGCCGCGGTGGCGCAGTGGTTAGAGTGCAGTACTGCAGGCTACTTCTGCTGATCACCGGCTGCCAGCAGTTTGGTAGATCGAATCTCACCAGGCTCAAGGTTGACTTAGCCTTCCATCCTTCCGAGGTCGGTAAAATGAGGACCCAGATTGTTGGGGGCAATATGCTGACTTTGTAAACTGCTTAGAGAGTGCTGTAAAGCACTATGAAGCGGTATATAAATCTAAGTGCTATTGCTATTGCTATAATAAGCCCCAGAGCTCACTGTAACAGCATAGCCAAAAAGGCATTAAGAGTTGTTAACCTAATTTTGCGAAGCTTCTTCTCTGGTAACACTGTACTGAAAACTAGGGCATACAAAACCTTTGCTATACCAATCTTCGAATACAGCTTGTCTGCCTGGAATCCACACTGTATATCGGACATTAATACAATTGAGCGGGTCCATAGGTATTTCACGAGAAGAGTACTCCACTCCTCTGCTCACAATAGAATACCTTATGCCACCAGGCTTGAAATTTTGGGCTTGGACAACTTTGAACTATGCCACCTACGGTCTAACCTAAGCATAGTACACAAAATTGTCTGCTACAACATCCTACCTATCAATGACTACTTCAGCTTCAACCGCAATAATACAAGGGCAAACAATAGATACAAACTCAAGGTAAACCGCTCCAAACTCGATTGCAGAAAATACAACTTCAGCAATAGAATGGTCAATGCCTGGAATGTTCTGCCTGACTCTGTTGTTACATCCTCAACCCCCCATAGCTTCAACCTTAAACTGTCTACCGTGGACCTCACACCATTCCTAAGAGGTCTGTAGGGGGTGTGCATAAGTGCACCAGCGTGCCTACCGTCCCTGTCCTACTGTCCCCATTTATTTGTACTCATTTCCTGTGCTCATGTCCATGTTTATACTTACACCTGTTATCTCGTACATGCTTGACAAAATAAATAAATAAATATAAATAAATTGTCATCATAAGTTGAGGACTACCTTTAATAAACTCAGTTCAAAGGGAATAGCCATTCCTAAACTGAAAATGGGAGGCAACTGCTAATGTTAAGTGACTAACACTTCCCTATCATCCCAATAAGGTGTTTAGAAGGCAGAACTTCCTAAATACTAGAACATCCACCTCTTCTGGATGTTGATGTTGGGGAGAGATTAACAAAGACATAATGACCATCTGTTTAATGAGAGGCAGGAAATTTGAAGGGATGAATGTATAGATGAAAGAGGAAAATAAACTGAAATCACTGTAGAAAAGGGCCTCCAATCCCCAGCCTTCTCTGGCATTTCAGAAGGATAAATGATATCAAATGTCATTTACAGGACCAGAAGGCTATACTTCCTTTATTTGGGTCCTAACGAACATCATCTTCCAGACCATCTGGTGCCATTTCTGTCAGAAGCCCAGAAATAAATTGTTAATGGAAGCAGCAGCTTCACCCAAAATTTGCTGTAATGTATGTCTCACAACCTTCTTCAACATTTTTAAATTGCCAAAGCAGAAGTTGGAGATAAGGCAGAAATTATCCAGAATAGCCAAATCAGGAGACAACTTCCAAAACAACTGCCTCTCCTGTGCAATCAACTCGGGAAAGGATTCTCAACTTCCTTTCACTTCAAAATATTAAATAGGACCCAGGAAGGACAGTTCTTTTATAGCTGGCTCAGTTTATTTATTTATTTTTTTATTCATTTGGTTTTTTTATCCCACCTTTATTACTTTATAAATAACTCAAAGCAGGCAAATATTCCTTCCTCCTCCTATTTTCCCCACAACCACCCTGTGATGTAAATTGGACTGAGAATGAATGACTGGTACAAAGTGACCCAGCCAGCTTTTGTTTGTTAATCAAAATTGTATAGCTGCTCATCTCACTAAAAGTGACTCTGGGAAGCATACAACAATCATTACAGATGTTAATGTATGCTACCTTGTCTGCTGAATGAGGTTAGGAATCAGTTGTGTAGCAAATAAATATATTTATTGTTATCCTTAATTGATTGCTGCTGATGATGATGATTGTCATGTTCCACCATTGGAAGAGTGGGCATTAAATATCCAGAGAAAACTCCCCAGGGAGAAAACAGCTAATATAAGGTAAACCTAAAGAGAGCAATATGAATTTACTGCATCTGTGCTGCAAAAATCTGGATTGCCACTAGATGTAAAAGACAGAGAAAACTGCCATTTAGATTTAGTATGCCTTACTGCAACTGTTTATTGATTTCAAATCTCAGTTTTAAGTTTCAAATCATTTATTGATTTCATTTGTTTGGAATTCTAGAGCTTTTGTAGAATAGAGTTTTGCTCTGAGGACACTTAGAAACATGGTGACCCTGTGAAGTTTGTGATGATTACAGATGCAGATGAAATTTTGACAAAAGCCATAACCTGGTGAAAGAAGTGATACACTGGTACAGGATGGTGGGGTGTTTTTTTGGGGGGGGGGCAATACTAATTAAATGCAGCAGTAATTTTTTTAAACAGGTAAATGTTTAGACTCAGTATAAGGCAGTTAATTTTGTCTAGATATGATTTATAAAATTGCATGTCACCTCTCTCCCTCAATGCTTTCAAATTATAGTGCTGGAGAAGCCTCTTGAGAGTCCCTTAGACTGCAAGGAGATCAGATCAGTCAATCCTAAAGGAAATCAACCATGACTGTTCTTTGGAAGGACAGCTTCTGAAGCTGAAACTCAAATACTTTGCCCACCTAATGAGAAGAGAGAACTCATTGGCAGTGGTAGGATTCAAATTTTTCCACTACCGGTTCTGTGGGTGTGGATTGGTGGGCGTGGCCTGGTGGGGGTCATGTGACTGAGTGGGTGTGGCCAACTTGACATCACTCATGGCCATGCACACTCAGTAACATGACCCCCCACCAAGCCACGCCCACAGAACCCGGTAGGAAATTTTTTTTGAATTTACAGCTTTTCTTTCTACCTATTTTCTGCCCAGGGCTGGCCTAATCTCTCAAAAGCCTCCTCCTGCATGTCGCCCGTTCTCCCTTTGCCAGTCACATGCATCACCCTGTTTTCCCTCCTTCACAGGCCCCGGCCCTAGCCCTGCTTCCTCCCCCATGACCGCCTCTTTCTTTGGGCTTACTTTCCTCCTGCGGCGGCTGGTGGCAGAGGGAAAAGCAAGCTCTCTTTTTCAGTGCAACTGCGAGAAGCCTCTGTGAGAAGACGGCACTGCAGCAGCTTTTTCGGCGCATTTGAGACCTCCGGGAGTTTTCAGTGCAAGAAGCCTCCAGCCAGATGCCTCTGCCGGCTCGGTTCTGGCTGCCAAAGAGGCAGCGGCTGGGAGGCTTCTTGAACCGATAAAAAGACAGGGTGGCTGCAGGCTTCTTACAGCGAAAATTACCTCCACTCTGCTTCTCCAACGCGCCGCCCCTACCGCTGTCCTGTTCTATGCACCAGCCGCACAGGCACACCCCATTGTCCCCATTGCCCAGGCAAGTCCCTCCGGCGCAGTGGCAACAGGCAATGGGGTGCGCCTGCGCGGCTGGTGCATAGAACAGGGTGGGGGCAGCGCATTGGAGAAGCGGAGTGGAGGTAAAGCCTGCAGCTGCCGCATCTTATTTTGGTGCGGCTGTACTCCAGCCGCCGCACCAAAAAAAACATGCGGCGACTGCAGGCATCTGTGGGGGCGAGATGCGGGCTGGCGGGGAGCCCAGTGGCAATGACGGCTCAGCCCTGGCTTACCTTCCCTGGCAGCCAGCCATGGGAGGAAGGTAAGGTCACGACCACGGGACGACAAAAGAGGTGGTCGTGGGAGAGGAAGCGGGGAGATTAAGGGCCGGGGCCTCTGAAGGAGGGGAAACGGGGTGACGCGTCGCACTTAAGGGAGAGCAGGTGGTGAGCGGGCAGAGTCTCCGGGGCAAGGCCAGAGTTGGGGAATCACACATTCCTCAACCCGGTCCAGGCGGACAGTGAGCGGGTGGCGGCTCTGGGGCAACGCCAGAGCCGGGGAATCATGCGCTCCCTGACATGGCCAAGACAGGTGGTGGCTCTGGGTCCTTGGGGAATGGTGTGTCCCTGGGGCCCCAGGGCCCGACCCAAGGCAAAGAGCGAGCGGGCGGCATGCATTGCTTACCTTTGGTGAGCTGAGCTGAGCGGGCATCGGCGAGGCAACTGACGAGGCGATTAGCTGGGCCGCGTGGCGAAGGCAACATATATAGGGCAGGGGTGGGCAGGGTGAATGTCGAGCGCGTGGGTGGGGCGAGCAAGCATCAAGCAGGTGGGCGGGGCGAGCGAGCAGCAAGCGGGTGGGCGGGACGAGCAGCATCAACCGGGTGGGCAGGGCGAGCGAGCGGCGACCAGGTGACCGGGTGGGGGGTGTCGCCAGCCAGAAGTCGCTACCGGTTTGGTGACCCAGGCCAAATTGCCGCTACCGGTTTGCCCGAACTGGTGCGAACCGGCTGAATACCACCTTTGGCAAAGACCCTGATGTTGGGAAAGGAGAAGGGAATGGCAGAGGATGTGATGGTTAGATAGTGTCATTAACTCAATGAAAGTAAATTTGAGCAAACTCTGGGAAATAATGGAGAACTGGGGGAGGGGGGGCTGGCATGCTATGGTCCATGGGGTCACAAAGAGTCGGACATGATTTAGCGACTAAAAAACTTTTCCTCAAAGCCTTAGGCATGGCTACCCAAACCCCTGAAGTTCCTTGGAAAATATAAAAAAGTACTCAGATTAAGTATATTGCTTTAATTTTAAAGTAAATCAATTTTTTCTATTCTGATCCCAACAATTTGTTTGTCTTGGCTTCACCTATTTTTTTTGTAGTGCATCCCCTAATATATCACTCAAAGATAAAATGTAACCCTAAGCCTAAAAAAATAAAAGTATGTTCTGATATACAAGACCTTGTCCCAGATGAATTGCTAGTCCCAGAAAATAATTAATGAGAACTGCATTTTACTGCTGTGCACTTTCATAGAGCTTAAAAGGACCACTAAGAGCTTTTGATTAACCTGTTGTGCTTTCCCTTTTGTCCTTTAGCACTGCACTGCATTTCTTGTTTTTACATTTTTTTTTCTGGCACTCCCAGAATCCATTATTGATCAAACTCCAGGAGAGCAAGAATAATATGCATGTCACTATATCTGCATTCTGCAAAATGTTGTGATATGATCCACTAGTAGAGATAGATGCACAAACACACAAACACAGACACACACACAGAGAAAGACAGACAGACACACACATCTACATTAAAAGCATGCACAAAAAGTCACCACCCTTATGTCTAACTAAATATAGATTTTAGATTTCAAAGAGTACTTTAAATTAGCTTATATTCCATTAGAGAAGCATGGTAAATGTTTCCAAGGCTTAAGCTTCCTCCCATCTAAATGTAGGAACAGAAGAAAGATTGTTGTTTTACTAATAACAGATCCACAAACAATAGACAACTAAATTGTTTCCCGGTAACCATCTCACTGTGATTCTGATGTAGATGGATAAAGGTTTTGAATAATGTATTACTGAGCTGTTACCTTACTTTTAGCTTTGGCCCTTTCACATCCAGCATTTGCTCCAATCAGGCACTGGTGAAATGCTGTGGGTTGTTTTTTTCCTGATAAGGTAAATCTTTGGTGCAGTCTCTGTTTCTGCTGACTTCATAGACACCTCAATGCATTTTTCTTGGCAACAATGCAGAAGTGGTCCTTGATTACTAATAGGTTGTTTCCCACTATACCTCTGGTATTTCCTGGAGGCCTTCCATCCAAGCACTAGCCAAGACTAACCTTACTTAAGTTCTCAGTTTAGATAAGATCAGTGAAGTATTGCCCCAGCTACCTAGTTCTTTAAGTAGATGAGCTGAGACTGCAACATTTCCATTCACTAGCGCTCTTCAGGGCTTGTGGACTCCCCTTTTTTTTCTTTTCACACTAACTTTTGTTTTTCTCCGCCTCCCTGCCTTCTGGGTTCAAATAAGCCATAACTTTCTCCCTACTTCTACCCTCCCCCCCCATATATTTCTATTTGGTTGCAGATGTTGGGAAAGCATCTGTTGCAAAAGGATGGTATTATGCCATCATCACAGATTTGTATGAGAAATAATAAGCAAAAATAGTGATACTTTGATAAATAGCTTTTTTCTTACACCAATTTTGTTTGCTTGTTTTATTCAAAGTGGCCAAATAAACACATTTCATTGTACACGTAGTACTTGACTTACAACCATTCATTTTGTTGACTGTTCAAAGTTGCAAGGTGCTGAAAAAAGTGACAACAGGTTCTTGCACTTATGACTGTTGCAGCATCCCCGTCAGTGGTGAAATCCAATTTTTTTTACTACCGGTTCTGTGGGCGTGGCTTGGTGGGCATGGTGTGGCTTGGTGGGCGTGGCTTGGTGGACATGGCAGGGGAAGGATACTGTAAAATCTCCATTCCCACCTCACTCCAGGGGAAGGATTCTGCAAAATCTCCATTCCCACCCCACTCTGGGGCCAGCCAGAGGTGGTATTTGCTGGTTCTCCGAACTACTCAAAATTTCTGCTACCGGTTCTCCAGAACCTGTCAGAACTGGCTGGATTTAACTCCTGATCCCCATGATCACATGATCACTATCTGAGTGCTTGGCAACCAGCTTGCATTTATGATGGTTGCAGTGTCCTAGGATCACATAATTGCCATTGTAACTTTCCCAGCCAGCTTCTGACAAGCAAAGTCAATGAGGAAGCTGGCAAGGAATGTAGCAAGTTATGGTTACATGATGCCTCATTTAATAGCTGCATGGCTTAACAATGAATTTTCCAGTCCAGTTATGGTCAAGAACTACTTGTATTTTGAAAATACAGGGGAAGGGATACTAGAAATTATTGTTTCCCTTCCATGTGAGATATAGATGGGGAGATGTTGACTACTCCAAGAGTGGCTGTAGCTTAAGGCACTAAATTGACTGAATGAAGATTTTTGCACTCTCCAATTTATGGGCAGGAGGGAAAAATAATTGCCTCATAGTATTCTCTGTCTCTTCTTACCATTATAAAGTTGGTGGAAATGAAAATGAGTTTACAGAAGGTCGCTAACACTTTAGCGGGATTATGGAATGAATATGGAATTATATGGAACGTGCCTTTTATATATTAAAAGTGCCTATTTATATATAGAATTATATATTGCATTTCACGGTTCATGGCTAAAACTCAGACTTTTTCTAGGAGAATGAAAAAGAGCTGGAGACCAATGTCTTTCAAAATTCTCCATCAAATTTGTAGGCAATGACATTAGATCAGTGATTCGTCAGGGAAAGAAGAATTCTCCAATTTCTCAGGAGGCAGAGATCTATAATAGAAGAGGAAGTTTCCCTCAGGCCGTTAGAGATGTGATTGCACAAGAAAAGGCACGGCTTAACACACTCTAACCTCAGAGGGTCATACCTAATAAGTGCAAGATCACCATTCTCCAGATATGAAGACTTCTCCACCATTCTCCTTTGCATCAATTTCTAAAGCAACTTTTGCTTTCTCAGATAAAATGATAATGACTAGAAAAAGAAATGGTGTGTGTGTTTGTGTGTTTGTGTGTGTGTGTGTATTAGCATGAAGAAGGTTTGCATACAGGATATAAAAGACCTATCGGAGGAAAGCTCCCGCTGGCAGTACTGTATTATATAATTAACAATCTCAGTTATTGTCTGATCTATGGACTAGGACAAATCTGAGTTAAAATATATACTTTGAAAATTTAGACTTAGATCCTGCTTCTTTCATTTTTCTCTACTTTGTAAACATTTTTAATGTGTTTGGCATAGTTTGCTGGCAAGAGTATAGTGCTAATCAACAGTTCAATTCTACTTCAGCCTTATGCATATCTCCTCAGAAACTACAGCCTGATTTGTTCAAAAGTTTACTTTTAGGAAAGCAAATTTTTGAAATCCTGCCTATACAATTGGCAATATTTAGGTTTGCAATTTTGATTTAGGGAAATGTTCCAAAGCTTAGGTTTGAATAAATTGGGTAGAGTAACTAACTTTTTTGCAGCATGGTTACTCTGGCCTGAGGCATAACTTTAAACAAATATCCTTCAACTGACACTGCTATTATTTAAGAAACTTTGATGAAAATAAAACTCTTTCAAATAATTAAAAAGTTTAGGGGAAAGGAGTTTGATCCATTCAGGTGTCTCATTTTTTAATCAGGTCTTATTTGTCTCAGTATTTTAGGAGGAGCCATCTGTGTCACAAATGTTAAATAACTAAAATAACAGATTATGATGGTTCTAAATGGCAATGTCAGTCAAAGATTGTTCATCTACTGCTGCTCCATGTAACCCGAGAACAGGACAAATAAATTATGCAAATGTGCTTAGAGCAGAAGAATACTTAGTCTAAATTCATATTTAATGTTTAAGATCAAATAATTTCAATATAAGAAACAGCTGGAAACTCTCTGATCATGTTTTGATCCTAGCGCTGTTTTCCTCTCTCATGTATCCTGAAAATAACAGTGGAGGCCCTGGTTTGGATACCATCTGATAAGACAGAGCAAATTGTGGGTTCCTCAACTGAGTTTCCATGGTGTCCTTTTTTTCATACTCATACTAGTTACTTTTTAAAGTTGTTTTTAATTATTCTGGATTGTTCTTCAGTGCCATTTTTCATTCAAGTTATTTTATGTAACAGTGGAAATGTTTCACTACTATGATATGTAGTTCCTCAAACATATGAGGAAACATTCACTTCATTTTTCTGCTATTTTTTTAACATCTGTTTTATTTTTTGTTTTCAATTTCATAAAATTACAGTCACCCATTACTAAAAATAATCCTTCTAGAAGTACTCTGGTTATAATTTTTGTCTCCTATTCACATGGTGTTTATATTCATGCATTGATTGACTGACTGATTGATTGATTGATTGATTGATTAATGTTCTTCTTAGAAGAAAAAGAACCAAGTATGGTGCTAGCCTGTTACAAAATGTGCCATCTTGATACTAATGAATACAGATGATCAAATTATATGCTATAAAGGAATTAAATTGGTTTCATACTACACAATCTTGTGTAGTATCTACCATGTTAGAAAATCAATATACCCTCTTGCAAATATATTGTAGAAAATTGCCTTGTTTTTATCAGCAAATGAAACAAACGAACATAGAACTATAATTCATTCCACATGATTAATTCTTGTAATAACAATTGAATGAGTTATTTCTATTCCTTTTTAAAATAATTTATTCAAATTTCCATTTTTCTCCAAATAAATGCATGTGGCCTTAAGAAATATTTATTATAATTACTGGGGGGGGGGCGATGACTTTCACTGGGAAACAGAATATAAATACCAATAATAAACAGTTAAAACATGTTGTCTCAAATAAATTACTTATGCTTTGTTCCTAAATAGGTACCATTTCTGTCAACACGATGCGTACTCCATATACTGCACCAGGAGAAAGTGAGATCTTGGACCTAGATGATGATTTATATCTTGGAGGTTTGCCAGAAAATAAAGCTGGCCTTGTCTTTCCAACGGAGGTCTGGACAGCCCTTCTAAATTATGGCTATGTGGGCTGTATTCGAGATTTGTTTATTGATGGACAAAGTAAAGACATCCGTCAAATGGCAGAAATCCAGAGCACATCTGGGGTGAAACCCTCCTGTTCAAGAGAGACAGCAAAGCCATGTCTAAGCAACCCATGTAAAAACAATGGCGTATGTAGAGATGGCTGGAACAGATATGTCTGTGATTGCTCTGGTACAGGCTACCTGGGCAGATCATGTGAACGAGGTAAGTCACTGTCTTCAGACCTTTGGTTTGCAGAATGAGGACAGAATGAAGTGAAACAGTCACGTACGTTCTACTGATCTAATGTGTGTGTTTTTTTCTGCATACAATTATATAGATCAATTAATCTATAAAGCACTGAATGAAGTAGTGGACAAAATATTCCACCGAGAAAGGAAAAGTTCCATGAAAATGATCTAATCTTCAAATACAAATTATTACTGAATGGAGCAAACTGATTTAGAATTTGTTTCTTTATTCTTCTTTCAAAAAGTGGTATCTAAGGAGGGTTTGTTGGAAGGATTATATTGTGAATGCAATATATATATAACAATAATACTATATTGTTCATTGCCTTCTAAAACTTTGGAACAAATTTGCCTAGCTTATTTTGCTGGTTATAAAAATGAGGAAGGTGTCAAATAGACCTTGCAGTATTGGTTAAATAAATAATGAAATCTATGAATAATATTTGATCAACACTATAACTATGAAGCTGTTAACAATAAAAAGCTTTGCAGGAGTAGTTTGCTTCAAAGGTAATGAAATGTGAGTGAGGTGCTACTTCATTGTGGTTTCATGAATATGGCCCCCTGCCTCTAAACTAGACAAATGAAATTATAAGGTTGGTAGGGAAAAGAAGTAGAGGTCGCTAGTCTCTAGTCCTGGAAACAGTCAATCATGAAGAATAGTTTACAACAGTTAATGCAAGGAGCCTCTTCTTGGGCAAAGAAGAAAAAATAAATTGCTATCCTAGCCAATGGATAGTAATATAATTTCAGAAAAACATTACTAAAGACAGAGGTGGGTTTCAGCAGGTTCTGACCAGTTCTGGAGAACCGGTAGCGTAAATTTTGAGTAGTTCGGAGAACCGGTAAATACCACCTCTGACTGGCCCCGCCCCCATCTATTCTCTGCCTCCCGAGTCCCAGCTGATCGGGAGGAAATGGGGATTTTGCAGTAACCTTCCCCTGCCACGCCCACCAAGCCACGCCATGCCCTCCAAGCCACGCCCACCAAGCCACGCCCACAGAACCAGTAGTAAAAAAATTTGAAACCCGCCACTGACTAAAGAAAATGTCTACTAAAGAAATAGTAATTTGACAGGGATATTTAGGAATGGTCGAAACAAAGAAGACAGAAAATCCCTTCTGAGCAGTATAAAGGAATTCTATAGCAATTTTTAGAGTAGTTGATTATTCTTAGATCTGTGAATCAACACCAGACTTCAAGAGTCATAAGACAGATACTTCACATAGTGTCATAAGACTTTGCTGTAACATTGCTTTTCCCTTTAGCATTTCCCAATCTGACAGTTTTCAGGTATGTGGCCTTCGCTTCTCAAACTACATTACACAGTTTAGTTAAGTCTCTGTCAGAGAGGATTGAGCTATTTTCTTGCCAGCACTTTAAATCAACCAATTCAACCATTCTACCACAGGCCCCAATGAAGGGTTTCAATCTGATAAGCATTGCCAGATACCAGCATTTAGATAAGAGTAACCTGTAATCAGGGGTGGGTTCCAAATTTTTTTACTACCACTGTGGGTGTGGCTTAATTTTGTGGGAGTGGCTTGATGGCCATGTGACCGGGTGGGAGTGGCTTGACGGCCATGTGACTGGGTGGGAGTGGCTTGATGGCCATGTGACTGGGTGGGAGTGGCTTGGCGGTCGTGTGACCGGGTGGGAGTGGCCAACTTGTAAAATGTGGTGAAAAAGTGACTTATGACCATTTTTCACACTTAACGACCAACGGTCGTTAAGTATGAAAAATGGTCATATGTCACTTTTTTCACTGCCATTGTAACTTTGAACAGTTTACAAACTGTTCAAAGTTACAATTCCAGTGAAAAAAGTGACTTATGACCATTTTTCACA
>QLTV01012198.1:8050403-8075600 GCA_003457575.1 Thermophis baileyi | reverse complement strand
ACTTGACGTCCACAAGTCTTAAAGTTGCCAAGTTTGGGGACCCCTGCTTTGGACTAATCCCAGGAGATGCTAAGATGCATGCATCCCTGCAGTTGTTAAGTGACACAGTTCTAAGTCAAGGAGCAACCTGCACTTAAAAGCAGGATACTCCATTACAAATAAAACATTTCCTAAAAACAATATTTTTTTTAAAAAATTTTTTTTCCTAAAAACAACGAAATGCCCTGAAAAAAATTAACAATAAAATATCCTTTTAAAAAAACCATTAAAAGCATAAAGAAAAAAAAAACCAGCCACTTAGTAGCAGGCAAAATCAGCCATTCTCCAACCACAGCTGCTGTGGCTTAGAGGTAGAACTTTTGCCTCACAATCAGGAGGTTGTGAGTTCGATCCTTGGTAGAGGTCAGTTCGGCTTCAGTTTGGAAAAAAATAAAAATAAAACAAATAAAGTAAAAAAAAAGATGGCGACCGCATGCACAGTGCTGGAAGTCACCTTCTGAGCATGCTCAGAAAAAAAATAAAAATAAAACAAATAAAGCCAAAAAAAGATGGCGACCGCATGCACAGTGCTGGAAGTCACCTTCTGAGCATGCTCAGAAAAAAAACAAAAAAAAAATCGGAAATTTTTTTTAAAAAAAGATGGCAGCCCCCACGGACCGGCAACCACCGATCCGGTTCTGATGACGTCACTAGCGGGTCGCCCCCGGTTCGGGCGAACCGGTCTGAACCAGTAGGAACCCACCCCTGCCTGTAATGTAGTTTAACAGAAGGAGTACTATATATGTCTTTCCTTAACTCAATCAGCAGAAGCCTTATTAATTCTGACTTTAATAGATCTCTTGTGTCCAAATGTTTCTCAAATCTTTCTCTATGCTATGGCATAGGAATAGAGTCTATAGGAAATAAAAGGTGTAAATTAATCATGGACAGAGATCCAACACCTCTGAAGTCCTCTGTTGTAGTTCTTGTTGGTAATTGATTATGTCTGCAAGACATTTTCTGACATCTATACTCTAGCTGTTGTCCCAAATGTTTCATTAACCTAGCTCCCCAGAATACCAAGGAGCTGAGACAGGCTTTATGGTTTAATCAAAGACATTTGGGAGTGATCATCTCCAATCTTTCTGGTGGAGATGGAGATCTTATTAAGAGTACTACCTGCAACAAATTCCCTGAAAAGACTCCGAAAATGTTCTGGATTCACAGTCCCAGAGGAAATCAGTCACATTTATTTTCTACTCCAGCTGAGGTTATGGGTAGTTTTAAGGTTCAACTTCTTCAAGTAGTGATTTGTCTATGACAATGGTGTCAGAGAAAATGAAACTTTCTCTGTGTATGAGCATCCCTAAAAATATAGCTTGGGGAAGATAAGTGAAGCAGGATTTTAAGTTTAATTGAAAAACAAGAAAGAAAATGCATGATGGGGAAAGACTGAGCTAAATATTTAGCTAGTTACTCTCTCCTGGAAGGAGAGTCAAGTACAAAGGGTCCATGCATATGTGCATTAGGATTAAAGAAGAACCTGTATTAGCAATGTGCTTGACCATAGATTTCCCTTGCTCTGACTTTGAGATCATAATTGAGAATAGGTCACCACACTGGTACCTCTACCTTGGGGCCAGCTTTATTTATTTAACAATCAAATTTGCATGCCACCCAGCATCCGAAAATCACTGTAAGAGTAAGATGAGCAGCATATAGATTTAATAAATAAATAAACTCCAATGATTTTGGACAGCTTCTGGCAGAAAAAAAAGGACATACCCTCCTCTATTCTGATTCTTTTGGAGAAGGAACCTAAAGAAGGAACCTGCAGAGCTCCAATGGATCCTTCTTCTTCTAGTCATGGGTCTCTGTGATCATTTCCCCTTTTCCTGCCAGGGAAAACAGAGCCTTCCTGTCTTCCACACGAAGAGGAACTCTGTGCAATCAGATTTCTCAACATGTGGAATACTGTCAATTTCAATTCTTTGGTACAACTGATGCTAACAATGACTAAAGTCTTATAATATACTACTAATTTATCACCTACCATACCTAGAAAATGAGAATTGAACACGATTGAACAGAAAAATATATATGAAAAACTACCTTGGCCTTTATGGGAAAAAGAGATCATATTTCATTATGCCTAATTCTCAATAAAATGTCCTTATTATTGTATTTTCATAATGTGAAATAGTGACCGTAGTGCAATAGTGCAATAAAATTCAGCATACAGACAGGAGATAACTTACATAGCAAGTTCCGCATAGTTATATTTCACTTCAAAGAAGGGAAATTCTCAGAACTGAATAGACTGATGAAAAGAAAACTCAAATGGGAAGCCAAAAAGGCAATCACACTCCAGAAAGCTTTGCTGTTGTTTAAAATCACAATAAAAGAGGCTCTGACATAATCAAAGATTGATTCTGAATAATTTTAAAAGCCATAGAATAAAATGGCAGGCCCTCTTGTGGATAAGCAACTAACAAACAAAGAGTAAAAGTAAACACTCATTTCTCACAATGAGGAGAGGTAACTAGCGGGGTCCCCCAGGGTTCTGTCTAGGATCAGTGCTTTTTAAACATATTTATAAATGACCTGGAATCACCTGTGCTTAGTAGAATAGCCAGGTTTGCTGATGACACTAAATTGTTCTGAGAGGTAAAAACAATAAGGGAGTCTGAAAAGCTCCAAAGGAATCTCTGCACATTAGGGAAGTGGGTATCAAAATGGAAGATGTTACGTACTGACATACGGAGTATGGATTTGCATGGCCGCCGCTGATTGGATAATCTAGCGGCATGAGAAATAAACTGCTGTCAATGGCTAGCCAGCTTCAGGGAAGCCCTTAAAAGCGGCTTCCCTGCAGCCTGCCGGCAGTCCATATTAGTTCAAGCTAATAGACAATAAAGGTGCTGAACTGTTCTTACGTCTCGCCTCTTCATTCACGCGCGAATCCAACACTGGCACCGAAGATGGTTGAAGAAGGACAACAGGACAAAGACACCTTGTGGCATCCACGGCCATCTTAGAAGCAAGCACTGACCTGCTCCGGCCAAACCAAAGGATGGCTACTCACACCTCTCCAGCTCCAGCATTCTTCGATCCAAAAATGGAAGAATGCAAAACCTACATGTCCCGGTTCCAAATGTTCCTGGAAGCAAACAATTTCCAGGATCTACCGGACAACAGGAAGAGGGCTCTCTTCCTCACCTACTGCAGTCCATGAACCTACAAGATGGCACAGACCTTGGTGGCACCAGCAGACATTGAATCAATTTCTTGGACAACATTGCAAACCATGCTGAAAGAACACTACGCACCCTCAGACCCTCCGATGGTCAGCAGAAATGAGTTCTACCATCGACGCCAACAAGAAGGCGAATCCATAAACGACTTCGTAGCTAAACTCCGGGAAATTGCTGTAAAATGCGAATTCATAAACCCGGAGGAGATGATGAAAGACAGAATAATCTTAGGTATGAGGGATCTCAACCTACAAAAGAAACTGCTGATCCAGAGGGGAGCCACGTTCAAAGATGTGGTCGATGAAGCAAGAGCTGCCGAATCATCGGACAACTCTGCAGCCGACATCCGGAGAACCAGCGGAATCCATTGCACCCATCGGCAGACCGATTGGATGACCAAGGTCCCGGAGGCAGAGGAGGAATCCGACGACGATGACCATGTGCATCGCATCCAATAAGGAAGGAGGGTGAGCCCCAGAGACTTTGAGCAAAGGCAGCCCCGTTGTTCTGGCTGCCTAGGGGGACATCCCAGGGCAGCCTACAAATTTAAAGAAGCCATTTGCCGCTGGTGCCAAAAGCGGGGCCATATAGCAGAGGCTTGCAGAGCCAGACAACTGTCCATGTACCAGCCTGCCCCATTCCCCTCCAGACCACCCATGGGTCCAGGGAGACAAGGTCAGAACTGATCTGGGGGACAGCGGGGCAGGTGAAGAGATGATTATAATTACCAAGATGCAAAGGGACTCTACCACACAGTGGGTCATTCCGACGCCGGTCAAGGGGAGAAGTTCCACATAACCATGGTCATAGAAGGACTTTCATGCGACATGGAACTCGACACGGGCTCCGCCTTCACCATTATGGCCTGGGGAACCCTGAAACAGCTCATTCCGACCATCACAAGGCAGCAGCTGAAACCACAGAACATACGACTAAATGACTTCCAGGGCAATCCCATTCGTGTGCTCGGCTGAGCAGAGGTTCCCATCAGCTTCAAAGATTTCAGAGGGAAGCTGCCATTAACAGTCGTCAAAGGACACAGACCGACCCTGCTGGGAGTGGAATGGCTCAAACCCCTCGGCATCGGCATCACTGGACTGAATGAAATCCAAAGGGACAAGTTAGACAAGCTTCTGGCCGACTTCCAGTCCGTCTTTGATGGGAGTCTAGGTAAATATAAGGGCAAGCCCATATCGTTTAACCTAGACCCCAGTATCACCCCCATTACACTTAAGCCCCGCAGAGTCCCATTTGCGCTCCGACCTAAAGTGGACGAGCAACTGGACAAATTAATAGCCCAAGGAGTTCTGGAACCTGTTGACCATGCCGCATGGGAAACACCCATTGTCACCCCAATGAAGCCGGACAGTTCGATTAGGGTGTGCCCAGACTATAAAGGGACCATTAATAAAGCCCTGCAGCCAAACGCTTACCCTGTGCCCATTGTGCAACATCTGTTGCACTCGTTGGGAAATGGAAAAATTTTCGCCAAACTTGATCTGGCCCAAGCGTACCAGCAGCTACCTGTGGACGCAGCTACAGCTGAAGCCCAGACAATAGTTACACACAGGGGGGCTTTTAAATGCAACCACCTGCAATTTGGGGTCAGCGTGGCCCCAGGCCTGTTCCAAAGTATGATGGAAGGATTGCTACACAGCATCCCTGGCGTGGTTCCCTATTTTGATGACGTCCTCATCTCAGGGGACTCGGAGGAAAAATTACTATTCCGGCTGCGCAAAGTGCTAGGGTGATTCCAAAAGAGGGGGCTTAAAGTGCGAAAAGACAAATGCAAGATTGGGGTCACCAGCGTAGAGTTCCTGGGATTCCTGATTGATGGGTCTGGTATTCGCTCCACAGATGCCAAAATAAAAGCCATCAAAGAGGCACTGACCCCAAGAACAAGGCAGACTTGCAAGCATTCCTGGGCTTACTCAACTTCTATGCCATTTTTTTAAAACAGAAGGTGACCGTCGCTGAGCCTCTTCATAGGCTCCTGGGGAAGATGACTACGTGGACATGGGGACAAAGAGAGGCCAACGCTTTTGCCGCTGTAAAGGACTTGCTTTCATCTAACAGCATCCTCATGCAGTACAACGAGACCCTCCCCCTAGTGTTAACGTGTGACGCTTCACCTTTTGGAGTGGCGGCGGTCCTCAGCCACAAACTACCCAATGGCTCGGAAGCCCCTATTGCCTTTTATTACAAGACATTGTCACCAGCTGAGCGGAATTACAGCCAACTGGATAAGGAAGCGCTTGCAGCAGTGGCTGGCATCAAGCGTTTCCACGAATATCTTTACGGCCAGAAATTTGAACTTGTCACAGACCACAAGCCTCTATTGGGTCTACTTGTAGGCAATCAACAAATGCCTCAATATATGTCACCCCGGCTAACCCGCTGGTCCATTTTCCTATCCGGGTACAGCTACAAGCTAACCCAGAGACCAGGAAAGAGCATCGGACACGCAGATGCACTCAGTCACTGCCCAGCACCCAACTTCGTGGAAGACCCCACACCTGTGGCCGAAATACTGCTGGTCGACATAGAACGAACCAGCCCGGTCACATCTTGAGACATTGCGGAATATACGGCGAAAGACAAGATGCTGTCCAAAGTTATGAACTGGGTGTTGAGGGGATGGCCACAAGAGGAAGAAGGGGAAGAATTTAAAACATTTAAAACCAAACAAACTGAACTATCTGTGCTTAAGGGATGCTTGTTGTGGGGGGAGTGAGTTGTTATTCCACAAAGCCTGCAGAGAAGAGTAATAAGGACACTCCACATAGGACACCCAGGAATAGTGCGCATGAAAACGCTAGCAAGGAGCTATCTGTGGTGGCCAAAATTAGATCAGGACATTACAGAGTGGGTGGCAACCTGCTACCATGCCAAGAAACCAGACCGGCTCCACCACGAACCAGCCCATTCAAATGGGAGACACCAAAGGGCCCGTGGTCAAGAATCCACATAGACTTTGCGGGGCCTATGGTGGGGCAAACATTCCTCATAGTGGTGGATGCCTACTCTAAATGGCTGGAGGTGGTCAACATGCATTCATCAATGACTGAAGCCACCATAAGAGCCTTAAGGAAACTGTTCATGACCCACGGCCTGCCAGATGTCCTCATATCGGACAACGGACAACAGCTGACAGCCCGGCACATGGAATCGTTCCTGGCCGACCTCGGCATAAGGCATGTGCTCGTCTCGCCATTCAGTCCGGCTAGCAATGGCCAAGTGGAAAAAATGGTGAGAATGACCAAAGAGACTTTAACTAGAATGGGCCCAGGGAACTGGTAGGAACGGATTGACCAGTTCTTGTTGGCACAGCACATCACACCGTGTGCAGCCACTAACCGGAGCCCTGCAGAAATGTTAATGGGACGGAAACTGAGGTCCCAACTGGACAGACTTAACCCCACCTATAATCCAGAGGCACCTCTGGAATCCCACAAACCAACAAGGACACTGTCAATAGGTGATTTAGTTTTTACACAAAACTTTTCAGGGGACCCCAAGTGGGTGAGTGCCACCGTAATTGAAATCACCGGTCCCAAATCCTATAAAGTAAAGTTGGGTGATGGTCGAGAGTGGCGAAGGCATATTGACCAACTCAGAAGCAGGTTGGGAGATTCCTGGCTTCGCCAACCCGAGACCCCAACAACACCCGAAGCCACAGCAGAAAGCCAGGAGCTATGCAAGTCTCCGCCCCACAGACCATACAATACAAGTCATCCAGAAGACCACAGCGAGAATCAGGCCCTAGCTGCAAGACACCAAGAAACCGTAGTCTCAAGCCCAGAGAGGGATCGCAAACACCTACCTGCCGCCGCCGGAATCCAGCGAACTCACCCGGGACCGGAGAACGACAACGCGGAGAGTTCTGCCGCCATGCCTGGAAGCCGGTTCCAGATTTTTCCACACACTGGAGGAGGAGGAGCAACAGGCATGTCTTTGGTAGTCATCTCCAGTCGAAGACTACCAAAGAACTGAATCGCGCAGGCCCAGTAGGACTATCAGGCGCCCTGTTTACTTACTGGACTACGGGACTCACGTAAGTTCCTGATTGGACATTCCAGAAACTAAGAGGGGAGGGGTGTTACGTACTGACGTATGGAGTATGGATTTGCATACCCGCCGCTGATTGGATAATCTAGCGGCGGGAGAAATAAACTGCTGTCAATGGCTAGCCGGCTTCAGGTAAGCCCTTAAAAGCTGCTTCCCTGCAGCCTGCCGGCAGTCCGTATTAGTTCAAGCTAATAGACAATAAAGGTGCTGAACTGTTCTTACGCCTCGCCTCTTCATTCACGCGCGAATCCAACAGAAGATGCCATTCAATGTGAGTAAGTGTAAAATGATGCTCCAACTGTTTATAAAAACTAATGGGAACAGAAGTTATAAGGAAAGAGTTCATGGAATGAAGATGTCAACATAGTGCACATCTGTTGTAAAAAAAAAAGGCCAAAAGCTTGTCAATAGAAAATGATATTGGAAATAGTGATGCCAATATTAAATGCCTTTTATATAAATCCCTGGTGCAACTACATCTAGAATATTATGTGCAGCTCTGTTTGCCATACCTCAAAAAGGATGTAGTAAAGCTAGAGATGGTTCAAAGGAGTGCAATTAAGAAGCTCAAGGGATGGGGCAACATCCCTTATTTGAAGACTTTTGGGTCTAGAAAGGAGGCAGAGGAGTGGATATGATTCAGGAGTACAAAATTATGCATGGTATGGATAAAATGGACAAGAAAAACAATTTTTCCCCTTCTCAAAGTACTATAACTAGAGGTCACCAAATGAAATCCAGTCCTAGAAGAATCTAGATTAACAAAAGGAAGTATTTTTTTTCATACAACATATAATTCAGCTGTGGAATAAACTGCTGTAACATGAGGTGCTGACTTGGCTGGTTTCAAAAAAGTGTTGGACCAATTCATGAACATCATAAGAGATCAAGGGTTATTAGTCTTGGTAGCAGTGACTAACTTTGAAAACCATCTGCTGGGAGACTAGTAGGTTTCTTTGTGCAGTTGCTGAGCCATTGTAATATCAGACTGCTGGGCTAGATGGTTAGGTATCAGCAGAGCACTCCTTATGTTCTTATGTTATATATGCTATGCATGCACACATTTTTACCATACAAGAATTGCTTTTTAGACAAAAACACTCTCAGTGCTGCACACATAGCTGTGAATGGCTATATGACAACTCTTACAACAACGTTACACTTCCCAAATTGAGATTGTTTACATTCTACCGGTTCGTGATCGTTTTGCTATGATCTCAGGCAATTAGAAATCATATTGACGTGATTATGCCAGATTGTATGCAATTCTTACAAGCATTGATGAAATTTTATCTTGTTCTTCCCTCCCACAGTCCTTTCTCTTTTGTTGTAACTCTCAGATCTGTTTTATATGAAGAAAATCCTACTGCACAAAGACATGTTCACTCATATAACAATGACTGTAGTTTATCCTTATACTATGTAGTCAATCAAATTTAGTTATGGCATGTTGCAGTATAGATTTACCATAAAGATTTTGAACTGACAAGCACGTTTGCCCTGCACTTGATTTGCCCCCCCCCCCCCATTAGCTTAAAAAAAAGTCAGTGAAAGCCTGAGCAAAACCCCCACTTTCTCTCTTTAGGACTAGTTGAGCCAGAGGCTCCCATTTGTACTGTTATAAATAAAAGCACATCCTCTGAAGAACCTGCTTATTTCTTGTTTTAGAATATGAAACCTTTTGGCAGAAATCCAGGTATTCCAATGTCTCTTGACTTTTCTATTACTGGTAGACAACGCTGATGGGGGCTGGGGGTGGTGAAAGGGGAGGGGGCTGTAACTAGACCGTCAACTGAATTAGAAAACTCTTCAGTTAAATAGACATGGTGTACCACCCTGTGGCAAACTCCTGCTATTACACATGCAGGCACTTTCAAAGACAAAAGCATGGACAGCGAGGATTGTGAACAGACAAAATGTGCAGCTTTAAAAATCAAAAACTAAAGAATGTTCATGCAGGTTATGCAGTTATTGAAAAGAGGATAACAACCATATGCAAGTCTATAAAATTAAAAAAAAACCTCTCTAGAAGTTTAATAAAATGCCTCAACATACATATACATACACATACACACACACACGTTTTTTTTCAGTAAGCTGATGAATTTCTTAGTTCAAGTTGTCTGTCTTTTTTAATCCTGTTTTTATTATTTTTATAAATAACTCAAGGCAACTAATATAGCATGATTTAAGCATTTTGCACAATTTAATTTTCTGAAACACAGACCTTGAGCTGCTGGGACCAATGTTAATCTGATGTATTCACGATGTTATCTGGCTATTTTTCCTGCAGATATCTGCAGTATTTATTCAGCACATGGAATATTGGATGTTACCCTAGAGCTTCCCTATCTGGTGGAAGTTATGCTCAAAGCATTTCTTTTCCCCCTTCTTCAATAATAATTGTATCCCAAACGGCCATGCATTGATATGATTACAACTTTTGGGATTCCAAAATACAATAAATCCATCCTCTTCTACAGCATTATCATATTACCCATGTGTGCCTGCTGATAAAAATTTCTAGCCAATAAGTATAACACCATTACAGTTGTTGCTTGAAATAAAAGAAAAGGGCAGCAGAAGTATATGTTTACTTCAGTGAATAAAAGTCCTTCTGGAGAAATAAAGGAGAAGCATGTTGAATGGAAGGAGGAATTTGTGTAATATGAGAACCAGGGGTAAATGTTATATTTATAGTAAACTGTTATATTTTAACTTAAATCAGGAGCAAAGCAACATACTTGATCAAAGAAGTAGTTTGGTCTAGTGTTTCAGGTTAGAAACCAAGAGACTATGAGCTCTAGACCTGTCTTAGGCATTAAAAGAAGTTGGGTGACTTTGGGCCAGTCACACTCTCTTAGCCCACCATGTCAGGCTCAGGAGACAAACAGATCAGTCAAATTCTTGTCACAACCAAATGGATCAATATTTGGTTGATTTGAAAAAAAATAAAGTGGATCCTGCACTTGCAAGAAAAGTGCTAGGAAGCAAAATAATTGTCCCCTTTTCTATACTGGATCAAAGCAAAAGGTAATATTTTTTTTCATTCAGGATCCTGCAGTAGCCAATCTAATGTTCCTAAGGTCAAAACCTTGAGCACTATTCCTAATTTTTATAATTTTCACAAGTTTCAGCCCTCTCCTGCCTACTTCCACACAGTATCCGACATTCAAAGATACACTGCTTTTACGACTTCGAAAAAAGGAAGACTTATTTAGCTAATTTAACTAATGTTACATAGAGTAAGAGGAACAGAGAATTTTTCTAATACACCTTCCTATTCTCTGAAAATGGATGAAATATCACAAAGGAATAGTATTTCTTGTCTATCCTCCCCCTTCTAATTGGTCTGATGTCAAGCACGGCAAACAATATCCTGTTGTTCTATTCATGCTCACTCTTTCTTGGCAAGCTCCATTCTTCCAAGTGATTTCGTGGGAATAATAAGGGATGGCATTTTCATTCTCGGCATTTGCACAGAATTAAACATTTGGCTTGAGACCCAGGAGCTGCAATATTTATGCAGGAGAAATGGACTATCAGTGATTTACCCTGCTTTATTTGGTCTTTGAGAAATGCTCTGCAGTAGAATCTTTCCTAGCATTGGCTCCAAGCCTGAGAGGACAGTTAGAAAGCTGCCTTCCTAAAAACTTCTTCAATATTACCATGTTTGGTTTTGTAGCTGGTGCTATAATGAAATGGCGCCTACTGATTGCCATTCATTTTATAGATTTCTCACTTAGATTGTGATTTCATATTGCTGGTAAATGTATGCCATTTGTTTGCTGTAACTTTTAGATGCCACTTAAAGCCTTGAAACAGGAGATTCAAATATCTTGCATTAGCTGTAATTGAGTATAAGTAGTATCTATGTTTCAACTTTAATTTTATTTTATAATTGGAAGCTAGAAAGAATTTTCCTTTTCATGTAAGAGAGTTCATAAAAGCTGTGGGCCATGGGGAGAGTGGAGAGAAGGAAGCTATTGCCAGTTTTATATATTTTTTTTTCTCTCTTTCTCTCTCTCATCCCTGAAGTTGGTTATATTCTCAGATGGGCTGAACATAATAATCTTAGAAGTTGTAGTGTTCTACACTTATTTTGCTACTGTGAGCTTTCGCTGATTATGCTGAAAGTATAAACATCAAAGTAATCAGTGAATGGGCTTTGTTTGTTTATGGCAACACTAGCAGATGGCAAGACAGATGTCATGGCAGCATAATTTGGCTTCTCTCTTTATATTTTATCGGGGTTTGCAGTACATGATTACCTTTTGGCAATGGCTTTCACAGGTGTTCATTTTCAACAGGGTAGGAACAGCAGTAAAAAGGGCAATATGAATGAAATGAATACAGAGATGCTAAGATGCAGATTTTTTTTCAGTTTGCCCTACACCCTCTTATTATCTGTATTAGATGAAAAAGAGGGGGGCAGCCAAACAGTTTACATGTCTTCAGCTAAATAAAACAAGTATCAATAAATATTCAGTGTGATCACGTGATCACTGTAATAGACCAACCAGTTTATAAAGAGTAGGCAAAAATGGGGAATCAACCATTTAAACTGGTATGCACAGACCAAATACCTAAACAGCCCTTCAAATTGGATTTCAAGCGATAAAACACGTGCAGGCCAGTGTGCATACTAAAGGGGTATCCTTCTAGCTTTGTAACCTTATTATATATTTATTTATTTGCAAAAATAAAAGCACGTAGCATTCATTTCTGGTATATTCTATTTCAAATAAAATAAAATTCAAAAGTACATAAGTATTTTTTTTAAAATGATGCATCTTGCAGAACAGAATTAATATTTGAATGAATTTATTTCCAGAAATAAATCATTAGTGCATATGACCACATTATGTAAACCAACGAGCACTCCAAGAACCCATCATTTTTACCTAAACACAAGTGTGCACGTGCACACACACACACACACACACACACACACACACACACACAAAGAGACAGATATACACACATCCATTCATTCATTCAGAATTAAACTGTAAAATCTCAGATACTGCCATCTAGTGATCAACCATATTTTTTCATTCCAGAATTGTCAGCTCTAATAATTCCAAAGTCAGAACCCGCACAGGGCTAGAAATGTTTGATGGACAAGACTTCTGACACTGAACCTCAGCCAACTTTGCATAGATATTAATAAGCTGAACTGATTGTATCCAATCAGGAAAAAGACTGTAATTATCAACAATTAGCGAAAGAAAACATACTAGTATTCCATATAGGCAACATACAAATTACATATAGACAGGTTTGTAGAAATAAGTTAAAAACAAAACTGCCAATAATAGATTGCCTGTGTGTAAAAGTAGGTTGGCAGCTACTTAAACTACTATTTCAGTTCTGGTCATGGCATCTTGAAAGGAATACTGTGGAGCAATGGGCAAAAGGAATCAAACAGCTGGAACAGCACTCCTAAAAGGAAAAAAAAATACATTTTAATATAATCTTTAATATAGAAAAAAGTGAATAAAGAGAATGTGTGGATTTGTTTCAAAAAGTGCAAGGTGTAGAAGTAGTGAAGAAGAAGTCATTTTGATCACATAAACCTAGAATCCAGTCCCACCCAGTAAAGCTGAATGAATACAGATTCTGGAGAAAGGCAACGTCTTGCTTTTCCGGAATTTTCTTCTAAAAAGAAGTTGTAATAGCTATCGGGTTGAACTCCTTTAGAATGGAATGTAAGAACTCCATAGAATTTACTATCAACTAGCAGTCATTATGCTTCTATTCTCTGTGATATCTAAGGAAGAATTGATATGGGACTTATTATGAGAACACCATGTAAACTGGCTATGGCAGGAATAGATTGCAAGCCAGAGAACTTGATGCTCTGATCCAGAACACCTCTTATTACGGCTTAATGCTGTTCATGTGGGTTGCCCAACTTGGGTGGCCTATCAGATATATTCCAACATCTTCGACAGGAAATATGGGATGGCTACTCAATGACAGATCTGTGTGCATCATGAAGCATATGGATATCAATATTGTGTGAAAATTCTTCTGTGCATTAGCAAATTCATTAGCAAACCCATTTCTCCATTTTTCATAATCCCTGAAATTACTATTATTTACTTTCAGGATAAAGCTTCTGAAAACTTACTAATATAATTCCTTCTGCCTCTTCTACCCCAGCCCTTAAGGGACAATTGCTCTCTTGTGTACTTTAATAAAGCCATTTCCTCCCTTTATAACTGTTGCATTACTAATGCAGAAATGATGGTAAAAACTTTTATTCCCTGCCCTACATGCTGCAAGCTGCCTAATGAGCAAGATATCATTAAACATTTTTTCCTGTTGTTTGGAGCATAACTTTCTGCTCCATTGCTGTTTGGCTTTCCATTCCCTTTGGAATTGAGACTAAGAGTGAGAATAGGCCTACACTATATATCATCTGATCTGAATGAAGTATAAAAGCTGGTCCACCTATATTGTTCAGGGCAGGGGTGGGTTCTAACTTACCTCGCTGCCGGTTCGCTTCCTCCCGCGCCGCGTGGCCACATGCGCAGTGCCGAAAAATAAAAAATAAAAATTACCCAAAAGCCAAAAACAAGATGGTGACGCATGCGCAGTGCTGGAAACTCGTGGAACTTGGCTTCTGTGCATGCTCAGAAGAAAATAAAAATAAAAATTTCAAAAAAATCAAAATTAAAAAATAAATAAAAAAGATGAATTTTTTTTTAAAAAAAAGATGGCAGCGCCCACAGACCAGCACCAACCGAACCGGATCCGTGACGTCACCGTGACATCACCAGTGGGTCGCTACCAGTTTGGGTGAACCAGTCCGAACTGGGAGGAACCCACCTCTGGTTCAGGGGCGGTGACCAAAACCAAAATCCAAAGCCATTCCAGGACATTATAATCAACTACAATATTATTGCCAAGGCAGTGAAAGTATGAAAAAATTGTCTTAAACATGTGGCAGAGCATAAACTGATGCCTTGGCCAAAAGAGGGAAAAATCCACACAAAAACAAAACAAGAAGAAGCAAATATATCACCGCCCTTTAATTTACCATTATGCATAATTCTTTAACAAAAAATGTAGGCTTATCATATTGTCCAGACCTGAAGGACTGTATAATGTGATTTATAACCTGGTTTTCCATAAAACCCATGCCAAATTTCATTATAAGCCAAGGATGGGCAATGCGCAAGCAGCCACAATCCCCAGTTTATTGTACCAAAGTGCCCTGAGAACGTGTAGCTGAATTCAGCAGCTACAGTACATGGTCTATTTTGGCAGCATAATGTTTTTAAACATTTTCCCTACATTAATGATTGCAGTGGACATGATTAGCCCCTGGGAGGCACAATGCATTCTTTGTGATCAGAATCTCAACACTGCCTCCTAAATGCTTGAAAATATTTGATCAGGCCCACTCTGTGACATCCCCATATTCCTGGATATACCTTGTTGCCATTAATGTCCATAGTATTCTTTTTCAAATAAAGAAAAATGGAGTTGTCCATAATAAAAATTGCCTGTTCCTAAGACTGAATGAAGCCTGTTCACCAAGCTAGCAGGAATAACGACACCAAGCTAGCAGGAATAGCCAACACTCCGGAAGATAGGCTCAAGATACAGAAGGATCTTGACAGACTTGAACATTGGGCGCTATCTAACAAAATGAAATTCAATGGTGAAAAAAGTAAGGTTCTACATTTAGGCAAGAAAAACAAAATTCAAAGGTACAGTATATGTGGTACCTTGCTCAATAGTAGTAACTGTGAGAGGAATCTCGGAGGCCTAGTGGACAACCATTTAAATATGAGCCAACAGTGTGCAGCAGCTGCCAAAAAAGCCAACACAGTTCTAGGCTGCATTAACAGAGGGATAGAATCAAGATCACGTGAAGTGGTAATACCACTTTGTAACACCTTGGTAAGGCCACATTTGGGATACTGCATTCATTTTTGGTCTCCACAATGTAGAAAAGATGTTGAGACTGTAGAAAGGGGTTGCCACAAAGACGAGGGAGTCAAACTATTCTCCAAAGCACCTGAGGGTAGAACAAGAAGCAATGGGTGGAAACTAATCAAGGAGAGAAGCAACTTAGAACTAAGGAGAAATTTCCTGACAGAACAACACTTGCCTCCAGAAGTTGTAAATGCTCCAACACTGGAAGTTTTAAAGAAGAGATTAGATAACCATTTGTCTGAAGTGGTGTAGGGTTTCCTGCCTAAGCAGGGGGCTGGACTAGAAGACCTCCAAGGTCCCTTCCAACTCTGTTATTCTATTCTGTTATTTGGGGGGAGGGAATGGCATGTATACTTGTTAACCAGTTTTTGGAGTTTAGTAAGCGAAGTGATATTTTTAAATGTATGTTTTTGGGGAGGCTAATAGATAAATAGAGAAGGCCATGTTATACATACTGAATGTGCAGGGTTGGAGTTCTCTCCTGTGTTGGGATGTTTATATTAGGAAATGGTAAGTAATTGACTAGTAGATGAATGCAGCATTTGAAACAGATAGAATATTCAACAATCTATTCTTAGGTGATAAACTGTATTTTGTTTATAAATGTATGAATTGCTGTGAAACCATATATAAACAACAGTATAGAATATTGTTAAGCAGGCATTTGGAGGGAAAATGTAAGCATATCTTTCATTTGATAATTGTTATGTTACTGCTGTTATTTTCTGTGAAGTTATTAGTGTTAACAATTCTTCTTTAGATTCTGGGCAGAGTTTAATGAATAGAAACAGCAATCCATCAGATTAATCAGAGCCTGCCATTTTTATAATACAGACTGCCCAGTTCTTGTCACATCTCCTGTTTACAGTGTTGAGGAATGCAGTTGGAAACAGATTTATTATGCCTTTGTGTTTCACTCTCTATGGTTGGTAGGATATGTTCACCTTGGTGCAGCACAAGATTTGTAAACCTGGCTTAATATATCGGGATGCAACTCTTGGCATTTCCCCTCCCCCCTTTGCTTCTCACCTTGCAGAAATCCAGGATAGTAAATTTCTTATCATTTTTCTGCTTCTCCACTTTCAGAGGCAACTGTTCTAAGCTATGATGGAAGCATGTTTATGAAAATTCAACTCCCTATGGTGATGCACACAGAAGCAGAAGATGTGTCCTTACGGTTCAGGTCTCAGAGAGCATATGGCATTCTGATGGCCACGACCTCAAGAGAATCTGCTGACACATTGCGTTTAGAGCTGGATGCAGGACGAGTTAAGCTAACAGTCAACCTAGGTAACATTCTCCCCCCCCCTCCCATCCTAAAATTTACATTTCAAACATCCTTTTTTATCTTTGCCTGCTAGCATCAATTCAACAGCCTGTTTGACACTGAAAATAACCTGTCTTTTATATATGAAATTTGTACATGTGTGTGTGTGTGTGTGTGTGTGTGTGTGTGTGTATTTGTAATATTATTCCATTATTTATTTGGGTTTTATATATTTTTTTATTTTTGTGCATTCCTTTTCAACCCACTACAATTAATTTTGAGCTGCAGCCTGTTCTAAAAAGAGAAGACCAGCACTTCAGTGGTGAAAAAAATATACAAAAATGATTTATCCTGACAGATATGTCCATATCGCTAGAAATCCAGTATTCCTTTGGCACAAGTGCTTATTCAGTACCAACCTCCACTTTTGTTCCTGAAAAGATGTATTCCTGGCTTTGTGTTGCATTTGGCAATCTCTCACCATTTATACAATCAGTGAAGAAGCTAATGCTCTGTGGGAATACATGTTATTGTTAGTATTGTGGATGAGGATAGTCTGAGAGCGGCCCAAAATAATAATAATAATAAAATCCCTGGCTTTTCTGTGTGGCCTTCAGTCAGAAATCACACCTAAGTAGGTTACTTGTGAAAACAAGGTTTATTCTCAAAATGTTCACAAATATGTCAGAGCCATCCTGATTATAGTTTACTGTTTCTAGCAATACATATAATACATTGCAGTTTATGTAAATTGTACACAGAAGTATAGAAATAAGATATCTTGCAAACCTAAACCACAATTACAAGTGATATGTTTGTTTGCTATGGTCTTCTCTCTCTGTAGCAGTCTGTCATTCTATGTTATCAAAATCATTTTTCCTCTCTGCTTTCTGTTGTTCCTTAAAAATGATCCCACAAACTTCATATTCGTTTTTCTGTGTGTCACAAGTAAGACAACCCTTCAATGCCCAAAGTCTGCGGCCCTCAGCAAACAGCCATGTGAACATGAACCACATAAACTCTTCTGCAGAACCAAGATCATGCTTTCTAGTTTTTGTTTTTGTAAACAATTTTGTAAACAAATTCCTTTCTTCATTCACAAAGCTCATATAGGTTTTATTGAAGAGCTTCCTTTTTTGAGAATATTTTCCAGACCATTTATGCGGCATATTGAAAAGCTAACCTGAGGTGATTTCATTTTTAATTTGAAAAAAACTAATAGGACAGTTGATATATTCAAATCCCATTTCTAAGGAACCTTGAATAGTTGAATTTTGATGGTGTGAAGGAGGTTTTACAGTGGGGAATTTTACCTAGAGCCCTCTTGTGGCACTTTTAAGTTACTGCAGGCAGCTAAATAGTTTGAGTTGAGAAAATGGCAGGGGCTAACAATGAAATGGGGTTTATTTCAAGAGAGCTTTCTGTAGACAGAGTCACATAGGGGATGTTCCTTGGCTGTTTGTAACCACTTTTCTGATGCGGTTGACGACACATGACAAACTCAGCTACATGGAAACAAAATCTAAGCTTTTTTTTTCTTTAAATGTCTATAAATCCTCAAAGACCTTGAAGAGGAATAATTAAAATGCTGATCATCTGAGCATAAATCATTCATCGATAGAAAACCTAGCAGAGTATACATACAGAAGCAATGGAACAAGAGCAACTGTTTTCTTTTTACAAGCCTTATTCATCCTGAGACTCAAAAGTCACTATTGAGGCTTCGGTATGGGAAAACAGACAAAAAGCAAGCCATCAATCATAGATTTGATTCAGAATAATTACACTTTGAAAAAAATAAAGACTACATGAAGGAATCACTTTCCAGCTATTTATGAATTGTTTAAATGGAGCTACAGATATTCCAGAAACTGAAAAGCAATCTAAAGTAGTTTAAGTGTGGCCTTTTAAATTTTGAAAAATGTATCCTCCTTTGAGGCAATACCAGTGGCCCAGAATGTGAGATTTTAGCCTTGGCGAGCACTATTCCCCATTGTGACGGAGCACTTTTTGAAATTATAATGGAGATCTCTTTGTTCTTTCATATATGGGAGAGAATGTTGCAGCCAGCTTAAATCCACTGACTGGAACAATTGCCACAAACCATTTTTGTCACTTAGATTTGTCACCATGTAGCTTTGTTTGAAATTGGCCATTTTTTTTGTTACCCTATTATCACTTCTTCTACTTCTAAAGTCTTATCACCATATAACTGCATACTCTGGCAATACGGAAAGAATCAAAACATATATAGTGGCCATGTTTGCATGTGTCTGTCCCCGGAAGGGTGGAATGTGATTTTACTGGATGTCTGCAGCTAATACTTTGAAGGATAAATTTTCATTTCTCATCTATTCTTCCCCATCTAGACTGTATCAGGATTAACTGTAATTCCAGTAAGTGCCTATTCAAAATTTTTAAATTTATTATTCCTCCATTATGAAGTATTTGAAAACTTTAGATTATATAACATGCCGCATATCATTTTTGCATAGTAGAATGACTTCCATGGGGTGGGGAGGTACCTTGGGGAAAATGTCATGGATACAAAAAGAAACCATAACATAAACTCTTGTCATGGTCCCTCCACACCCCCAAATAATGCTTTAGAAAAAATTTCAAGATTATTGGCAGGGATTTTTGGCGTTTCAAATCAATTTTGAAAAGAAAAATATTTTATTATTAATATCATGATGTGGTGGCCGTGGTGGCGCAATGGTTAGAATGCAGTACTGCAGGCTACTTCTGCTGACTGCCGGCTTCCAACAGTTTGGCAGTTCGATTCTCACCGGCTATTTGACTTCCTATTGCAACATACTTAAAAGCAAAACAACTACACAATCACTTCTAGATAATAATTCAACAATTATTCTCCCAAATTAGGAGTTTTCTCTGATTGCTTGAATGAAATGAAAACTTCAATGAATATTTTAACAATATTAAAGGTTATATTTATGTATTGGTTTCTTTTTGATCCTACGGTATATTGCTTTTATTATATGTCTTGCATCATTTTTACTGGGTAAACTGATAATAAGTTTTTAATCTTTCTGATATTATTTGGATTAAGATTCTATGTTCTGAAAGAGGATTGTGGACTGTGATTTTATTTTGAGTCTGTGGATCTCCCAAACATTCTATAGTAAGTACAATAGATTTTATTTTTCCTTTTGGGGAAGGATGTTAAATGTTGCAGCTTTTACATAGTCAGTGTACATTAATATACAAATAAATGACCAAGGACATGACAAACTTAAACCTAATTATATCAATTTCAATGGAAGAATTTTAGAAGTGATTTTACCATTTCCACTCATAATAAAATTGAAAGATTCTAACCTTAACTAGATTATGCTTTCCATCAAACATTGTAACACAATTGCATCAAACATATTGTAACACAATTCAGTGGCACTTAGTAGATTTAAGGAGAGGGAAAAGGAGTGCTTATTGAATTACTGCCAATGGTACTCTGGATTTTTGCTTTGGAACACTCAAAATCTAAATTTTCTTATTCAAAAGGAAAATCAAATATTTGCACGATTCTCCTCCAGTTGCCTTCTTGTAATGGGTAAACTGTGAATTATATTTTTTTATGATACTTCCACAAGCAAACAAAAAAACAAATGACTAACTGGAATACTAGCAAGAAAAAAGTCATCGTTCCAAATACTTTTTGACAGAAGTTCTTTGATATAATTGCTAATACCAATCAGTATAATTCTAATTGCACTGTGTTAGTAATATTTTAAGGGAAAATACATTTTGAAAACATGAATAGTGATACTTAAAATGAAATTCTGGAACTAAAATTAAAATACAATTTCAAAGTAGTTGTTTCTTTGTTTTTATCTCAGAACTGTATATGCATGTGGAGATCAGGCTAATCTCTTCCTTAATGGCTTTTAAAAGTTTATTAAAAACTGAGCTTTTCTGGATACCATTCCAATACTTCTCACTTATGCCATCATTAACTTTTTTATTTTTACTGTTATAAGTATGTGGTTCTTAATTTTAAAAATGTACTCTAATTATCTTTTTTGTTTGTAATTAAATTGTACTGTGGATTTATTTATTTTTTTATCATTTCATATGTTGTACATATACTTGTGAGAATCATAAGAGTGCAGTGGGATAAAAATGTAATTAATAAATAAATACATTATTTAAGAAGGAACATAATGTTAATGTTAATCTTAAGAATAAAAGAAAATATAGTTTGCCATGGACACAGTAAATAACTTTGGTAGTTCATGGCCAATCTGTTGGAATGTACTATTATATTCCTTGTGAGCTGTTACTGTATATTCTTCCTTCCCATGGAAGGGAGAAAGATATCTATGGAAAACAAAAGTATGTATGTTTTTGTTGTTGTTGTTGTTGTTGTTGAAGTTTATATGACTGTGATTGTGATACAGGTAGTCCTTGATTTTGAACCGTGGTGGCGCAGTGGTTAGAGTGCAGTACTGCAGGCTAATTCTGCTGACTGCAATTTGGCAGTTCAAATCTCACCAGGTTCAAGGTTGACTCAGCCTTCCATCCTTCCGAGGTCGGTAAAATGAGGACCCAGAAGCGGTATATAAGCTTAAGTGCTATTGCTATTGCTATTGCTATTGATTTACAACCATTTGTTCAGCAACCCGGAGCCTCCCCCATCCCGAGGCACCCCATGTTGCACATAACATCCACAACAGGGAGAGTCAGAAATGCATGAGCCCTTTGCTTAATGACCACAATAACCTATGACTATAATTTTAAGCAGAATTGTGGCCATAAGTCGAGGACCCCCACCCCGTACAATGTTTTCTAGTGTGTATCACCTAGGTTACCGTTAAAGTATACATTCCAGCCATTAGTAATGGTCTGATTGGTGCACAATTAGAATACAAAGCCTTCATGCAGATGGACCATTGCACATGAATGATACGTTAAGGGAAAGAGTGTGAAATACTTCCAAGGTCAGGTGTGTAATCCATGGTCAAACTGGGCATCACATCTGTTTTGCCGAAGATAGAACAGCTGAGTCACAAAGGAAATGTAAGAATGTTCCAGTTAATACATCATCTGAGGAAAATTTTGAAAGAAGGTAATCTGAATCCTGTAATTGAACATAAACAAATAATACTGTTGATTGCATGTAATGGTCCAATATCTCTTTTGCAATTTTCTGATTTCTAACATTTTATAAATTTAATCTGAAATAAAAATTGATAAGTGTCCAAAATGCATGTCCACCTTTCCAGACAACTAATTTCAATTACAAAATTCCATATCTTAAACTTAAAATAAAACCTTTCAGTTTCTGATGTGATATTTTCATTCAATACTTTATGGTATTTTTCAAATGCTTGCATTTTAGCAAGCATTGAAAATGATGAACTGTAAAACATATTCAACCTTTTGGATAACTATTTGCTCTCAAATGTAAATTTATGTTAAATATATCTGTATTGGTGTGGGTGTAATACACATAGAACTGTAACATTTACAGTGGTTATTTGATAATGTTTTTATGGTTTAGGTATACCTGCAGAAAATTTAATATCAACATTCAAAGTAATGGGGGAATTAATTTCCTTTTATGAAAGGGGAGTTTTAATTCTATACTCTTACTTTTTTATTTATACATTATTATATTATTATATATTATATTATTATATATTATATTATTATATAGTTACAGTATATCCTATATTTCAATTGAATTTTATCACTGAAACCATTTAGCAATGATATGTGAACTAGAAAAAGTCATTATTCAAAAATGCAAGTTAAAAACAATAGAAAACCAGTTGAAAATTAAAAACCTGGTACAGATATCTAAGTTGTTCTTATAGAGACAGAGAAACACAGCTCCTGAAGACTATGTATCAGACCTGCCACAAATTTAAATCTCTAAATTGAAAATAATACTTGGTTCCATTTTCTGCGAAAGGTATATTTTTATTAGAGGTCAAATGTATTTCAGTAGTGCATAGCCAGAACTGAGATTCACACACCAAAATCCCTACATTACACCTTCCCCTCATTTCCCCTCCTTAACTGTCTCTCATTTCCTACCCCAAGATAACCAATTAAAATCTTGCAAGCTGTTTTCCTAATGGTCAGCGTGCTCTGGTATGCTGCTCCCTCCTTCTTCCAGCTGGGTGACCTTGAAGCAGCTTCTCAAGAAGGCACAGCATCTACTTTCAATTTCCCAAGCATTCCCCCTTTCATCTCCCTTCTCCATAGTTCATGGCAGACTGTTACAGCATATCAGCGATGCACAAGCAAGCATGAGGTGGTAGCTGACACTATGTTCTACAGGTTGCCTGTGATAATAGAAGGATATTCAGAAGATTCTCTCCTGTGATCTAAATGCCTGAGCTGATTTGTCCAAAGAGAAGTGGTCCCTCAGATATCCAGAACCAAATTATTCAGACTTTTAAAGATTAATGCAGGATCTTAAGAGCCGAGGTGGCGCAGTGGTTAGAGTGCAGCACTGCAGGCTACTTCAGCTGACTGCTAGCTGCAGTTCGGCGGTTCAAATCTCACCGGCTCAAGGTTGACTCAGCCTTCCATCCTTCTGAGGTGGGTAAAATGAGGACCCAGATTGTTGGGGGCAATATGCTAACTCTGTAAACCGCTTAGAGAGGGCTGTAAAGCACTATGAAGCGGTATATAAGTCTAACTGCTATTGCTATCTTAATAAGAGTTGGCTGGTAATAACAGTTGGCAACTATCACATTTCTTTCAGTAATTGTATCTTTGCATCCTTGTACCTTACACTGGTGGATAGTCTAAGTACCACATTTTGTACCATTTGAAATTTTTGGACACTTTTCCAGGGCAGGGAAAGGATCACATAGGTAAAGATAGATATAATCACAGAATTAGAGATCAGCATTTTCAATGACCAGGTATTATACAGAGAGAGAGAGAGAGAGAGAGAGAGAGAGAGAGAGATCTCCCACCAGACTTGGTAATGACTAACATTTGTGGCATTGTTTAATGGGCATCAATACTGCAACAATGAATGTCTCCATTTTGTATGGATATATGAAGGTCACTGAAAAAATGTTACTAATGTTGATCCTTCTAGCTTCAGACTACTTCTTTGGGTGAACTGACATCACTGGTGAATCTAAGGAAAAGAATAATACTGATTTTTTTAAAAAGAATGGATAGGAGGTAAAATGATAGCTACCTGGAGTGGGCTGTCATAGAGATGAATGAAAAAAATAAGCAAGTAAGTTTTGCAATCAGAAGGATTATAATATCTAACTGGTTGTGAATATTCTTTGATATAAGACTGTCAAATAATGTGGGAGACAGCAATTTTTTTCACCATGTAAGTTGGCATTTCTTCCATTTATATTGTAGCAGATAAAATTGTGATATAGTTGTAGCATTCATGCCACAAATGTAATATAAATGTGTACTCCTATTTTTGAGTATTTTAATGGTGCAGAAAAAGCTCTTGATGTGACACTTTGATATATATTGTTGCTATGAAACAGAATCTTTTCTGTATGACAGGGCAGCTTTTCTACTTTTGTATTATTATAAAGTGATAAATATCTAGTTTAAAAAAGTCAAACTCTGATCTTTCACTTTTTGCGTAGATTAGAACATGATCATATCTACAGTATTTGAGAATAAAGTTGTCTCAATCTCCAAAAGCCATTGCTGAAATGTCATCATAAAGAACCCTAAATCATTTCCTAATTTCATCATGTGCACTGTGATTGCTTTTAATTTAGAAATAATATTATCAGGTTATAACTAAGATATTCCCTCCAATTTTTTATGTCATTGTTTTTTTTACCTTTATCTTCCTATCCTTTATGATTGGAAATATAGGACCCTCCCATTTTAGTGGCACAAATCATATAAAGGTTAAGTTTTGAATGGATAACTGGAATGAGATTGTCCACAGAATGAGCTTCAGGCCCTAGAGAAGATTTTATTTCAGCCCTTTAAAAAGCATGCTTGCTTACTGCAGCATGTGGAAATTCAGAAATCAGTTAACTGTTGAATTAGACAGATTGCAAGATTCATCATTTATTTATTTATTTATTTGCATTTCTATGCCGCCCAACTCCCAAAGGACTCTGGGCAGCTTACAGCAAATATAAAAAACATAATAAAATATAGAAAGCTTACATAATAAAAAACATTTAAAAGCAATTAAAAACCCATACACACCTTTTCCTGACCGGATCTCGCCAAATCGCAAAAGCGAGATCAACGGCCCCAAGCCTGCCGGAACAGCCAGGTCTTCACTGCAACTGTTGAATTAGACAGATTGCAAGATTCATCATTTATTTATTTATTTATTTGCATTTCTATGCCGCCCAACTCCCAAAGGACTCTGGGCAGCTTACAGCAAATATAAAAAACATAATAAAATATAGAAAGCTTACATAATAAAAAACATTTAAAAACAATTAAAAACCCATACACACCTTTTCCTGGCCGGATCTCACCAAATTGCAAAAGCGAGATCAACAGCCCCAAGCCTGCTGGAACAGCCAGGTCTTCACCGCTTTCCGGAAGGCCAACAGTGTGGGGGTAGTCCGGATCTCAGGAGGTAACTGGTTCCAGAGATCCGGGGCAGCCACAGAGAAGGGCCGCCCCCGGGGGCCCGCCAGCGGGCACTGTTTGGCTGACGGGACCTGGGGGGGAGCAAGGGTG
>QLTV01012198.1:8028189-8048837 GCA_003457575.1 Thermophis baileyi | reverse complement strand
CTCCTCAGTAAACCAGGTAGCCTTCCTGGATCCACTGCCATGGAGAGGTCGCAAAGGCGCAATCCGGTCCAGTGCCCCAGATGCCGCCTTATTCCAGGTAGCCACCAGGGACTCTGCTGGATTGTGGCAAGGGAGTCAGGTATCTCCCCAAGCTCCTTCTGGAACCCTTCCGGGTCCATTAGGCGTCTGGGGTGGAACCATTTAATTGGTTCCACCTCCCTGCGATGGGGGAGTAGCGCCCTGAAATCTAACATCAGCAGGAAATGATCTGACCACGACAAAGGAGAAATATCTATACCCCTTAATTCCAGATCATGTCTCCACTGCCCCGAGAGGAACACCAGGTCAAGTGTGTGTTCCCCGCTATGAGTCGGACCCTGAACTACTTGGGTCAGGTCCATGGTTGTCATGGAAGCCATGAACTCCTGAGCCGAATCCGAGGATTCGCCGAGTGATGGCAAGTTGAAGTCCCCCAGTACCATAAGCCTGGGGAACTCCACCGCCAACCTGGCTACTGCTCTAGCAGCACAGGCAGGGCCATCGTAACACAGCTGGGAGGCAGGAACGTCAACAACAAGCCCAACTGAACCCCTGAATTCAACTTCAAGAGGAGAGACTCACACCCACAATCTCCGGGGCAGGGATCCTGTGAGGACAGAGACTCTTATGGACAATAACTGCCACTCCTCCACCCCTTCCCTGGAGTCACGGCTGATGCAATATCTGAAACCCTTCTGGGCACATTTCTGAGAGGGAAACACCCCTCTCCTGGCCCAGCCAGGTCTCAGTTATGCATGCCAGGTCAGCCCTCTCCTCCAGGATTAAATCCCGAACGAGGGGGGCCTTGTTAACAACAGACCTGGCATTAAGCAGCAGCAGCCTGAGGCCAGGGCCCTGACATCCCAAGTCACCAGGAATACAAGACGAGCCCGGTGAACCAGAACCAGAGGGGCCGGAACAAGGAATCGCTTTGAGACAGCGAGTCCTAGTTCCCCGAGAGCGGCCTACCCCTCGGCTCCTGCCATATCTACCTCTCCCAGTCATAACCGCAATACTCCAGCTCTCCAACACCCCATAGATCCCCTCCCCCACCTCAATGGCCCCCTCCTCCCCAGCAGGCAAGGCACCACACCCATACCAATCCGAGGGTCACATCCAAGCCCCCATCTGCTTCTGTTTGCACAATAAAAATAAAAAACAAAACCTTGAATTGTGCCCGGAGACCAATAGGGAGCCAGTGCAGCTCGCGGAAGATTGGTGTAATATTAGTGTACCTAGGTGCACCCATGACAGACTCCATGACAGACTCCAAACTCACCCCTTTCATCCAATCAACCCCAACACCCCCCCACACACACATGCATCCGCCCCCCAAGACAAAATCAATCCTATCAAGTAAATTACAAGTTATTGTCCAAGAGCTTGTGACTTTCTGGTAGAAATATAAATATAAGAGTAGTAAGCAATTTCTGTTGCAGTCACTAATCCATAAAAGAATTCCAGAAACTGAATAGCTAGAGTTCCTTTGGAGTAGAGAAGCATAAACCATGTTACTATAAGGCTTAGTCCTTGTAGAAGGATGACAAGCTTGTATCTGAGATAATCGGTTGCCAAGAAGACTGGGAACAGCAGCACTAAATATGAGTATGTCCATCATCAACTGTTCTTTCTTAATATTCATTACCTTTTTTTTTTTTTTTACAAAAGGACAGAAAATAAAAGGAAAGATAGGCAAACTATTGTGGGAGGGTAATTGCCCAACTTCACATATGAGGTAGGGTAACTAACAGTAGTTGGTTCTAAAACCCGTTGCTACCAGTTCACGCTCGTGCTCGCGCAACGCTTCTGCGCATGCGCAGAAGCGTCCCGGGCGGGTGGCCGGAGCCTCCCACCGCCGCCGCTACCGGTTCATAGAACTGGGCCAAACCGGGAGCAACCCACCGCTGACTAAACACTGATAAATAATAGTATACATTGCAATTTGAAATAATTGATTATTTTCCTTTCAGATAACTTGTACCTATCTGCATGGAGCTATGTACAAGAATTATTTCAGTACCTTTAGTTTGCTCCATGCTTTATTTATTGGGTTGCTGAATGTTAACTGCAATGGAGGAGCTTGCAAATATGAAAATATACAGTAGCTCTTTGACTCCATCTTCTTTGTTTTTATTCCCAGGCAGATTGAAAGCCTGCCTGGAGGACCCATTAAGAGTGACAAAGCAGTTTCCAATAGCAGCAAGGAATGCTTAATTACTCTTTTAAAATTCTTGATAGGCAGTTTTACTATTTTTTTCTAAATTCTATTAAAGTATGAGGAGAAGCATATGGATTACTTTAAATATGTATTAAAATTACAGCTTTTGAATGGTGACTTATGCTTTTACAAATTAAACATCAAATACTGGAACAGAATAATTTCTTCCCCCCACCTCTGCCTCCCAAAAATTGTAAAAGAAAATTATGAGAAGAAAAGAAAATCTGCAAATAAATATTCAACCTCTGGTCTCATTGAAAGTTTCAGAATAGGTGTTAAAAGTCATAATCACTTTGTCCAGTGCAGAAGACAAAGATCCAATTTCATCTGACAATCCAAACAAGAAATGAGTCTTGATTGGTTATTTGTAAAATAAATTAGGGAATAATAATAATAATAATAATAATAATAATAATAATAATAATAATAATAACAACAACAACAACAACAATAACAACAGAAACAACAAAAACAAGACTTGCTAGGGTTAGGGTATGTGTGTGTGTGCGTTATATATAATGTGTGTGTGTGTGTGTGTGTGTGTGTGTATTCTGGATTATGGGCTGGATGATTCTGGATTATGGGCTGGATGATTTTATGTGACAAGGTAGATATGGCTCACAGCCCACAGGTTGCTATATATATGACTTTATATCTCCTACAAAAATTTAACTTATTTAACTAGATGTGAGCCTGATCTGAGAGAGAGAGAGAGAGAGAGAGAGAGAGAGAGAGAGAGAGAGAGAGAGAGAGAGAGAGAACAATTTAAAAAAAAAGAATGCTGTCTGACTAGATATATCCTTCTCACATGCAAAAGTGGTAAAAATAGAATTGAAATTCAAAGAGTATAAAAAAATTATTGTTTATTATAGAAACACTTTTCTTCTGGATTAAAGAATCCAGATATCCAGTGTTATTTTTTTCCAGCAGACATTATCTAGAACTCAATAATTTTAGAGGAAACATATTTTTATTCCAAGATTTTAAGGTAAGTAAGTCGCCTAAAGGCACCTTGACAAAATGAGAGGCATAGAAGTCTTACAGTGCAATGCAATGCAATACAGTACATAATAGAAATTTAGTTATTGAGAGTTAAATGTATATGTAGATCAATGTAAACATTTAATCTTTGTCATTAATTGCTTTGAATTGCTTTACACAGCAGATATATCTCCAGATTTTAACTAACAAAAAATATAGGCATACATTTTCCTTCAATTTAAGATCAGAGATCTGCTGCCCCATACCTTGACATTAACTCTCTTCAACTATTAAGTCAGGATGTGATTAAGGACTGAGGTAGGAAGAACTTTTGTTTCTTTTCAATTTCAAACAAACTAATCTAGTTAAAGCTTTTTGACAAAATAAGCCAACTACAACACAACTATCGATTGTATTTTGCAGATCTCTCAATTATATGACATAGTTCTGCAATGTCAAGTTGTACAAAAATACATCGCTTAGAAATTACACAAGTAGCATCTCTCCTCCCAAATTTAGGGTATAGAAGATATTGTCGGTCTAATTGCAAAATATACATATCTAGTTGAAAATTGGTACAAAACTTCATACAGTTTTTCATTCAAGAAAACAGCATAAATGTTTTTATGAATTTTCATTTATTTTTAAAATGATAGAAAATAGTGTGGTACAAACTTTTAGCTGAAAAATAATAATATTTTTAGACAATGAAAAATAGACATTTTTCCATTCTTGTGCGTTAACTTCTGTTAATTGTTAGGTTTCCTTGTTTAAAGAAAGTGTTTTGGGGCAAGATTAACAGCAAGTGTAATATCAGCAACAAGTAGACATAAAGAGCTCACTTTAACTAATTTCACATGTAGCAGGATGCAAGCATATTTCATCCAGTTTCTTAAAGTCAGAAATAAATGGGGATAAATTGAAGTTCCAGGAATCTATTAATGAAATTAACCTTATTAATTCTATGTAGACAAAATGTCTTTTGATTAAGGTCAGACTGTACAAGAGGCATACTTGTGACTTCTTTATATTTGGAAATTCCTTCCTTTGGGGACCCAACAGATAAAGACTGAAGTATGAAACCCAGATGGATTGACATCCAGAGGGTAGATGCCTATAGGAAAGTTTATAGGGAGAGACAACTCTGGAAAAAGACCAATATGCTGTTCATTTAAAAAATATCAAAAATAGTCTATAAACTTATTTTTAAGTATGAATGCTTAAATGTTTTCCCAAACAAACAAAATATAACCATGACTTATTTCAAACTAGGAAACTTATATGGAAGTTTGAAGCAGTAGTGGGTTGTAAATCCCGTCGCTACCAGTTTGCTCGTGTGCGCACGCATGCTCGCGCTCACAACTCTTCTGCGCATGCACAGAAATGTCTCGGGCAGGTGGGCGGAGCCTCCCGCCGCCGCCACTACCGGTTTGCCGAACCGGGCCGAACCGGGAGCAACCTACCGCTGGTTTGAAGCCTTTCTCTTTCTCTTTTATATCTATGCTATTTATTCCATCTCTTCTCCATCTTCCTTTTTAGTGCAGAAACTGTCTGAATGTCTTTGGTGTTCTACTGGCTCCAACAGTATTATTATCAGCAACAGTTTCCACATTCATCAGCCACCCAAGGAGTTTCTTCCCTATTATCTTATCAGCAAATGTTAGGGAAGGAAGATCAAACATTGATGTACAGATACAATACTTTTCTCCGCTTGCATCTCTGAAAGAGGCGGAAATTTAACAAAGTCCATTTGTCTCCTTGATATCTCAAGCTTTCGGTAATGCATAAGAAATTGCCATTTATTTGTCTGTGGATACTGCAACATTTTACTTGAGATCAAATTGACTAATATATTATCCATGTGTTGTTTTGATAGGATTTATTGAATAAAAAGGACAAAATAAAAGGCATCTGGATGATGCCACCTTTTACACAATTTATCTATGGATAAATAAAAAGTCTCAGAATGTGGCAAATCAGATTAGGTATTTGGCTGGTGAAAATAGGCTTCTCTAGGCCTTTTGTATAATCTTAAGCTGTGTTTTGATCTTATTATTTTATCTGAAAAACCATATAATAGCATATGGTTAAAAACAGATCAGGATACTGGAGTGATGTAAATAGCACATTCAACCTTTGGCCACTGCTAGTGTGAGATTAGTTTCAAAACAGAAGAGTTGTGAGCATGGGATCTTTTCTATGTTATAGAACCAAATCCAAGCATTGGCTGAATTTTTATTTCTTCTGGAAATATTGCCACTAATTCCCTCCACAACAGAGTAAAAATCCATTCCTCTGCTATTATGTTCTTTTCTCTTGCTGATGGAAGATATGGAGTAGGAATCCAATAGCACCACACCATTTGAAATTATACCATATTTTTCACACTATAAGACACTCCGGACCATAAGACGCACCTAACTTTTGGGGAGGAAAACAAGAAAAAAAATCTGTCTCTGCCTCCCGGCATCCGTCGGTATTCATCTGGTTAGCGTCCTTGCAGCAAACAGCAAACAGCCTGGTCAGCTTCAGCACGTTATCGCAGCCTGATTTAGCACGAGCAGCTGATTGGGGGTTGAATCGGCCTCCTGGAATACTGCCAATCAGCTGTTCCAAGCTGCGGGGATCACCGCCGCCTATCTCCGCCTCCGCGTGTCCCATTTTTGGCCTCCGCGTGCCCTATTTTCGGCCTCCACACGTCCTGTTTTTGGCCTCCGCATGCCCCATTTTCAGCCTCCACGCGTCCCATTTTTGGCCCATTCCAGGTGGCAGAGATTGCTGCCGCCTATCGCCACCAATCGCTGCTGATTGTCACTGGCGATCAGCAGTGGCGATCAGCGGTGATAGGCGGCGGCAATCCCCGCCACCTGGAATGGGCCGAAAATGGGATGTGCAGAGGCTGAAAATGGGGTGTACGGAGACAAAAAATGGAGCGTGCAGAGGCCAAAAATTGTCAAAGGGTGGGGGCTGGTGGGTGGGCGAGGCTTTGGCAATATTCGCTCTATAAGACACACAGACATTTCCACCCACTTTTTTTGGGGGGGGGAAGTGTGTCTTACAGACCAAAAAATACGGTATATCAAAATAGAAATAGAATAACAGAGTTGGAAGGGACCTTGGAGGTCTTCTAGTCCAACCCCCTGCTTAGGCAGGAAACCCTACACCACTTCAGACAAATGGTTATCCAACATAATCTTAAAAACTTCCAGTGTTGGAGCATTCACAACTTCTGGAGGCAAGATGTTCCACTGATTAATTGTTCTAACGGTCAAGAAATTTCTCCTTAGTTCTAAGTTGCTTCTCTCCTTGATTAGTTTCCACCCATTGCTTCTTTTTCTACCCTCAGGTGCTTTGGAGAATAGCTTGACACCCTCTTCTTTGTGGCAGCCCCTGAGATATTGGAACACTGCTATCATGTCACCCCTAGTCCTTCTTTTCATCAGACTAGACATNGCACTTCTCTGCATTCTTTCTCGAGTCTCAATTTTTTTTAATATCGTGGCGACCAAAACTGGATGCAATATTCCAAATGTGGTTTTATCGATGCATTATAAAGTGGTATTAACACTTCACGTGATCTTGATTCTATCCCTCTGTTTATGCAGCCTAGTGTTGGCTTTTTTGGCAGCTGCTGCACACTGCTGGCTCATATTTAAATGGTTGACCACTAGGAATCCAAGATCCCGCTGACAGTTACTACTATTGAGCAAGATACCACATATACTGTACCTTTGAATTTTTTTTCTTGCCTAAATGTAGAACCTTACTTTTTTCACCATTGAATTTCATTTTGTTAGATAGTGCCCAATGTTCAAGTCTGTCAAGATCCTTCTGTATCTTAAGCTTATCTTCCGGAGTGTTGGCTATTCCTGCTAGCTTGGTGTCGTCTTCAAATTTGATGAGTTCCCCATCTATCCCCTCATCCAAATCATTGATGAAGATGTTGAAGAGTACTGGGCCTAAAACAGAGCCTTGGGGTACCCTACAGCATACTTCTCTCCATGTAGATGAATTTCCATTGAGGACTACACGTTGAGTGCGGTTGGTCAGCCAGTTACGAATCCATCTGGTGGTGATGCTGTCTAACCCACATTTTTCTATTTTATCTAGTAGTAGGTTATGGTCTACTTTATCAAATGCCTTACTGAAGTCCAAGTAAATTATATCGACAGCATTCCTCTGGTCCACTAATTTTGTCACTTTGTCAAAGAATGCAATAAGAATAGTCTGGCATGATCTGTTTTTGACAAACCCACATTGGCTTTTGTTTTTAACATATGTAAATGGATACAACCAAAAATAGAAATACATTTGATGTTTTATGTATCCTTGAAGACTCCAATGGTATCTTGGAAGTAAATATTCTATGTTAAATGAATTTTAGTAGGATAGCTGAGCTGTCAGGTCTAGAAATGAAAGTTTAACAATTTCTTAGAAAATACAAATGTATTATGCATGTTGGATACAGGAAAGGCAAGAATCTTATATTTACACAACTATTCAAATTAAAAGGTGAAAATTTCTAGCAACTCAGTTGTATAGTTTTAGTATGGGTTTAGAAACACCAAAAATGTTTAAGCAGAAATTATTGAAAACATACACAAAGGAGGACTACTGTGTACTTTAATATTTATTTAGATTGGTAAATTCTACCATTGCTGTACAGTGATGTGTCTATGCCTTGATTTGTGGGACGAAATCTTAGTAGACCTGGGATCAAGAAATAGTCAAGTAAAAACTGGAAGGTACTGGGAACTAGAGCATACAGATTTAGAGTCCTCATCTGGATAAGTCATACTTAGGATACTTAGCACTGAAATTGCAGGTTTTCACATCACTCTTTTTATAGTCAGAGAGATGCCAGACATACTAGTACATAGTTAAGGACACTTATTTCTTATTATGACATGTAAAGTATGTTACACTTTCTACCACAATTCCTAAGAAAAGGAATTTCCTGCCTAGGAGCTGAACCTAATTTTTTTCCTTCTCCTTCCTCCTATATTGATTACACAATCAAGAATGTCAATAGAAAGAGATAAAGGAGAATATTATTTTTGCACTTTACAGAAGCTATCATTCATTCCATTATCAGACAGTCATAAATTCTACAATATAAAATTATCTAGTAACATAACCGAAGGAGTCATGGCAAAATTAGGAATCGATTAAAAACGGGTGCTTTTCTTAATAGAAAACAATGAAAACAAATCTTTAAATAGTGGGAGAAAGTAGATTTGAGTAGACCTGAACATCTCTAAAATTCTACTGCAAATTTATTAAAAGCTACAAAACCCCAATTTTAATATGTATTGAGTTTATGCCATTGCATACAAATGTCCAATATTCAAATTTATGCAGAATTTTTATGTGGTCTTTTTTGTTTGTTTGATTTTTTTGATAAAATTAGAAATAATTTATTGAATAGATTATCTTTCTTTAAAAATGAAAACTAAATTAAAAGCAACATAGCTTTATAATACTCTGAAATTAAACAAAAACAAAACCCCTAAATCCCATTAGAAATAATTAATTAATGAGCAGGATATTGCTGATTGCAATTAAAATTATTAAGAACAATATGAGCATATTATACTTTATTCAGTTTTCTTAATGATAAGTTACCCCTTTCCAATGAAGTTGTGAATAAAATAAAAAAGGAGGGGAACAGGATATGCCAATTGATGGCTCAATTCAGAATACCAGAAACAGCATGAGAATTAATGATAGAACTACTTAATGCATACTTGTCATCTGTCTTTACGAAAGAAGAAACATTGTATTGGGCCACTGACCCAAAATATTAAAAAAGATCTCTTGTTAGCATACTGAAATGTTTGCATTTTAGTGAATATTCATTATTTTCACTTTCCAAAGCAAAAAACCCAGATTCGTTACTGGGGGGGGGGGGAGCAATAGATTTCTGCAAACTAAAGAAAGAAAAGAGAAAAGAGATTAATAACCATAAGAATTGGGTAACTCTTCAACTAGAATCTCAAATAGTCCAGAATTAAAGGGATCCTGAAATGTTTTATTATTGCCAGACTCTGGACGATAAAATTTTAGGCAATAACTTTCACTGCAATCTTTAGTAATTACTATACTGTTTTGTAAACATGTCAAAGAACATTTTATCTATCTATACTAAGTACATGAAAAATCTTTGTTTTGGATTCACATAAGACATTGGATATAATACATTTTCTGACTACTAAGTGAAATTAGGAGGAATGGGGCTTAGGATATAAATTTCACATATATAACTCCTACCAAACATTATTGGCAAAAAAGTACAATATATTATCCAACAGAATGTTTAATCTGGCTTCCGGTTATTTTGAAGCAAACATTGGAGTTCTAAGACTTTCATCTTTGTAACCTGAAATACGTTATACTACGTTATTTCTTATTCTAATCAAATTAAATGGATAAAATGCTGCCTAGATCTCTTGGATTTTAGATTTCTATAAATATCCACAAATTTTCACATTGGAAATTGGAAATGCCACTTAATAAATGTTTAAGCCATCAAGGGAAAACCAGTGGAAGAAATCCTGCTATTTTTAAAAGATAATTAGAATTTTTCAAGAAAAATGTTGCAGCATTTTTAGGAAAGCAAATCCATTTGAGGTTAAAAAAAAAAAGCAATTAGCTAGAGATATAGCCACATATACAAAAAAACATCTTGAACATAGAATTTATCTCGTAACAAAATATATGCAAAGCCACAGTTAAACAAAGATGGAAATAATCCTCAAATTCAATAACTTCTTACTTGGATAGAACTTTGTAAAAATATCCAGATTTTGCAATGCCTTTTTTTTTCTGGAGACAACTATCATTTCTCATGAGTTCAAGCTGATCATCTTTTAAAGAAAAACACTGCTCAGTGCAACCAGATGCTATGTAAAGTGAAATACAAAGCAGATCTGAGAATCCTTACACAAACAAAAGACTGGGTTTTTTTAAAAAAAAAAACGAACTACAATTTTCAGCATGATTATCAAAATTCCTCCAAGTGTTCATCATATTGAGAAATGTTCACCAGTTATTATCCATTCAGTGGGAAAATAGAGATGGTGAAGTAAAACACGAACAAGAATTTCAAGAAAATATGGTTTCAGCAGTAATAATAAAACTGACTCAGTATTCAGCACGTCTTTAGATTATTGCTGGATTTCACATGTACTTCGAAGCAAGTTTGCATTCAGATAGAATATTTCAAGAAAAACCAGTCTGGAATATCCCAAAAGGTTCAGATTCCCCTCTTAGCATTGAAGACATAGCAGTTCCCAAAAGATTTTGCTTTCCCCCCCCCACAAAATCATCGTTTTTCCCTTCTTACAGCAGACACAGTCAAGTAACCAGAGGTGGGTTCCTATCGGTTCGGACTGGCTCTATAGAACCATTAGTAACATGGTGGCCTAGGTCGCTGGAACCAGCAGTGACCCAGGCCTGCCACGCCCCCGAGCTGGTTTTCTCGGTGGCACCATAGGCACCGCCATCTTGTTTTTTGCTTCTGCACATGCGCAGAAGTTTTTTTTAGTACTGCACATGCGCGTGTGCGCAATGCGTGCATGCCCGTGCGTCACATCCCTGAGCGAACCAGCAGTACCTGAATCCGGAACCCACCCCTGCAAGTAACTAAAATACTGGACACAGGATATAGTTAAAATTAACTGTGCACATGATGACCCTTCCATTTTTTTTGACTGCACATGCTTTTCTTCAACAGTATGCCCAATAGCTCACTTCCTTCCCTTCCTTCCCTTTCTTCCCTATTCATCCTCTTAATATTACTCTCATTCTTCCAGCATTAACTGTCCTTTATTTTTTTCAGCTTGCTTTTCTACCAAGTGTTACAAATAAGTGAATATTCAGTGGAAGGATGAGTAAGTATATACAATACTGATTTGATTTTTTTTTCTTTATCTATCACCTCATCCTTATGTTTGTACCAATGGACATAAATTTATTTTCATGCAACATATTATTTATGTTGTAATATGATTGGGAGCCATAACATCCCTTGTTCCTATTGGCTGATCTAATATAGAACTTCAAAGAAGTTTGAAAAATCTTGGAATTTTTATAGCTGAGGAAAGAGTTTGATTTTAACTAATACTTCATAGTAATAACACTTAGACTTATATACCGCTTCATAGTGCTTTTACAGCCCTCTCTAAGCGTTTTACAGAGTCAGAATATTGCCCCTAACAATCTGGGTCCTCATTTTACCAACCTCGGACGGATGTAAGGCTTGAGCCAGTGAGACTCGAACTGCTGAACTGCTGGCAGATGGCAGAATTAGCCTGCAATACTGCATTGTAACCACTGTGCCACCATGGCTTCACTGACAGAAAGAGCTCTGCTTGTCAAGCAGGAACTATGAAGAAGTCTTGGGAGGCTGAGGAAGTTTAAGAAAAAAGAGATAGAGTATCCTATGGAAGAGGAATATCAGCTGTGATATAAATTTAAGAATCTTGGGAATTATATTGCTAACTTTATGTAGAATGTGAGAAGAATTGGGATTGTGTGAATAAGACTGAAGGTAGAAAAGTCTAACAGGCAACTAAGAGTTACATTACTTAAAATACAGTAACTAGCCAGATTGAGGGAAGAGAATGCCCTCTGTCCCTTGAGAGTTTCTGGAAAGATAAGCCACAATGCTTCATGGTGCCTGTCATTACTGGCAACAGTTCTTATCTCCGAGAAGATCAAATCTCACTAATATTGAGGGAGGCTGCCAAGCAGAGGAAGAAATCAAGAGTCAAGAGCTGTGCTCCTTTACTTTTCTTACCTGCAAGACAGAGACTGAGCAAACATTTATTTTTATTTCTCACAAATTTATCCCATATTTTTTTGTGCCTTACTTTAGATTTCCACATCCTGAATGTTAGCTTAGGCAAGCCCATTTGCAATTGCCCTGTTGAACCAAATTATGAAAAGTCACTGCATTCTTTAACCTTGTCATAGGCACCTAAAATTATTTCTCAATATTTACATATCAATAAATGTTACACACATAGATATGTTCATATTTTCATGCTCTTTGAAGTATTTTAATATAGGAAAGGCCATGTAGCTAAGTGAAGACTGTGGCAGCACATCTCTCTTGCTTGTATATATTAAAATATTTTAAACTTCTTGTGATGTGATACTGCACTTGGTATTACAATACATATTTCACAGATTCTGAAAGAGGTTCAGGTAGTATTCCTACTACCAATATTTTAATGAACACCTTTCATATTTCACTGAGATACTCAAGGTGCTTGGCTATTTTCCTAACCATGGAAAAATAATAATCAGAACATATTAATTCACTAATTGAGATATTGCTTGGCCTACCTTGAGGTCATGGGCATATAAAATGAAATAACTAAAGTCATATAGGTAATTATATTCATGCCCTATTAACATAGCAAGGCCAAAAGCACATTAGACTGTAGCTAATGACTGTTTTTCAAATAACTATTATCATTAACTATGTTTTATTAATTGGAAATATATGTATATTCCTGAACAACAGAGCAATTCTAAACTAGTACAGCTACAGTGTAAATTAATAGATTTGACAAAATGCTTCAAATGGTAAAGCTATTATAGAGATAGTAACTATAGATAAAGCATATCCTTCCTACAGTGAAACCCCATTAATAAAATGTGAATTAAGATCTGCTCATATAGCTTTATGGGTTCACCTACCTACTTTGTTATCATTTATCATCTGAATAAATCATTTTGTGCCTCCATACCCACATATTTTGATTCATCTATCCATATCTGATTTTATGGATTTGAAATTAAAGACCTGTTTGAATTATTGTATCAGTTTATATTAAACTTTCCTCTTGGAGGTCAGGAATGAGATTATACTCACTGTCCCAAATCCTGACTTGGAAATGTTAATCTAAAGATCAAATAAAACCTGTGACAACATATACACTCAATATGTGATCATATAAACATATAAACTCAATGTGTGATCAAGATGGCTTGTAAAATTTGCTGTATTATAACAAATAATATACCAGCAAGGACACCTTGGACTTCCAGATGTTTGCATAAGGGATTGATGCTGGGTTAGTGGTCATTAAACCCACATAAATCTTGTAGGAATACATGAGTTTTGCCCTTCCTCCTCACTGTACCTGAACTATCAGTCACATCATAGTTAAAGCATGCTTCATCAATAATAAAGAACATGGTTAAATAATCAATTTGGTTATAACTAATAATTGTTGACTTGTAATCCTTTTTAAAATATTGTGTATATCAGAATTCACAGTGAAACAGATACTACATAAGGACTTGCAAACAGTACATAAGGACTTGATAATAGTAAAAGGCCTTGGAGAAATGAGGAACAAAGTCTTTATCTGTCTTTCTAATGCCTCCCCTTCTTACTCTACAAATAGTTCTGGTTTGGAACAAGCTAGATGAAATCAATCATTTTATGTTTATGTCAATACAGCTTTGGTTCAATTCAATTGAACTGCAATTGATTCCAGGTTGAAAAGCCACATGTTTTCCATGTCCTCAATTTCCCATTTTGAGAGAAGTCTTTTGCTTTAAATGAATCTCTAATGTTCTCCAAGAAAGATGCCGCTCCCCAGGATACGCACAAAACAGAGTTTGCATAGTGCAAAAAAAAATAACCCCCCCCCAAAGCAAAAAACAAGATGGCGACGCATGTGCAGTGCCAGAAACTCAGCTTCTGCGCATGTGCAGAAGAAAAAAAAAACCCAGAAAAAAATTCCAAAAAAGATGGTGGCATCCACAGACTGGCACTGACCGAACCGGATCCGTGACGTCATCGTGACGTCACCAGCGGGTCGCTACCGGTTCAGGCGAACTGGTCTGAACCATGAGGAACCCACCTCTGGAGTGATACATGAAGCCAGCCATTGACTTGGTATACTTTCTATTAACAAGTATATGTTTACCTGTGGGAATTAACTCAGAAGTAATAATATCAAATGAGGCATTTTCCCCAAAACTCTGTTTTGCTGTACAATATATTAAAGTATACTTTAAATTTTGCATACATTAAACTGTTATTTCACACTATTGAATGAAAATAGGTTCTACACTCATTCAGTAATTTACTTTTTGAAAATAGAATTTTAATAAAAGCTTATTAAAATTCATGTTACCACCAGCAACTAAACATCTTTATTAAAGATTATGTTGCCATTGGAGCCTGTTAAAATGCATGAAAAATCTTCTCTATTCATATTTACTACTCAATAGTTTATTACTGAAAAGGTAATAGTTGTAATATTTGGATCTTGATAATGAGTATAATAAATGATACTTGACAAAATAGATAAACTGTCATTCAAGCAGAGCTCCTTTTGCAAGCTGCATACAGGATGCCTTCCCACTGAATTTGTAGTCCCTGTTTCTCTGACAAGATTATCTATAACAGGTGAATTGGCTGCTTTACAAAATCGTTGTGGCTGGATAAAATTCATAGATGTTGTGAAAATGTGTATATGGGAGAAATCAGCATTCTAAAAAGCATATATTTGCAAAATGGGGAAAAATAGTTTGAGAAAAGAAAAATAGTTTGAGAATAGTGACTAACACATTATGAATCTGTGTGTTTGGGGACTACAAAATCTCCTTCAGTCTAAGATACAAATTACTTTCATCCACTGGCGAGTCAGATCATTTCCTTTTAAACCAAATAACATATTTAATAGCATTTAGGCATTTAATCCTAAGAGCTTGCAGGAGAGAAAACTAAGACTAGACTAAATCCACCATCAACCCCACCCTCATCTGTTCCTGGGTAAATTTTATAGGAGAATAAGAAGAAGTGAGAGAAGAAAAGGATTGTTGCCTGTAAATGTGCTTATTATTGATTAATATTATTTAACTGAAGAATAAAAGATAGTATGGAAATAACCATGTGCTAAAATTGCTTTGTAGATAGGGCAGCTCTAAGGAACTCCTTGAAAATGCACAGATCAGGGACTACTCATCCACATGTACATTTTACATGGTTATGCACATGACTAATTTTCACACACAAGCAAATTTTCAACATAACATATAACTACCACATGAAGATATCATGTGGTATACTTCTTGAAATATACTTCTGCTCATATCTTATTGTATACTGTATTTGTTGTACAAAAATATTTCCCATTGAAAGGACTGCATATGCAATGATATGCAAAACTTTGGATCTGTATCCATTTTATTTTTTGCTTCTTACCTAATGGGAAAGAAAATCAGTATGTCACAAGTGTTGCAGATTCAGATAATAAAACACAATGGGCAAATCACTGGTTTTTTGGGGTCATTACTAGATGAAAATTGGAGTCTTTATGAAATTTAAATTATAATCTGCAAGAAACCAACCAAGCTCAGAGAACATCAAGGATAATGAGCATCACTCACTAGATGATGATGATGATGATGATGATTATATATATCATCATCATCATCATCATCAAAATGGATGGACATAAAGGATGGGAACACATTTACACTATGTTGTGGACTAGCATGCATTGATTACCTATTAAGAAATGCCATGCAGAAACACTTAATTTGCCTATAGAGCTAAAATCCAAAGAGTATAGTTACTTCCCTATTTTTTAGACTAAATATAAGTTTTTTCTACAGCATTGGCATCTTGGTATTGTGAGCTTCGTTGTCATATCTATCTATCTATCTATCTATCTAATCTATCTAGCTATCTAGCTATCTAGCTATCTAGCTATCTCTATCTATCTATCTATCTATCTATCTTTCTATCATCTCTATCTATCTATCTATCTATCTATCTATCTATCTATCATCTATCTATCATCTATCTATGGTGTAATACTTTATAAGAAATATTCTTAGAATGCATACTCCAATTTAGACTTCAGTATGCCATGGAGCAGGTTCTGAACCTTGATGAGAAATCATCGTTTTATTTATTAAAAGTACTGAATGTAAAGATATTTTAAAAAACCAAAACCTTACAGCAGCTTCTGCATACTGTTTGAATGTATGCAAATCGAATTCTCCCTCTCCATTTGCTTTGTTAAGATTGTACTTGAGAGAAGTGTCATGACGTTCCCTATGGATTAAAAAGAGATGTTTTAAATAAATACACTATTGCACATATGCTACTTTAAGATTAAAAAAAAGGAATTGCTGCAATTGTTGATGAGATTTATTTATTTTCAGCATTTTTAAAGCCATCCATCTCAATAATGTGATTCTGGGTAGCATTCAACAAAAATGATCAATTGTGATCCAGATAAAAAATAATTTCTCAATATCTGACTTAATACCCCAACACTGGTAATCTAAGTCAAGCCTGGCAGTAACATCATACTTTATAAAAACTTTCAGGGTGAGAACCATAGAAATCTCTGGCTAGATCCTGTTTCATTTTGCTGGGCAATTCCACCTAACACAAGTCTATCTCTGGAATATACAGAACAGATCAGAGCACTCAACTTGTGAGGTCTCTTCTCACTCACTGATCATAAGCGGTGTCTTGGTTTACTAAGGAGAAATGAAGGATGAAGTAACTGATAAAATTCTTGCAGCAACAATGGTATAAAACCAAATGTGAATAAAGCTAAGCATCAAGTGGCAATTACAGCATAGTAACATCTGTTCTTCTGAAAATTCCTAACCAGGCAATCCTACTCAGGAAAGATGGGGGAGGGCAAAGCATGAATAGGTCATCCACATACATGTGCGGATTTCCTTTACTCAAATTACTCAAGTTACTTCGATGTAGATGCTAGTTGGGCATAGCCAAATATGAAGAGTAGAGCAGCAAGATGCTTGTTCAGTGAGTCATGCTCAATTTTACAACCTTTGTTGCCATGGTTGTTAAGTGAATCACTGCAGTTGTTAAAGCATGGGTTCTTTTTTTCAGCAACTTTGAATGGTCACTAAATGAATGGTTATAAGTTGAGGGCTACCTGTACTAGAAAGCTTTTTTATTAGGATCTTCTGTGAAGAACATACTTTCTCTTGTAGCTCAAGAATACGTGAGACAGATGGACATGTTCTGTTGTACTGCAAATGTTTTAGTTCTATGTGGTACACTTATTACCCCCTTCTTTACTTATCTATCACTATTTTTAGTTTGTTTATTTTATATTGTATCATTCTCTAGATATTTTATTTTTGTACTATATTTGAAATTGCTGACCTTTGAACAAAGCAAATGTGGTATCCTGTATGCACAGATGAAATGACCACAGTTATGAGGTCCTTATTCTTTGGGCTTATAGACAGCACTTTGCAAAATGCTCATCCAAATGAATTTGCACAGTCCTATTTGCTATTCTTCTATCAGGCCAGACATAATACAATGAAACTCTTGGGATATTTCAGCTGAAAGAAGGATCAACAATTGCTAGGGATGCTACTATGGAAATTCACATAGGTAGTCACTCCTTAAAAAAAAAAAAAGCTCTGGTTGCAGTTATCCACTATTTTTAAGTTAATAGGAAGGGTCAAAGTCTCTAAGGAACCAACTTTAAACCCTTTCTTTCCTGAAATAGACATTCTAAGCATAGCACTTAGTTTTATATTTTTAATGTATTTTTTCTTCCTGAGGCAGGCGGTCAGAGGTCCTGTCTGTGGACACTTCAGTATCTACTTCATAATCTAGGACTAAAGCAATTTCATGAACTATTTTTATTAAAGTTAGTGGAATGGAATCTAATTAAATATTCTGTATGGGTTAGAGCAAATGAGTTTGCTACAGATTTAATACTAAAACACAGATGTTCAGATGCCATGCTGAAGACATGGAGGTTAGGGAGAATAAGGGCTGTATGATGTATGCGACCCTGGTTTTTTGGTTTGAAAGCCTCCTCATCTACACAACTGAAGAGGGTGTATAAAGCTATTATGTGTATGTTCTTTTATGTTTGTTTTTTGAATGATGAGTCTTCAGGAGCTGCTTTGATAAGGGAGAAGCGGAAAAGTGCCATATCAAAAGAAGATGCTTCATCCATCTAATAACTTTCCCTGTGAATAAGTTTATAGTGAGTGAGTTGGGGTGGGAGCAGCAAATAGGTACAAATGAGATAATATTAACATTAAAATAAAAGCTATTCAGTGAAGCAGATGCAGAAGCAGTCTCTGTAAAACTGTACACATGTGAAGCAATCTGCATTAACATTGAAATAAGATAAATTATTTTAAACTCATGAATGCTAAGACATAATTGCAAAGCTTTATGTATACTTTCTGCATCTTTCTGGTTTTTTTTAAACTTTCCTAAAAGAAGTATTTAAAATGAGTTCACATCTGAAACTGAAAAAACAAATGTGTTTTTTTTAAATGAAATTAGTTACTACATGGAATGAAGTCTCAAAGGTGCTTTTTTTCAAAAGGCAAATCTACATGGAATGAAGACATCTGAAAATTAAAGGGAGATAATATTCATTACAAAATAAACTCACAGTCCAGACTACTTCTTTCCTGAACTTGCATTTTTGTTCTCAGTTTGCTTTCTCAATGTATAAAAGTAAAGTGGTACTAGTAGAAAAATGTAAGAATGTTTTGCCTATTTTATTCCATGTTCCAGTTTTCTTAACATATGAATATGCTGATCAATTTAGGTAAATAGTGTTGTTTGTTTTAATATTTTTAAGATTATATTTTATTTTTAATGTCAAGTTGGAATGATTGTGATGTGACATAAATTGACACAGTCAAAATCACGAAGATAACCTCAGATGTGTTGGTCTGCAACTTTCAGAATTTCCACTTAACATGCTTTCCAGTATCACAGGAAGGCATCAGGTGTCTTTAAATTATACCTGGAGATCCAGCCTTGTGTATGAAACTGGGTTCAAGAGCAATTCATAGTTCTTACATGGATAAAAATAGGCAGCCTTCATTATAGTACTGTAAACTGAGAAATATTAGAAAAGAAACAGGAAGTTCAACCTTGTAAAGAACAACCTTGTCTTTTCTCTCACATCCGCAATTAATTAATTGTTTACAGTTTCCCACTTTCCTGTTTCCCACAACAAACTGTTCTGGAAACATAAAAAAACATGATCTATAAACTGACATATATGAATATAAAATATGAAAGATACCCTTCTATATTATCTCTCTAGAATGCAGATAGCAATAACCATTGTGATCCATTTTACTTATACCAGAGAGACTCTGCTGGAAGACAAGCATGCTCTAAATTATGAGGAAGTTGAAGTCCCACTTTGTATTTTATATTCAAATGCCATTGATGCCATTGGTACTTTCAACAGATCAGGACTGCCTCTTACAAGCTTTGTTTGTATTGGCAATTGTGGAATGTCTATTTGAGCATGTAGTACTATGTTCTTTTTCCCAATGCTTTCACTCTCCTAAGTACATAGTGGGGGGGGGGGGGAAGAGACACTAATGTAAAGTTATACCAACTGTAACTAACATCAACTTATACCTAAGGAAAGACTAGAACTCATGGGCTTCTGATTTTTAGCCTAGTGCCTTTAAACAATACACCAAACTTTTCAGAAATTGATAAAACTTAATTTTTAGGATTTCTAGCCATCATGACTCTTCTCAGTTTATCCTGTTCAAGGATCACAATGGTTAATATATTTTCATTTCATGTTTTGGAAGTAACTTTGGACAATTATTATTTGTACATGGCTTGCTTTTCAAACTTACAATACAAACTGGGAAGAAATAATGTGCCACATGGGTAATGCTTAATACATTTTTGCAAGTTTTTTGGGGGGCAATACAAATACTATACTTGTTATGTCTTTAAGAAGTGAAATGTTTGAGATAACCAAATAAATTCACTGCCCTTTTGCGGAACACCTTGCTGTGGATGCCAGAAAAGGATCCCAATATTAGCATTTACACTGCACCAGGGAAATGCCACTAAGTTAAGATAATTTTAAATTATAATTATAAATTGTTTAACTAGTTATTATTACAGTATTATACATAAAGTACAGAAAATAATGTATTTTCTATCTGGTTTTGCAGTCCACCAAATGTTTACTTTTTGCCATTTATTTATATCTTTAAAAATAGAAATTAAATTATTAATAGATTAATGTGATTTTTTTAAAAATATTGTTAAATAGGAGCAAAATATGAGGAAAAAACTGAAATGTTAACTGTATAATAAATTTAAGGAAAATTATATAATTATGGAATTTGAACAAAATCAGAAATATGTGACCCAAGAATTCATACTAAATGGAAATAATTCATTATTACAAAGCAGAATATTAAACAACTTATTTTCTTTCAGATATAACATACTGTGTGTGTGTGTTGTATGTGTATGTATGTGTATATGTATGTGTGTGTGTATATAGATAGATAGATAGATAGATAGATAGATAGATAGATAGATAGATAGATAGATAGATAGATAGATAGATGATAGATG
>QLTV01012198.1:7985998-8010584 GCA_003457575.1 Thermophis baileyi | reverse complement strand
TGACCAGTAAGGTCGCACAGGGTTGGCTTTCTCCAGGTCCCGTCGGCCAGACAGTGCCGGCTGGCGGGACCGCGGGGGAGGGCCTTCTCTGTAGCCGCTCCGACTCTGTGGAACCAACTTCCCCCCGAGATCCGTACTACCCCCACCTTACTGGCCTTCCGTAAAGCCCTTAAGACCTGGCTTTTCCGGCAGGCCTGGGGCCAATAGTTGTTCTGATTGGCCCATGCATGGTTGTGTGAATGTTTTATTTTAAATATAGTTGGGGTTTTGTTTTTTTTCCCCTTTCTTTTTTAAATTGTTTTTATATGTTTTATTTTTTATGATGTAAGCCGCCCAGAGTCCTTCGGGAGTTGGGCGGCATATAAATTTTATAAAATAAATAAATAAAATAAACATCTTAATAAAGCTAGCTCTGGATGGGAAGGGAGCTTCCAGGAAAATGTAATCATTAATTTTACACATTTTCACCCTGCAGCATTTATTTTGTCACTTATGTGAAATATTTTCATCTTTCTTTTCCATTGAAAAAGCAGGCAAAATCTGTTTTCTGTTCCTTTTACACCACTAGTTCCTCAGCTGGAACTTACTTGCCAGGGGCAACAGAAAATGACCTTTCTGTGTTTCCAACTGTCCAGAGCTAAGCATTACTCAAAGGCATTATTGGAAACCAGAATAGTTCATGACCATTCTGTAGTGGAACTGTGATATGAGTTTAATCGGTGAAATTATAATAATAATAATGACCATCATTATCATCATCCCACTGGTACTGTTGGTAGGTAAGCCTATGGCTGGAAGTTCCACACTGATATAAATGTTGGTGGGCTTTGTCTAAAAACTAGAGCCTCAGGATCTTTTTCAGATCTTCTGTCTGGAGTAATTACCTTACAATAAAAAAGTACATGTCGTGAAATCCTACGAGGAACTCTGTTGGCAAAGTCTAGAAGGTCTAACATATTTCTCTGTCAAGAGAGAAGTTATTTATTTGAAAACTGATTTAGCCTAGTTACTGTAAATATTTAAATGTATAGTAGCTACATATCTTCTGAGGGAATTATCATTCTTTGGAATGAGTTGTAATTTTAATCAAGAAATGTAATTTCTCTTTTGAGAAATACAAAACTTTCACTGGGGAGATCTACAAAAATTTAATAGTTTAGATAAAGCAGTGAAGTGCTGCATTGTATTCAGATTTTTTTTTTTGCACATATCCTTTTTAAAATATGGTGCCAATATACATACTGAGATTTTTAGACAGAACTAAGTGGTGAAAGGAAATAAATCCAAAATAATCTCAATTTGTTTATATAGCTTTGATAGGGATAGAGAAAAAGTAAAATTTACAAGTCATAAAAAGGGTGTAAAAATGAAAAATAATTTCAAGAGATTTCAGCTGAATTAATACTGCTGTTTTAACTCCATACTTGATGAATAAAAGATTTAGTGGGCTAAAGCAGGGGAAAGAAGCAGAAGTCAATGTTATAATTTCCTTCAGCTATACCTTTAATAGATGGCATATTAAGGAGGCAATTTTGCTCAATATTCTCAGAAGAATTTGATACTTTTTTCTTTTAATTCTCTCAACATTCTTGACTTAGACATTTTGATCTATCCCAAGTTAGTCTTGTTAAATGTAAGAGGAGTTGACTAAGAACTTTATGAATTGCCAAAGAATTTAAATAAAGAAAAGAAGCAGTGAAGAGCTGCAATTTTCATCTACCTACTCAGTTTAGCTGTTTTTCCTTTTCATTTACAGGTATTTACATTATGTGTTTGATTTGGGAAATGGTGCTAATCTTATCAAGGGCAGTTCCAATAAACCTCTGAATGACAACCAATGGCACAATGTGATGATATCGCGGGATACCAATAATCTCCATACTGTAAAAATTGACACAAAAATCACAACGCAGAGCACGGCAGGAGCAAGAAACTTGGATCTCAAAAGTAAGTGACAGTGACAGAAATAATAAAAGGGCTAGAAGAACAGAGTGTATCATTATATTATGATATGTTTTTTTTTTATTTCTGTAATAGAAATATTGGAAAAATATAGGATGCTGGCTTAAAATGAGTGAGAGTATTAGTTTAGCCAGCTCAGCATTGGAAGCATAAACTGATTATATTTCTCCAAGGTTGTAGCTTTTCTCCTCCAGTTGTTGATAGGAATGCTAGGATGTGAATTTGTGACTTCCTGCAAATCACTTTCTGAGAAACACCACCATATGCTTTGTTATGTACCATATTTGGGTTTTTTGCTCTATTTCTAATGGGTTAACATTTGCATGTTTGTAAAATCTGTTGTTTTTCCAAAGGAATAAACATTACAAGGAAAAAAAATTAATGCACGATTGTAAACTCTGCTTTGAAGTCCTGCCTATTATATAAATAACATAATATAAAAATTCTCCAAGGAGATATCTACATGGATGAGCCCAATTCATGAGAACTGTTAAATAGTTGCTAAGCCAAAAAATTATTTTTTCTATGGTCTGCCAGAAAAGCTGACTTATATTCAAAAGCACTTGCATATCATAGGGGTTTCAATTTAACTTAAGTTGAATTGTTAACTTTAGCCAAAATTTATTTATTTTAAATTTGTGACCTCATGATCTTGTGATGAGAAAAGTCAGTCTTATTTGATATTTTAGTGATTAGAGACATCACAAAATTTGAGAACCTCTGTCTAACTTCCATTGTTGTAATTCCTGATGTAATACCTTATTATTAAATATTTCAATATTTCTCATTTTGAAGTGCTAACATAATGAATTTTGGAGAAATTTCCTCCATAATTTTGATAATACCCCTGACTCAGGGGTGGGTTCCTCCCAGTTTGGACCGGTTCTCCCGAACTGGTAGCAACCTGCTGGTGATGTCATGATGATGTCACCGATCCGGTTTGGTCGGTGCCGGTCCGTGGGCGCCGCCATCTTTTTTAAAAAAAATAATTTAAATTTTTATTTTTTTGAATTTTTTGAATTATTTTTTTCTTCTGAGCATGCGCAGAAGCCGCGTTCCGGCACTGTGCATGCGGTCACCATCTTGGTTTCGGCTTTAATTTATTTATTTATTTTGGATTTTTCGTTACTGCGCATGCGTAGTATTACATGCGTGCCCACGAGGCACGCCCACGCGGCGTGGGAGGGAGCGAACTGGCAGCGAGGTAAGTTGGAAACCACCCCTGCCCTGACTGGAACCAAATGCCACTACTAGAATTTTGCTTAGTTTCTCTACTTACATTACTTACATTACTTCTGAAAAAGCAACTGATTATTGAGTCCAGCCCAAAATGCTGATTTTTCCCTTAAAAATGATTTAGGGCCCAAATGTGTGAAAATGTTCCTCTCCTCTCATATGTTGAGATGACCCAAAGAAGATTTTCTGTTCCATTCATGAGAAAAATATTTTTTTTGCTAGTGCTTCTTGTGATTTTGTTTGGAATGCCCTTTCAAAGGAAATATAATTAGTGTCAGTCCTGTATTTTGGGGATAGCATGTTAAAACCATATTTATGCAAGGAATATTTTAAAAAATATTTTCAAAAACTTTTAAAAAGTAATTGTACTTTCAATATTTTAAGCTTCCTAATGTCTTTTTCTCCCCACATGCTTAACTGAGCCGGGATTGGGGATATAACATGTTAGTAGAAGCACTGAAGGAATTAATTGGCCCACATAACTAATGTCCATGAAGTTACATTTACAGATATTTCATTTTTAATGACCATTCATTCAGTGACTATTCAAAGTTACAACAGCATTAAATGAGGAGATTTGAGGCCAGTCCTCAAAGTTGCAACCATTGCAATGTTCCCACAATCACATGAACATGATTTCGATGCTTGGCAGCTAGCCAATAATGATGGTCACATCATCCCATAATCACATAATTGTCATTTGCTACTTTCACTGCCAACTTGAAACAAATAAACTAAATGGGGAAGCCAGATGAAGTTGCAAATGGAGATCCTATGACATCATATCTAACAACTTCACTAGAACTGCTGGAACTGTCATCATAAGTCAATGTGGCCAGGTGACACCACACTTAGTGACCTCATCACTTAGCAATGGAGTTAGCAATCCCAATTACTGTTGTTAATTAAGGACTACTTGTACCCCCAGCAGATTATAATGAAATATTGAGTTAACCTAATTACCTAATCAACCTTGTTATGAAAATACCTAAAGTCAACCAACTGACTCATTGTGCAGACTCAGTTCTCTAAACAAGGAGATGGAGAGATAGAGGTTTTCTTACTGAGTCTTTGCAGAAAGAACACACTTTCCAAGTGGTAACAATAATCAGTGCATTGCTATATCTGCTGTCCTGGTTAATGGAGAAGGGATTAGTTTAATGAAGTTTTCAAGTACGGAACATGGATTAATGTGGCACCAGGGACTTCCCAGAAAAAATGGAGGGTAGACTTCAAGTGGTTCTTTTGACCAGGACACGTGATCATATGCTGGAATTACTAGTAAAGATATCGGAATGGGTGATTGGATTACGTATGGGAACAGACCCAATCTATTTACTGTAGATGTTATAAAGATGAGGTGGATGAATTTTTCATGTATAACAATTTGTCTAGCAAATAATTTGCTGAAATACATTGCAAAATGGATGGTGCAAATTCTTTCTTGTGGAATATGCAGTAATTATATAAAAATGAAAATAACTAGGAAAAGATATCACCAACTTAAAGGGTTGCAGATAGATGCTAGGCTTCTTTGCTTGCTTAAAAGTAAAGTTCTGGAATCAAATCCAAATTGCCACATATCCCTAATAATTATATAACCTTGAATTTAAATCTATCCAACTGAAACCCACAATAAAATATTGCAGTATAGGGAATTCTTACCTAGAATTCATGTACCCACTCCATTGCCCTGTTACCAAAATTATCTAAATAAAGCAGGTTTTTTTCCCCCAAATAAAATTCTCACCAGATTAGATCAGAAGAGGCTTGAGAGCAATATGCAGTCTACAATACAATATATTCAAAACAATGTCCTTGGCATCCGCTGGCTGCTAAGCAACACCTGTGTAGTCCTCTAATTAGGTCTGCATCCTGAGTTACCACAGCTTTTATATAGCTAAGGCTGTAAAAATAAATAAATACTTAATCAACGCCATCAAATGATTCCTTACCATCCATGATCCAGCATCTGTCTTCCCCTGATTTTTCTGCTTTCACATTTGCAGAGATGATGCAAGGTATCTTACATCATAAGACAAAACAGCAAATGGTACTCAACACCCTTGAAAAGGAAGGTGCAGAATATCTAAAAAGTAGCCATTATTTTTGGAACATAAAGAACAAAATCCCAAAAGCAATTTCCAATAACAACAACAACAACAACAACAACTGATTGGCTTTTTTCAGCCTTTATAAGATGTATAGTATTCAAAATCTGCTGCCTGGAGCAACCACTTCACTGTCTAATGGAAGAGCCTGCTCTGTTCCTTCAGTTGTCAATTAAAATTATTGTACTTTAGAATCATAGAACACCCTTTCCAAACACTGATTGGTTGCTGGGCCCAAGCAACACCTATTGCTATTTTTCTAACCAATGAGAAAGGGTGAAATGTTTCAGAACTCTCTTAGTGCAAAGGCTCATGGACATTAGCTACTTTATAGAGATCGTTGGTGGGACCTCTGTATTCTCAAACTTTTGACAAGTTTGATTACATCATCCCAGAATAACCAACAAACAGATTTTATTGTAATAGTGACTGATTATGGATTCAACACAGTATTATGAAACTAGAATTGTTAATAGATAATTAATAAAATAACATGCCTAAGCTTATTCTGTGAATTAGAATATGAGAAGCCTCAACTCTAAGCCATAAATATCTGCACTTTATCTTGGAACCACCAGAAATATTCACAGGTATCTGAGCAACACAGGAATCCCCATGGAGATCTGGATCTCCATTCATTTTCAAACAAACAGAAGTTATGGAAAAAAAGGAAAGTGTACTGTCTGTAAAAAAAATAATAATGATGGAATTATACTCTTTCAGAGAATCATATCTGGCACTTTTTATCTTCTCACTGAAGAAAACTTGATCAGGTTCCCAATTTTATGTTTGGAAAAATAACTTTTTTTTAAAAAAAGAATGCCATTTGATAGCCGTCTTTCTCCTAGAAAATGCCCTTTCCTGTCAGCCTGGCAAGAAAAGATTAGTCTAGGACATCTTGAAGAATGTCTGCTATCACGATTTCCCTTTGGCCAGCTGCAACATAAAGGTTTAATACAATTACCATAACATAAAAGATTTAGTGAAAATATAGAAGGCAACAATAAAGTCTACTGAACGTAGGAAGATGTCTTAGTTAATGTGTTTGTTTATTGTCTCCCCTGTTCTTACATCAGATTCCCCCCCCCCCGCATCTGCTCTTAAAGATATTTTGAATTGTACATGACATGTATGCTTTCTGGGACATTCACCACAGAAAGTATAAATTTCATTAATCTTCTATGGTCTTTTTTATGTGAAGATATCATGAGACTGATAGTGTTAATAGAATTGGTCCCTTGATACAGTACATGATTAAGGTTTTCAGTATCACAGCTGTGCTGATGAAACACACATCTGTAGAGGAAAGTGTATGGTCAACAATGATAGAAATGTCACATTAGCATTTCATCTTGGAAGTTGTCTAAATGCATTACTGAATATGGATAAAATGGAGATTGTCACATTTCAGCCAATTGCCTTCCTCTTCTCTTTTGTGTTTTCTCCCCATTTTCCCCAGGGCTTCTATATTGTTCCAGTTTCTTCTGCCCTTAGTCTTCAAGTTTTGATTGACTTTGTGCTCATTTATTGATCTTAAAATGAGATTCCCAGTTTTTTCTTGCTAAATATTCATAGGATTGGAAGCAGGGGGTGATAAAAAGGGCTACAGTTTTATTGGTGTTTGTTTTGATTGTTTCAGTTTTATATCATTGCAATAGTCTCCTGGTGTTTCATGTTTAGATCATCACAATATCCTCCTAATTCCTCTGCCTGTCCGGATTATAATTGATCCTAATTATGGATATATACAGGATTTGTAGTGTCAAAGGGCATTCCTTAGGCTTGCATTGTGATAGTTCTAACTTCTAAGTATTGATTTAACTACTTGGTTTTTAAATTATGAAATGGAATTTTGTAATTGTTGTATTGGTAAAGACATCATAACTGTCTGTCAAAAATTAAAAAAAAATCCACCTGAGCCCACTGGCTTTCTGCACAGTCTGTCATCTGTGGAATTGTTAATTATCTAAGCAATCTGGTGTCAGACCTTCAAGGTATTGCAGGTCAGGAAATAAATACAAGAACTAATTTATTGCTATGGGATATAATAGCAAAATCTTGAAAACCTGACAGAGTTTTTCTCCCCCCTCTTGTACCAAAGAGAATCAAGGCAGGACAATTTTGAGTTTTGTTTTCACTAGTTCCTCTTTTTCAGGGATAAACTGAAGTTTACATAATTGATCTTGCATTCCTCCTCTAGCTTATCTATGTAATTTTCTACGCCTGGTTAGGCATGAAGTAGCATAGAAATGGGTTGCTGTTTAAGTAGAGAAATGTTTAAACTAATGTTATAAAAAGTACAGGATAATGAGTTGCCTTATGGGTGAGATGGGAGGCATATAAATTTAATAAATAAAATAAATAATTGAAATTTTCTTATAAAAAGAGAAAGAGGGATGATAATGGATCCATTCTCTCTACTCCTAATATTTGTTGCAGCTGAAACATGATACTGGGTAGGGAGGCTTCCCCGAGCAGAAGCCTGACAAGAACTGAGTAGAAAGTGCCCTTGTTTATTACTCAATTTTAACTAATATTAATTTGACTAAAAATCTGCCTTTGCAATTCCTTAAAAACATTCTTTCTTCCCTGTGAAAGAGGTTTCTGTTTTCCTATCTTGTTCTCAGGGCACTTGGAAATTTGAATCTCCCTTGGTGTGATTCAGAATTAGTTTTATGGTTAGAAATAATTGAGGATGCTACTTCTTATAATCTTGTCCTTACACATCTTACTATCACATTGACACTTCCCTGGCTGCCCACACTTTCTAATAAAAAAAGTATCAAGAGAGGAGTTTCCTCTTAATGCAGGGGTCCCCAAACTTGGCAACTTTAAGACTTGTGGACTTCAACTTCCAGAATTCTCCAGCCAGCTATGCTGGCTGGAGAATTCTGGGAGTTGAAGTCCACAAGTCTTAAAGTTGCCAAGTTTGAAGACCTCTGTCTTAATGTCTGCCCATAGCAATTGAAGTATGAGAAAATAAGACAGCTGCATATAAACAATGGAGTAATTATTGCACAATGTTAGCCTACAACTAAGTGTGAAAATACCAGACTTGGTCCATCCAAATATCACCAAACTTGTCTTCATCTTGGGGAAAAAAAACATCCAAAAGCCGATTAAGTGTCTTCAAATTGAATAACAATTAGTAGGGAAAAATGCAGGATAATTTTGCAGTGCATGGTAGGTGTGTCTTCAGCATATGTTTATATTCCCAACCTTTAAATTGACTGTTTCTGCTATTGTTCCTGAAGTAATCATTTTTCTCCTCTTCTCTTTCACCTTTACATATCTTGGATGTACTTTTCTCCACTTTATATAGTAGTATCATTTGCCTGTATTATGTTGCATGCTACCTTTTGCAGTACTTTTCATGACATGGGAGTGTTCAACTAATTTGAGGATTTCTAGAATGAAGGTCTGATGGTTTTAGAAAGCCTGCATTTGAAGTAGTGTTAGAAATTGGTGAGGGGATTAAGAAAGAAAGATAAAATATTTAGATCATATTTAGTTCTGGTTTCCTGCAAAGACGTGGAATGCCTCATCATACCCCACTCTGAGAACTGCTTTGAAAACTGGCTACATAAAATCTTGAATTTTCCTCAAAGAAAATTCAGTTAGCTAAACCAAAGCCATATTTCTGTTTATTTTCGGCCATTACTCCAGCCTTTAAAACTACCATGCTTAATAAAAGCACTAGAGGGCACCATTATGTCACATAATATAATTCCTGGTTCAATCTCAGACCTGGAAGAGATTCTAACTGCAGTTCAACTAGGCTGAGTTATTTAGCTATTTCCTATGTTCTTCACATTCTAAATTCCATACAACAGCATTCTGTGCAAAATTAAATTCTTTCCCGCAGAGTTTCTAACCTAAAGTCTTGAAATGGCAAAACTAAAATAAATCTATAAAGATTTTAAATCAGGGACTGGAATAATAAAAGACTTGCAGCAGCCATCCTCTTCCTTGAGTGGCCAAAATAGAGTTAGAGCTAGGGGGTTAAAGTGATGTTATTCTATGTGATGTTCAAAGTTATGATCTTTAAATGAGCAACCATTATTTCTTTCATTATAAGAAATATAGAAAACTCTGATGAGTCAGAAAACTTTCCATTTTCCTGTTTAATACCTAGAAATTACCTTTTAGTTTCTTAAAATTTTATTTTGATTGAAAAAATACATAAGCAACTATAAAATACAATATTAAGCCCTTTAAAAATATTTATTCAAAAATCCTTTGAATTTCTTTATGGTCACTTGTTCATCATACTGTAAAGCCTGAAATCAGAGAAGGAAAAAAGGTGAACTGATTCTGTCTAGGATAGAATGCTCCAGATGGCCATGAAATTTGGGGTCTTCCTTCCAAGTGAATAAAAAGAAGCTAACCCTTGGGGTGGAGTGTGGGTGAGAAGTCTCCTCCTTACTCAAAAGGAAATCTCTTCAGAGCTAAGATTGGAAAGTTTCTTGATTTAAATCATAAGAGATCAGGTGTCTAGAGAAATCCACAGGGCTCCAATGAATGGAGAATCCTGTGGAGTTAGCACTATATGTTTCCCGCTTTGTTTTCAATGATACAAAAATAATTCAGGGAAGGGGGGAGGGAAGGAAACAAAAATACAAAATTCATTTCTTCTGTTCAGAGGTTGTATTCCTTGATAAATAGTAGGATTGCTGTGCCTATGCCCCAAACCCACAAATTTTACACATACCTTGTATTGCTTTGTTTTACACAGGAATTGTACTGCCTGCTGCAGACTCAAGCAATTGCTCATTGCTTTACAATGATTAGAATAAGTTCTCCAAAACTAAACCAGGAGTCTTTCTCAGTCCACTTTGGAATGCTAGAGACTGACTTTTAAAATATTTGCATACAAAGTATATACGTTGGCTTCTGAAAACTATCCCTCCACCTAAATGTGATTACAACCACATTAGACCAATTGCAAGCTTCATGTCTCACAGTTATTTGCATGTTTAGCGTCCAACAATGGAGGGAGAAAGACTGTCAAGATTAACCTGGAAGCAAAAGGATGAAAGCAGATTGGGACATTCCATAAAGAATTATTTAAAAGCTTTCTTGAGATGTGGCCCTTATTTTTTTAGTTCTCAAGACTTTTTAGTTCTCAAATAACTGAGAAGATATTGAATAGGATGTATGCAGGATTAACAAATGATTAACTCCTATTTATCCATCAATTCAACTGACCATAATAATGAAATATGATAAAAGAATAAAAGGTTATATTAGGGCTTGATGGTTTTGTGTAAGAACAAATATGGAGAAAAAGAAATATGAGTAACTACCCTGTTTCCCCCAAAATAAGACATCCCCTGATAATAAGCCCAATCGGGCTTTTGAGTGCATGGCAATAAGGCCAAGCGCTTATTTCAGGGTTCAAAAAAATATAAGACAGGGTCTTATTTTCGGGGAAACACAGTAGTATATCAGGCAAGAAAAGAGACCTGAAGGGAGAAGTGGATGTCTGAAACATATGTCAACAAAGTTAACAATACAAGTAGAAGGTATTGTAAACACATATGCCTAACATCCCCCACAATCTTTCTTAATATTATGCACTGTTCATACGCATGTGAGCCTCAGGGTTACACCCTCCCAGCCAGATGGAGGATATTAGAAATGTTTACATCTATTTTCAGCTAACTGGAAATAGAAAACAAATGGGAAGTGCATGAGCCTAAGGCTTATCATGCAATGCTAAACCATAATTTAGTATTACAACTGCATGTAGCCAATTTAATTGTGTCACTGCAAATTCTTAATACCATAAAATAAATAAATCTGTGGATATTTTTCCTTTAAACTCTTTCAGTACTGAGCATTTCAAACCTATATCAGCTGTATTTCCACAGAATTTTATACATAGATGTACAAGATTTATATGATATCTTGACTGGATTGCCTGCATCAATATAATTAGGTTTTTATTTATTTATTTATTATGTTGCACGATCTGTATAGTTGATGGTTTAGTCATGCATCTAGCTAATTGTTTAAATTGTAAATTATTTCATAAAGCATGATTATTGATCTAATGCAGAAAGTGGTAGGTACATCAGTAATACTTATTCTTATTTATCCAGGCACTCAGCAGAGAAAACAAATGTAGCTTTATAACTGTTTACTTTCTGAAGTTTGTTTACATAGCCATATGCAAACAGACAAATACATCCTTACCTACCTCAGAGTCTAACAGGCTAGGTTAGATTTCAGTTCCAGAAAAACTGAAGCAGGAAAACCACTGGGCATGATAATCTATTCATTTATTTCAAATTGATATTATTTCCTCCCCGTTTAATGGCAATCAAGAATGCTTGGTATGCTGGTGCTAAGCATCAATGTCTGCTAGTAGTGTTCCACTTGAATGTCATCACCTCATCCAGTTCACACGAGATCCATGACTTTGAGTCTTTCCTCTATGGTCTGTTTTGAGTGGGCACCATGCATTCTATATTTCATACACATGCATTCATATCTTCACACAAATACTTGGTACAAAGGAACCAGGCAGTTAAAAATAAAAAAGAATTACATAACAATACTAATAACAACATGCTCATAATGAGTTAATATGGTGGGTAAGTCCAGTCAGCTTAAAAATGTGAAGCACTTTAAGACACTACCCAGGTAGCTGGATCTGCTAGTGATTCGATTTGAAAAGTGTGATGCTCAGATGAAGGTTGCTGAGGATTTATATTCTTCAGTTAACAGATCTTTACAAGCTCATTGCATTCTGCTCAGCTGTTGCTTGCCATGATTGCCAGTTCTAATGAAAGAGCAAATGGTGTTCTGCTTTCTTTTTATGCCCCACAAGAGAATGAGCTGAATTTTTACAAGCCCAAATGATTTACTAAAGGAGCTTTCTCCTTCAACAGGTTGAAACTGAAATTGAATCACAAATTATTTAAAAAAAAATTCTGTTATATTAGTTGCTATTGTTTTATGTAAGAAACATCTTATTAATTTTTATTACTCTGGGTTTTTTTGCTCTTACAAGGTCAATGTAGAATGCATCTCATATTATCAAGCATCAAAAGTCTAATGAGAAAGGAACATGTAACTGCCAGTGCTGCATCAGATTAACAAATGGCCATAACTGTTGCCTGAAATCATCATGCCTAAGTAAATTTCAGCAATCTAACCATGAGTTGATTAAAACTCCATGTAGTGTTAGTGTACTCTTGCAGAGGTAGACTTCCAATTATTACCCTTAAGAAGTGAGGCATCAGTCTGTAGATTTCTTCCAAATATGACAGTACTACTTCAGTCTAATTTAAGAGTATGGCAGATTCTGTATTTCTCATTGCAATCATTATATCACACACACACACACACACACACACACACACACACACGGTAAATATTTAATGTGTGAACATATGGAAGTATAAATTAAGATCAAATGCAGGAACCTATGGAAGAGTAAATAGAGGATGGTGAGCCAGCCTCAGATTATTCTCATTTGAAGGCCTGAGAAAGATTCACAGACAGAGGTTTTGTCTGTGCTTTGAGGATATTTGGTTTTTTGCAGCGTTCCTGATTAGGTAAGAGTAGCTTATGATTGCAGGCATCATCATCATCAAGTAGTAATGCATTGATTTTTTGTTCATGAAGCTATAGAGAATACTACAGATGGATAATTGATAAAATATTTTGAGGGTTTGAGAAAGCCATTTGGCAGAGAATCTATTCTTCAAAATATCTGGAGAAGAATGTATTACGGTTTATGTGACTCAATAAGTGATTACAACAGAGCATCTTGCATAATATAGTAAGAGGGACTGTGACAAACAATGGTTCATAAATCCTAAACCATGATTTACTGAATAAACAACTGGTTGGTTTTATATAGTACACAGCTATAAACCATTTCTTACAAATATGGCTGGATGTTAATCTATCCCTGGACTTTACTGGGAAAAAAAAGAAAGAAAGATCTATTGTGTGCCATCAGATCATTTTCAACTTCTAGCGATCACATAGATTTTCTTGATGAACTGGAAAAAAACTATTAAGACTTTACATAGTCATTGTACCTACAAATTCTTATATTATCTATTTAGCCTTATATTATCTAGCCTTTAATATACATTGTTTGAAACAATTACTTAAGACAACTAACAAGACATAAATAGTCCTAAAATACAAAAATCCCTATCCAACCAATGTGATCAATATTTGCGATGACATTACTAATTAAAAAAATATATTCTCCTGTAAAGTTATTCATTACAACTGAAGCATAGATGCTGATCTAATCAAGGTGTTTTCTAGGACACAGGAATGGGTAAAGCATCCAATATTTGTGGGGCGGTTTGGCCAAAACTTGATTTGTTTACTTTAAACCCATATATTTTGAAAAAGAAGTTCCATTAATAATAATAATAATAATAATAATAATAATAATAATAATAATAATAATAATAATAATAATAATAATAGTAAGATCAAATATGTATTAGAGTCTGTGACTTCTAAAGAAGTGGACAGAGTTCTCTAGTGTGGGAGTTCATCCACCTGTTTGTTTGATCCAAGTCACTCATGCTTGGTTTAAGGCCACCCAGGAGATGATTTGTGATTGTAAGTGATATCCACCTTCTTACGAGTCCATTACTCTACCCAATGATCCTGGATATTTCCATTCAGACTTCTCCCTCCATTTTAATAATAATAGCCTTTCTTGTCATTGTACATCATGTATACAACGAAATTGGTTTAGCCTCTACTGGTGCAATCCATAACAGAAAATACAAGACAACATACTATACTATAGATTATTCTCTATAGAATACTATAGAGAATAATCCTTATACAAGTAATTGGGGGGGGGGAACTAGTCATGTGATTGTGTGTAGGCGTCTGACAGCCCATGGGTAGAAGCTGTTTTTAAACCTGTTTGTCCGGCTGGCTATACTTCGATGTCTTCTGCCTGATGGTAAAAGTGAAAAGAGACACTGGCCAGGGTGTGAATCATCCCTAAGTATCTTCCTTACTCTGCTGAAACAGCGAGACCTGGCGATGTCATTCAGTGGTGTTAGAGGGCAACCAATGGTTTCTTGTGCCGAATTGATCACTCTCTGTAGTGCCTTCCTGTCCGCAGCTGTTAAACCAGCATACCAGAGTAGAGTAGAGTAAATGTTAGTTCTGAATAAACATGCATGAGACTAAGCTGCCAATCAATCATTTATCATAAAGATGTACAAACCAGGATTGTAAAATCAGGTGGAAATAAAAAGGAATTCAATTCAGAGCAGAAACCATTAGAACATCTTACCTGATCTCCTGTCCATAACCTTGTGACATAGGCTAGATTTTCACCAGCACTGTCATATTTTGGCTGCAAACACGACACAGAACCATAGGATAAGGCTAATTTAGGCAGATAACACTTCAGAGCTAGCAGCCTTCACTGACTATCAAGGATGACATAGAAAAACTGAGAGCCTCCTCCACCTATTCTTAGGTGAGGAGGCAATGAAATATTAGATCAGCCAATTGATTGATCAGAGGCTTATGTTCCTGATGGAATTCTTCTTAAAGAAACAGATGGAAACTTATTCTGTAATCTACTTATCAACTTATAGCATTATATTGCTTCTTCTAGGACTGTTAAACAAAGCTTAGAAATATGTAAATATGAGAAGGGAAAAACAGTTCCTCAGGAGAGTTTGTCTTGGTGAAAGTTGTTCTCTGTGTAAAAACATAGTGCAGGGGATTCTGGCTGAAGGAGACTTTAATTAGCATAATAATTTATTGTTGGTTAGTATTATCCCGTGAATTTTTTTCACTGGAGCTTAATCATAGCTAAATTATTATTTTATTTTCTGGAATTCAAATGAAGAGACAGATTTCTACTGTAATAATAAGCCACTCATACAGTCTAATGCACAAATTTGAGTGCATTAGCAACAGAAGGAACTAAAACTTTGGATTTTAAGCTACCAGGCAGTGGCAGAATTGAACTGGAAAAAAGAGCAGTATTAAACACTAGTAATATGCATACTATCAAAAACCTTTCTTATATTATTTTGCTGTCAGGCTGAACCAGATACGGTTGTATTAGTGAAATGTCTTTAATCTTGTAGCAAAAAACTTTACACTTCTTGAAGTAAATCAAAATAATGTTATGTACTTTTTAGAAGATAACTGATGTTTTAAAAATACAACTGCATAAATGATATATGAGAAGAGCCGAGGTGGCGCAGTGGTTAGAGTGCAGTACTGCAGGCTACTTCAGCTGACTGTTCAGCAGTTCAGCGGTTCAAATCTCACCGGCTCAAGGTTGACTCAGCCTTCCATCCTTCCAAGGTGGGTAAAATGAGGACCCAGATTGTTGGGGGCAATATGCTGACTCTGTGAACCGCTTAGAGAGTGCTGTAAAGCACTGTAAAGCGGTATATAAGTCTAAGTGCTATTGCTATAAACCAGAAAGGAAAGTGTTGAGTCTGGTGATTGAAGAGGCTGGAGACAGGCTTCAGACAAACAACTCTTTATTTAACTATGTACAAGATCCAGCAGCGAGCCTGTCTGACAGCTAGCCCTTTTATAGGGAGCTGTCAGATGGCTCAGCCAATCAGCGGTCTCCCTTTTCCCGCCTGAACAGAGGACCTGGTTGTAACCAGGCAGTCTGGATATCTAACACCCCTCCCCTCTTAGATGGAACAGTCTATTTAACATATGTAATCCTGTAAGTAGGCGGGGCGTTTGGGAACCCTAGAAGACCTGCGCAGTTCAGTCGGAGTGTCGGCAGCAGCCAGGGAGGTTGGGTCTGCTGCCCTCTCTTGCTCCACCTGTGGAAGCTCCTGGAAGCTTTCGGGCAGGGCCACGGATTCTACTGGAACCAGTTTGGGGTCATGACATCGCTGGAACTCCGGGTGCTCCGGTAGGTGTTCCATCGACCTCGGGCTTGAGTTAGCTGTAGGGTGATTGGATTGGGAATTATTGTTTGGGCGAGGCTGGTTATCTGCGTTTGCTGGTTGGCAGCTGTGCATTTGGTCTATGTGCCGCTGCCATTTTCGCCCATCTGTTAACAAGACCACAGTAATCTCAATTATTTCCCCAGGTGGCCATAGGGACCCCTCGGCAAAGTTTCTTGCGAATACTTGGTCTCCTGTTTGGAAGGACCTAGTTTGTTTTGTTGTGACTTGCTCTTTTTGGTTTGATTAGTTGGGGTGAAGCCTGTCTAGTACAGATCAAAGCCACCGGCCCATTAGCAGCTCGGCGGGGCTTCTCCCAGTTGCTGCGCTTGGCGTGATGTGCTGGACAAGCAGGAATTTATCTACCCTGGCTTGCCAGTCACCTGGGCCTAGTCGCCCTAGGGCTTCCTTGGCCGATCTTACCATCCTTTCGACCTGTCCATTGCTGGCTGGATGAAACGGGGTGGTCAAGGCGTGGCGGATGCCCTGCTCGGCCAGGAACCCTTCAAACTGCGTGGCCGTAAACTGGGGCCCATTGTCAGAGACTAACATGTCGGGTAACCCATGTGTGGCAAAGAGTCTCCTTAGCACTTGGGTGACAGCTTCAGCCGTGGTTGACCCCATTAATATGATCTCCAACCATTTGGAGTATGCATCTATTACCACCAAGAATGTTTGGCCGTGGAATTGCCCCACAAAATCTATGTGGACCCTGGACCAGGGTGCCCTGGGTTTCTCCCACTCTTGTGCCGGGGCCTTTGGAGGAGTGGCTCTAGACTCCTGACAGGGCGTGCAGCCCGCTACCCACTCCTCTATTTGTTTGTCCATGTTGGGCCACCAAACGTAACTCCTGGCAAGAGTCTTCATTTTTAATATTCCCGGGTGACCCTCATGCAGTGCCCTTAGAACATCCTCTCGTAGCGATGGAGGAATAATTATGCAATCTTCCCACAATAGGCAACCCCCTTGAGCAGATATCTCGTGCTGCTTACATACAAATGGTTTAAACTCTGGGTTAAACGGCCCTTGTGGCCATCTCCTCCACACCCAGTTCAAAATAGTCCTGAACACAGAGTTCTTGGCTGAATGGGCAGCCACTTCGGCCAAGGTGACCAGGCCAGAGTCCAGGCAGTCTATGAGGAGAATGGGGACACCCGGAATGGGGTCGTCCACCAAATCAGGCAGGGGGCAGCGACTGAGGGCATCAGCATGCCCCAGGGATCGACCTGGCCAGTGGGTCAGCTTGTAGGAATAGGCGGAGAAAAAAATAGTCCATCTGGTGAGCTGGGGAGACAGGGACGCCGGTGTGGGGTGGTCCCCTGCAATGAGCCCTAACAAGGGCTTGTGGTCGGTGACCAGCTCAAAGTCTCTGCCATAGAGATATTTGTGAAATCTCTTAACCCCGGCCACCGCTGCTAGCGCCTCCCTATCAAGCTGACTGTAGTTGCGTTCTGCACTGGAGAGCGTCCACGAAAAATAAGCATCAGGAGCTTCTTGGCCGCTTGGCAACTGGTGGCTGAGAACAGCCCCGACGCCAAACGGGGAGGCATCACACACTAGCACCATAGGCAGGGTCTCGTTAAATTGGATTAAGAAGCTGTCTTCAGACAGTAGGCTCTTGACAGCCCGGAACGCAGCCACTTCAGCCTTCCCCAGACCCAGGTCACTTTCTTGGCTAGGAGCCAGTGTAGGGGCTCGGCAACAGTAGCTTTATTCTTGAGGAAAACGCTGTAGAAATTCAGCAACCCCAGGAAGGCTTGAAGTTCAGTTTTGTTTGTGGGTGTAGGGGCCTCACAAATAGCCCTGACCTTATCCTTGGTGGGGTGGATGCCTGTCCCATTAATCCGGTATCCCAGGAATTCTACCTTGGGGACTCCTATGTGACATTTGCTGCTCTTGACTCTGAGCCCCGCAGCCCTAAATCTGCTCAGTACTTCCCACAACCTAGACTTTAACTGTTGCTCATTACCGGCGGTGATCAGTACATCGTCAAAATAGGGGACAACCCCAGGAATTTTGTTTAATAATCATTCCATGATGCCTTGAAAAATTCCTGGGGCTACGCTAACACCAAATTGTAAATGGTGACATTTAAAAGCCCCCCTATGCATGACGATGGTTTGAGCCTCCGCTGTAGCGCCATCTACCAGCAGTTGCTGGTACGCCTGTGCAAGATCTAACTTGGCAAAGATGGTGCCCGGGCCCAGCATATGCAGCAAGTGTTGCACTATAGGGACTGGGTATGCGCTTAGCTGAAGGACTTTATTGATTGTACATTTATAATCAGCGCATATGCGCACAGACCCGTCACTCTTAACCGGCGTCACTATAGGGGTCTCCCACTTCGCATGATCGACTGGCTCTAGAATGCCTTGGCTGATTAACTTATCCAGCTCCTGGTCGATCTTAGGCTTAAGAGCGAAGGGGACCCTTCTGGGCTTGAGCCTAATGGGCGCTACGTTAGGGTCAAGATTAAATGAGATGGGGGTGCCCACATACTTGCTGAGCCCAGCGTCAAAGACATCTTGGAATTCTCGCAGCAGGTTGTCTGCACAGCCACCGGAGACAGCATTGATCCCAGTCACTCCCATGGCCAGGGCGCCAAACCAGTCCAGGCCCAGTAGGCTAGGGAGGCTGTCACGAACCACCGTCAGGGGCAGGCTTCCTTTGAACTGGCCGAATCGGACTTGGAAATTACCCCAGCCCAGCACCGGGATACGATTGCCTTGGTAATCGCTGAGCTTGAGGTTCTGCACTTTCAGTTGTCTATGGCTGAGTGCCGGAATGACTTGTTTGACAGCTGCCCAGGACATAATGGATATGGATGACCCTGTGTCGACTTCCATTTCGCAGGGAGACCCCTCTAGTAACACAGTCACATGGATCTTCTTGTGGCTTGGGGTACTCGCCTGCCCGATCCTGGTCTGGTTGGTTTCGGGGGCTCTGGAGTAGTCGGTGTGGCGCTTTGGCCTTGGAGGTTCTCATCTCGGCCCTCGTCTGGCTTCGGCTTGGCTGGGGTCCTGGGTGGTGTGCTTGCTGGATGGTTGGCTGGCCCGGCAGACCTTAGCTAGGTGCCCCGGTCGTTCACAATGCCGGCAAATGGCATCCCGGAACCTGCAGGTTGCTCGTGGGTGCTGACCCCCACAACTGGGGCCTTGGTCCCTCAGCTCCTCACCGGCGTTCCATCTGGTAGACTTCCTCCTTGCTGTCATCCGAGGGGTCATCCAGGCACTGGTTCTCGTGGACAGCAGGCATTGCCTTCTGAGGTGCTGGTGGCACAACTCACTGGTAGAATGATTCAGCCGCCTTGTTGGATGATTCGGTCACCCTTGCCTTGTCCAGAGCTATCTGAAGTGTCAAGTTGGACTTGGCAAGTAATTGCCGCTGCAGGCGAAGGTCTTGCACCCCACATATTAGCTGATCTAGTAATATGTCATCTAAGTCCCTGAATTCACAATGCATGGCGGCTTTTCGAAGTGCCGCCAGGTACTGGTTGATCGATTCCCCATCTCGCTGTAATTGTTGGTGGAATTCATGCTATCTCACCACCTTGGAAGGCACGGGGGCATAGTGGGTCTGCAGCATGTTCTGCAGCACCTGCCATGGCACCGTCTTCACTGGCGTCGGCTCTGACAGGGACTCGGCCAGGAAAATACCCCATGCCCGCAGTGGCTGAGGAAGAGTGCCCTTTTTCAGTTGTCCGACAAGCCGAGGAGGTCATTGGCCTCCAAGAAGCAATTGAATCGGGTCATGTAGGACCCCCAGTTCTCCTTTGCTGGGTTGAAAGGAGTCGGCGGATGGAACACTGACATGTTGGGCCAATGCGGTTCGAATTTGCCATGCAAAATGGCCACCATTTCTTCTGCCGCCTGGCTGGATCTTCGTTGTCTTCCGTCAGCTCTTTTTGTTCAGCCTTCTTCAAAATCCCACCCTCGTCGCCAGTTGTTGAGTCTGGTGATTGAAGAGGCTGGAGACAGGCTTCAGACAAACAGCTCTTTATTTAACTATCTGGATCTAACGATCCAGCAGCGAGCCCGTCTGATAGCTAGCCCTTTTATAGGGAGCTGTCAGATGGCTCAGCCAATCAGCGGTCTCCCTTTTCCCACCTGAACAGAGGACCTGGTTGTAACCAGGCAGTCTGGATATCTAACAGAAAGCAATATCCAAAGTGATGCAAAATGGAAGCACTACCCCTAAACCTCAAACTGAAACGATCAGCTGCAAGTATTCCAGCCTTGCTCTGGTACATTTTATTAATTATTACTACTGGATTTCTATGATGGATTTTAACTGCCAGATGTTACTGAGATGCCTAATTCCATATATATATATATATATATATATATGGATAGATATGCATGCGTATAGGCACAGACCTTGCGATTTTCCTTGGGAAGAAAGAAAAGGGGTGTGGGGGGGGAGAGAATGAACCACAAATATATTTGGAGCAGATAAAAGCCAGAGGTGGGGGTAGGGGAACCCCCTCTGTCTTTAAATTGGTGGTCTCAGAGATTAAGCAGCAGGAATAGATCCATGCTGATTCCAAAGCTGCCCTGGGTCAGAAACCAGAGGCGCCTTAAANGTAGATCATTTAATTGACAATATATGAGAAAGTCAAGTACATGATTCAAAAGATAGTAAACAAGGGTGTTATAATGCATCAGAAATACATTTTGTCTTAGTTCTATCCAAAATTCATTTAATAGGAGTATATGTACCGGTATATGTGTTATATGTTACACATATAATATATATATCCACATATACATATACTCCTACTCTCCTGCCTTGTATGCACAATTTTTTTTTTTTTGTAAATGTTTAGTTTACTGAAAAAAGATTAAAATACATCATGAAATATTACCATTTCAAATATTAAGGCTCATTCACCTAATGAATATGGTTGGGATTTTTTTCTGTGATTGGAAAGCTTGTATGCAAGAACACCAAGAATCTGCTGTTACTACAAATGTAAAAACATAAATAAATTTATTTTCCCAAAATTGTGAAAAAATATGTTAGAACATTGGCTTTTCACCCACATTTAAATTATAATTATAATAATATTAAAAGATAAGACAACCAAACTCCTGTGAGATTATAAACTTCATATAATTTCAGGGGCTCCAGAGAATCTTACAGCAGTGGTCTCTAACCTTTAAGACTTGTTGACTTCAATTCCTAGAATTCTGGGTGAAGAATTCTGAGAGTTGAAGTCCACATGTCTTAAAGTTGCCAAAGTTGGAGACCCTTGTCTTACAGGATATCAGTCAGAACCAAAAATGTCATGGCATTTCAATGTTCCCCTGCAAAATGCACTGTTCTGAGAGATTTTGGCAATTTTTCCATTCTGAGGAAAAAAATGATGATGGTGATCTTAAGAGATTTCTTGTAATGGGTGGCCCTTCATGACACTGCATAAGATCATATGTCAATGCCCAATCTCTTTTCTCCCTATTGGATTGCTGAAAGCCTTGAGAAGAGCTTCTGGGAGCTGCAGCATATCTGTAGAATACCTAGTTTTCCATAGTAGGATGAGTCATAACTTAGATATGCTATTGGCAAATTAGCATGCAGCCAATATGGCAATGTTGTTTAAAAAAATACTATATTTTTAATAATAATATTTTGACTTTTCTCAGGGTAAATACCTATCATTGTCTCTTTCTAGTGGATATAATAAAAGCCGCTCAGTGTCACCTTGAACTGTGAGATAGACGGATGGAAATTTAGTAAATAAATAAATAATATACTGTTAGGTACTCTATAATGTAGCAGAATTTTTGCCTGCCAGTCTCCTGAATAAGGTGCATGACAAGTTCATTGGTTTCATAGCTTCCCCTGAGGAAAGATGACAATGTATGCATTTTTGTTTTCTTGATGGATGCTAAGGATTAGCTGTCTGGCCGTGTATATGTTAACTTATACTGAGAGACTGAAAGAAAGGCTCAATAGTATCATGAACCCTCCCTGAGCTGTTTAGAAAAACAAAGATGAGAAATGTGAATGGGGAAAAATGAGAACAGCAAAAGGATTGTCTAGTTGAAAATAATGTTTCTGTTATAGGTATCACAGAGGTGAAGACAAGCATTACATTATAATGTACTTTATTTTAACCATTTTTCTTTCCTAGGAAAAGTTATAGTTCCTACACACTTATTTCAACAACCTTTGGTTACTTTAGCTTCTAGGCAATAAGGTATGGGAATTTTAGTTAGCAGTGTCTCTGATAAGAGTTTCCCACAAATAGAAGTGAAGGCCCAGAGAGCAGCTAGCAGAACTGAAGGTCTAAGCAAGGGGTCATGGGTAGCAGCAGAAGAACCTCAAAAAGGCTATGGACTTGCATAAACCCATCAAGGGAGCAGAAGTCAAGTGGAACCAGTCAATTGAAAAAAAAAGTTTAACCTTCAGTCTGAATTCTAACTGGCTGTCAAATTAGAGGAAAATGATTTTGCTACAACTTTCCTTCTTTTCACTGCATATATCAAGAAAATGAACCATTACAGGCACCTGATTTATCTTATTCCCTTCCCTTGTATATGTCACTCAACAGATTGGATAGCATGGACATGCTCTTTGTCCCTTCCCTTAAATGCTGCCATCTTATGGGAATATGAAACGTGCCTTTTCCATTGTAGCCCCACCCTGTAGAACACTTCCCTGAAATTCGGCAGGCCCTAATCTTTTAGTCTTCCAAAAAGCACGTAAAACCTGGCTGTTGCCCCAAGCACTAGGAGAGGGTGAACTAAGTTTAATTATGGTGCTAGGGTTTTTTTTATTTTAATATTTTTGATGTTTAATATATTTAATATGCTTCATTTTAATACTTTTATCATACATAGACGTGGTTTTATCTCTTGACTGTGAGCCACCCAGAGTTAGGTACAAGGTGGGTAGCTATATAAATGTTTTAAACATTTTAATGTTTTAAATTAAATCAAATCATGGTAGATAGGTATAGTAACCACTTATAATCTTGTAATATTAAAAAAACACGTCAAGAGGAGAAACTAATGTTGGCCATCACTGAAACATTCTGTATTTTGGAACGTGCATTTAATGTGTAATCAGAGGTGGGTTCCTCCTGGTTCGGACCGGTTTGCCCGAACCGGTAGCGACCTGCTGGTGACATCACGATGACGGCACGGAGCCGGTTCGGTCAGTGCCGGTCCGTGGACGCCGCCATCTTTTTTTTTTTTTGAATTTTTTTGAATTTTTTTCCAGGTTTTTTTTCTTCTGCGCATGCCCAGAAGCCGAGTCCCCGGCACTGCGCATGTGCCGCCATCTTGTTTTTGGCTTTTTTGGGGGGGCTTTTGGGGGGCTTTTTCGGCACTGTCAGGGCTCCGGTTCGGTTGGTGCCGGTCAGTGGGCGCCGCCATCTTTTTTTTAAAATTTTTTTTTTTTTGAATTTTTTTGAATTTTTTTCCAGGTTTTTTTTCTTCTGCGCATGCACAGAAGCCGAGTTTCCGACACTGCGCATGCATCGCCATCTTGTTTTTGGCTTTTTTTGGGGGGGAAATTTTTTTGGGGGGGGGTTGCACTGTGCATGCACGCACGTGCAAAGCGCGTGGGTGCCCACGAGGTGCGGCCACACGGCGCGGGAGGAAGCGAACCGGCAGCGAGGTAAGTTAGAACCCACCCCTGTGTGTAATGAAATATATTTAGCCCAGAGAAGACAAATGATCCTTTTCTGAAATATAAGGGAGACTTTTTCCATATTCTCAGGCATCTCCAAATGTGATGCCACATGCTAAGAGACAGAATCCAGGCTTGCCAAGCAGATGAAAAGGACAAACATGCAAATACTCCCTTCAGTTCCAAGGGACTATAATAGCCAGGGACAAATTCATCTTCTGCTTGTGTCTTCCCCCACATGGTGTTCTCTAGAAACAATTTCCAGTGTTTCTTCAGCAACAAACATTTTACACCTAGGTGTCTGTTCCAGGGGTGGGTTCCTACCGGTTCGGACCGGTTCGCCCGAACCGTTAGCGACCCGCTAGTGATGTCATCCGAACCGGATCGGTGGTTGCCGGTCCGTGGGGGCTGCCATCTTTTTTTTATTTTTTTTGAATTTTTTTTTCTGAGCATGCTCAGAAGGTGACTTCCAGCACTGTGCATGCAGTTGCCATCTTTTTTTGGCTTTATTTATTTTATTTTTATTTTTTTTCTGAGCATGCTCAGAAGGTGACTTCGAGCACTGTGCATGCGGTCGCCATCTTTTTTTGGCTTTATTTGTTTTATTTTGATTTTTTTTCAAATTGAAGCCCAACGGACCTCTACCTAGTATCGAACTCACAACCTCCTGATTGTGAGGCAAAATTTCTACCTCTAATTCACAGC
>QLTV01012198.1:7944492-7965448 GCA_003457575.1 Thermophis baileyi | reverse complement strand
TCCCGAGCCCCTGTTTGTGGCTTTCCCTCCCGCCTCGTTGGGCTCCAAGGTGTCCTCGTCCACGATTGGCCGTTGGATCCGGGCCTGCATCGCGGCTGCGTACCAGGTCCAGTCTCTTCCCGTGCCACGAGGGGTGACCGCTCACTCTACCAGGAGCGCCGCTGCTACGGCTGCCTGGTCAACCCAGGCCTCCCTGGAAGACATCTGCAGAGCGGCCACCTGGGCATCTCCTACGCCGTTTATTCGGCATTACCGGCTGGACGTGTTTGCCTCAGCTGAGGCATCCTTCGGCAGGAGAGTACTCCAGCAGGTTCTCCGCGCACCGACAGATCCAGCCCCAACGGAGACCCGCCCTTAGGACTTCCAGCTTTGGTATGTCCCATTCCTGGCCTATCCTGCAACCTCACTGGAGAAGTAGCGTTGGTCCTACCTGAACGCCTTTGCTCAGTGTAGGGTGCAGGATAGGCCAGTCCCTCCCTGGCATGACCGTAGGGTCTGGATCCTGGAGGGTGGGGTCAGGGCACCTAACCTCTGGATAAAGTTGTGTTGTTACAGCTGCGCCTTCGTCGATAACTGGAGCAGAGAGAGAGGCAACGGGGCGTGGCTATGAAAATTATGACTCAGTCTCTAGGCAGAAGGATGAAGTCATCACCCATTCCTGGCCTATCCTGCAACCTACACTGAGAAAAGGCGTTCAGGTAGGACCAACGCTCCTTCTCATGGTGCAGTCCAATACTGATCTCTCACCTTCATCTGCATAGACCAGTGATACCATCCTAACTATGTGTCATGGTTGCAAATTGGCTTGCATAGCAACTCCTGCTTACAGTCAGACAACTAGCAATGGTGGTAGGGATGTGGGAAGGTTATGGGGGGTGGGAGTTAAAGGAATGCCAAGAATGCCGGTTCGAAGCCTGGGACAGTGCTAGCCTCCCAAGGTCATTTGCTGGGGATGTCTGCCAGAAAGAAGAACCTGTTCCCCAAACAAAAAGGAATGCAAGTGATTGGATAGTGAATAACAACTATGGGCAGGCCAAGGAAGAAAGGGAAAGTTAATTATGCTTTTTGCATGTGAAAATATCAGAGCTGGTTTTGCTTTTCTTCTGTAACCATTTTAAGGTCCAGTAAATTGTACTCTTGGTTAAACAATGGCCCAGGTGCCTTTCTTTGCTAGCTAAATGAATAGGGCAGTTGACATTATGACCAGATTAGAACCACAGAAAAAGTGGCAGAAAGAGCAGCACTCTTCTAGTGAATAATTCAGGAACTCTCTTTTCACTGATGTTAATTACAGTTTGAATTATAATATATAACTACTGAGGCACTATGGACAGTTAGAATGGTGAAGGCTATTACAGCAAGAGAGAAAGTGGTCCATGATGGATCTTCATAATTGCTGGTTGATATGCATGGGCCCATTTATCTCTAAAGTCAGCTTGTTGACCCTGAAGGTCTAAATACTTTTCCCCATTTATTGCAATGGAAACATTGTAAATATATAGTGATTGACCTCAGATCACATTTTTCTTTTCTCTTTTGACAATGGGACTCATGTAGTTACAAGGCTAATGCAATATTAGGAGGTAAAATACAATGAGAAGAGTTATGTATTGTTCAGCACAAAGACAACCAGTAGGAGAAAAAACTATTTCAGAGAACTAGGATTATATAGGAAACTGTGAAAAAGACACATAATGATTACTTTTACAAATGGCTCCTTTGAGGAGAGGAAAAAAAAGTCTTGTAAAAAACAGCTCAAGTATTAATAACAGCAGGGTTTTGGTGTCTGAGCTGTTCTCTTAAAGCAGCCAGATTTTATATAAGGATAGGATTGAAGATGCTCCTTACCTAAAATTAGATCATCTGTATCAAATGTTCTCCTTACTTTTTGAAGGAAGTATAAAGTTACTGCATATTTCTGATTTCAGTATATACTTCTCCAGTGTAATCATAGCAAGATATGTAGTGGCTTGGTCTCATAAAATATCATCTTTGTGGAATGGAAACTGTCAAAACATTGATAAATGTTATCTCATGGTCAGTGAAGCATGCTGGGCTATACTGGAGCCTGAGCATTGTCCTTTTAACAAAAGGGTACTTAGGGAAAATATTCACCATGGAGATTTAGTGAACAGGTTTCCTAAGCAGATTTTTTTAAATAATAGAAGTTATGGGGAAGGAACTGAATCTTAACTGCAGTTCAGATGGGATGGGTTTAAAAATTGCTATGGGCCCAGAAGGGCATATTATACCATGTACTTGGTGAGATTCAGTGTGATATCATACTTGAGAAGTTGGCATGAACCAAGGACACACAAGGACAAGTCTAGCTTAAGCCTATTAAGTAAATTGGGTAACTTTGGATCAATCACAGATGCTTTACCTACCGATAGTTATGATGGGGGAAATTAGAAGAGGAAAGGCTATGCGCTCCTGCAAGAGATGCAAGACATAACTCTCATATATCAAATAAATCTTTAGAGTTGGTGTATTTCATAGGAAAACATCTGGGAGGTGTATCTGCTTTTCATTGCAATAGCAGCTTGTTAAAAAAGCATTTCATCCTTCTTTTCTCCAGTGCCCTGGTTCCAACTCCAATCCTCCCTGCAGCTGCTACTAAGAGATTTTTTTGAAAACCATTCCTAGATCTCCTGAATTACCAAACAAGCCACTGCATGATGAGATTGCCCTTATTCACACGATACATTCCTCAAGAATGACAAGAATCAGTACTTCAGCTGACGGAACATGCCCTTGGATCTTAGCTTTAGCTGTGAACTTTCCCTATTTCTTATTTTCTCAACTAAGCCTTCTGATAGGGAAGACTCTGAAACTTTTTCATGAAAAAACTTGAAGCAAGAAAAATTAAGTTGCCTACAGTATATAGAAATGGGATGTAGCCCAATCTTCTCCAACTTGATGTCCTCTTCATTTGTGTTGGCTTACAGCACCCCAAGTTTATAGGGAATTGTGGGAGCTGCAATCTAACAACAATAGCAGGCACTAGTACAGCCAAGTCTTCCTTTTTGTATAGCTACTTCTTGGGTGTCTCTTATTTCAGATCTACTAATTGAGGGATTTGCTTGTTGATGTAAGTAATTTTATTTATTGACACATAATCCTCCTGATCAACCTTATTATGAAGCTAAAGTCAATAATAACTCTACTCCACATTAATATTCCAAAGGAATAGAATTTGATTACTTCTGCCTATTATTTCTTTTAGTTATTGCTACTTATAACCCATCCCAATCCCAGAGGACTCAGAAGGTGGTAGGCAGTAACAAAATGCAGACAAAAACAAAAATAACTCACAACACAATAAAACTATCATCCTAAAAAGCAAACACATTTAAGATAAGCTCCCACAATTAATCCACTGGGAATTGTATGACTTTCTGGGGGATGGAGGTGGATATTTCACAAAGTGGGAGTTACCTCAGAGGAGGCTTACCTCTCACTCCTACTCCATGTACTATTTGAAGCTTGGGGACTTTCAACCAGTTGTTTCTGGATGATTGGACAAGATTTATGTTAAGTCCTCATAGTTACGAGTAGCCCAGGATTGGCTAGCCGTTTTCCCGCCCGGCTGCTGCTCGCGTAGGAGCCAATCAGAGGCGAGCAAGAATGGAACAGAGAACAGGCGGCTTGACAGCTCCTTTTATACTGGAGCTGTCAACTCTAAACCAATGACAGGTCTCCAATTTCCCGCTTGCCGGCTGCTCGCATCAGAGCCAATCAGGCTCGACTAGCAGCCCGCGCGGTCGTAACTATGAGGACTTAACAATTTAGTTCTGGTAAAGTGTCTGATCTATTCTAATGCTGCCCCATTTAGGGCTTTATAGGAAATGATTAGAACTTTCAACTGAGCCTGGAAGCATACTGGCATTCAGGACAATGATTTTAATTTAGGTGTAATTGTAGACTGTTGGGGTTGTCCCAAAGTGGCCACATTTTGTACTAATGCTATCTTTGGGAGCATCTTCAAGAGCAGCACCAGATACAGTCTAATTGGGTGATGACTTAACAATATCAGGATATCCTGGCCCTGGTAGAATCATAATCAATGCAAAACTGGTCAAAGGACTCCTGGGCATGACTTTTATCTGCTGCTTAAGAGCCAAGAGTCCAAGCAGACGCTCAAGTCACAAACCATCTTCTTTAGGAGGAGTACGACCCTGTCCAAAATTGCTGGATTGCTGTTATTGGAATGTTCACCTATTTACTGACAACCAGCAATTCCAGTTTTGTAGGATTTGGTCTGAGCTTGTTGCACCTTATCCAAATCCTTACAGTCTCCAGCCTATTACATTATCCTTCTCCATCTTAGAGTTCTATAATAGTGTTGAGGCTTTGGTCTTTCTATCTGTTAGCTAGGAATTCTATAAATCACAGTTCACACACAATACCACTTAGAAAAACTGCATTGGGTAGTGTACCCAGTATCCATATACAGTACAATGAGAATTTCTCTCTGGTTCTAAATATATTATTATATCTACCATTAAATATCTACAGAATGTATGCCCATCACTACAGAGTTTACAATAAGTGGTTGGTACAAATCTATGATTAGATTAAGAATCTAAGAGTAAAATTTTATTTATTTATTCAATGTATGTGCCACCCATCTTAGTGTTCCAAATTTGTAGACAGTCTTGAACCTTTCACTCTCACCTGGGAAGAGACCATGGTGGCCCAGAGGTAGAATATATAATGTGCATATAGAAAGCCTGAACTTCAGTCCCTGACAGCTCCCTCTTTTTAAAAAATAAATGTTATTAAAGTTTTTAAAAGAAAGTATAAAAACTAACACTAATACACAATAATGAAAACAAAGATAGTTAAAGAGAAAGAAAAAGAAAAAAGTTCAGAAAAAGAAATAAAAAGATAAATAATAATAGACAGAAGGACCTTCCAATTTCCTTTCAGAAAATAGAAATACAGTATAATTACAAAGTTATCTTTACTCTGTGGTTAGGGAAAGAAAGCTCACTTTCTAATCTATTTTTTTAATCATCAAAACCACAAATCATAAGTTTATTTTTTCTGTTTCATGAAAAAAGTCTGTAAGGGACCTACCAGCTCCCATTAAAGAGATAATTATATAAAGGGATGGATTTTTCTCCCCTGAACAGAACTGGTAGAACTATACTAGAAAGGCAATAATCTGAATTTGTATAAGCCAACTTCCTGTATTCTATTCATTGACATTTCCATTTACCTCTGATCTTTCAATTGTGAAGTTTTAATTTATAAAATGATCCTATAAAGTTTTTAATTTAATTAAGCTTAAAATTCCGCCATCTGTTTGGCTGAAGGGTCATGATATGATGTTCAACTAATCATTATCTTTTAAATCACAGAATAGAATTGTTTCTATAAACCTAGACTGTTAAGGAAATGTGGGGATTTTTCAAAATACAATTGAAATCATAGGCCAGGCACTGAGATTGAGCTCCCAATGTCATTTTTTCTCATTTTTACTATTTCTTGGATCCAATCTGTGTCGGTCCCTGGGACCAGAGGTTTTGTCTTCCGAGCTTTCAGAAGTATCCACAGGATATAATTTCTGGTTAAATATCTCCTTCAAAGGAGAAGCTTTTCACCATCAAGTAATTGATCCCATTGTCAAGCTGTTCCTACTACTAAAACATTTTTTTTAGTAGTACTGCTTGCTGGGAGTACAGAAAGTGTGTCAGCCCTGGAGGCCATCTTTTACTTTGGCTCTTCAGGGCTGCCACACTTAGTAAATGGGCATGCTGTGGGAAAATGGGAGGGGGGGTTGGATGGAGTTGGAGTGAGATATATAACCATAACAACATTCTTTTCCCTGGGAGTCAAGGACATTTAGCCTGCACCTGGAGAGGTGTGACTGGGAGACATCTCCAGTTGGGACGGTGGTTTGATTGGACCATGTGATGGACATGTGGGTGCAGGGGAAGGGGCTTTGACTTTCCTTTGGGTGGGGAAAACCCAGGGGCTTTCAGATTTGGGTTTTCCCAGATGTGCCAATATGACATCTCTAATAAAATGGAACTTTGAGGAAAATGCCTGCCTCGGAGTTTTACTTCTGTTGGGGGTGTTACTTGGAACCCTGACAAAGTGGCTACTTTCTTTTCTTTGATAGCCCTTCAGCTATTTGAAGAGTATTAACTCATCCATTACTATTCTACTGTTTTTCATGCTAAATATATCAGGTCCTTCAAATGTCCACTATAGCCTTTGTTTTCCCTATTTCTGATTACTTTTATGACCTCTCTGAATATATTCCATCTTGTCTATAGCTTTTTGAATGTTGAGCAATATAGGATTGATCTGCATAGTCCTATGAATAAACTATTCTCAAGTATCACAGGAATGACTACCTCTTCCCTATATCACTTCACTACACTGTCTTCCTTTGGCTCATTATCTTGATGTTTGTAATTTTGTTCTGCCTCCCCTTCTTTTGATAAAGCTTTACAATTTGTCTTTATTAAATTTTATGGCACTGTATTCCATCTACTTCTCTTGCCATCAAGATCACTCTGATTTCATATATTAACCTAGTTCTAGAATATATGAATATATGGAGTCATTGTTTGCAATTTTTTGCAATATTGTAGCATGTTTTAGAATATGTGACCAAAATCTATTTCATCTCATTTAAAAAAAAAATCATTTGAAATACTAGCATCTGAGGTAAAGTTTGAGATGTTATATAGAAACAGTAGGAGATAAATTGGCTCAATGAACACTCTTATTTGGGGTCTTAGAAAAATCAACAGCAGACTTTTGCAACTATGTATTGGTACCCCAGATTCATTGGGATTGAAACTTCCAGAACTGCCAATGACTATTAAAAATTCTGTTAACCTTCCAATGGTCATAATGGACAAATGGACATTTTTGAAAAACATTTTATTACAAAACTAATATTCCCCAACAAGACTGTACATTAAGATACTGTTACAATTAAGGTACATATCAGTGGTAAGGTGGCGACAGTGGTGATGAGTGTGTATTTGAAAGACAAAGGATTGAAGAATTTTCTAAATTCTTGTTAATGAACACCACACTATCAAATCATTGGTTAAAAAGGAAATAAATGCATCAACCTGGCTTGAGGATACTGTGAAGACAGCCAGACTGCATTTCCTTTTCAACAGGGCTTTTATACAATTGCGCACTAGTTGCAGCTTCATCCTAGCACGATTTAAGCACGCAACATGATTTTGCAGCATAAAAAGCTTAAAGCAATAATTTATGACATTTCCTAGGAATTATATGCCGAGAGGTTTGCTCCAAATAAGCAAAGAAAAGAAACCAAGCAGGGACTAACTCTTATGTGCATGCAAGAGCAGAAGAGAAATGTACATGATGGATTTCAACCAATACTCAAAAACCTGAAAACAATTAAATAGAGACTACTGGACCAAAATCCTGAATTTCTTTTGTAAGTCCAAAATGAAAAGAGCTATATTAGGCCCAAGATCACATTTCTAACTTTGGGAATTAAAAAAGGAAGATACACCCCACATTTCCAAAATACATAAAATCTAACCAGGATTCATGAAGAGGGTTTCCATCAGCCCTGGCTTTTTTTTTTTTTAAGAGATGTAGTACTGTCATCTAATCCTGAAATTTAAAATCCAGCACTGAAAATTTAGTATCATGTTGATGACAGTTTATTTAGAGACAGTATGCATTAGGAAACAAGCAAGAGCGAAGAGGGTATTATTTATGTTCCTAGTAACCCAATCCCAGCTGAGGTGGAAATTCATTAAGGCAAATTCTGTGTCATTTACAACTGGCCTGCTTTATTCGCTTCTCCTCAACTATGTTAGCAATCTAATATTATTACTTCTGAAAAGCATTTAATTGTATGAGACAAAGGCATCCCCCCTCCCGCCAAGCAACCAATTCAATTATAAAACAAGAGGAGATCAATAGCACTAAGTAATCCTTTCTTTCAAATAGTTGCAAAAAACTCACACATCACCTTTTGGTTACACGTTCTCTGATTGGGTAATTATTGTCATCATTTAATATTCTTTCCACAATGGTTTGTGCTCATAAAGCCCTGCATGAATTAATAGTTCTATGTCATATTATATTCATGCAGAAGGAGGGGATTTTGATCAAAACGTGGATCTGTATAGCTTCGGGTGATCAGTTTCCCAGTCCACATGGAAAGCCACATTCTGTTGATGGGAGCTTTTTTTTAAAAAAAAAAAAGCAAATAAAACGAACCCAAATTAAACAATCAGATAAGAAAATGAAGATCCCACAGCAAGATTTTACAAGTGGAATAGTTTACCTATGCCACCAAAAATATTTTGTTATATGTGACTTCAAATATGTAGAGAAAACTTAAAAGGAATTTCTTCCTGGCATCTCTGGGCTAAGCCAATTCGTTTAGGGCATGTACAGACACTATTAGAAAAGAGACTTGGGAAACCTGTTTCAACTGCTAGACTGGAAATGAGACAAAGGGATTATGTTCACAATTCGTGAATAACTTTTTTGATTCCTCTATTGCCCTATGATTCTTTTTAAGAGAAAAATGAGGGGGCAGAGGAAAGAAAAAACTGAGCTCAGCAAATTCTTCTTCAAACTACTCAGTCTGACTGGTCCCTTCAGCTTCTTGTGAACTGAAGCCAAACACGTTCACACACGCAGATACAGTTAGTGCACAGCATTCTGAAGATGCACTTGCCTCTGTGTTGACCAAGTGCAGGCTAGGTCTTGAAAAAAACACCCTGGACTATACATTCTCCATCTCCTGTACAGGATCACCATCTTCTTCCTCCTCCTCTTCCTCTTCTTCATTACCCTTTACTGCAGGTGTCTCACCATCCCTGGCTATCTCTTCCACATGAGCAAGCATGTCAGCCATCAAGGCTTCCTCTAGCCTCTTCCTCACTTGCTGAACCAGCTTTTCTTGCTTCCTGATGTCTTCATCGGTCACCATGAAGGCTTTGCAGAGAGGCTGAGAAGTGTTCAGCCAGACCCCGGGGGTTTTCTCAACAGCAGCAGAAAGCTGTCCAGTGATGGGCATTGTGCTGGTATGCAAGGCACTGGCAATGGCTGAAAGGAGAGTCTCATCAGTACATCCAGGTCCCACACCTTGCAAACCCTTTGGAAGGTCCATTGTTTTCACCAGCTCCTCTGCATTGTCAAAGGCATTTAAGCCACTTAGTTTCTTTTTCCAGAAGAGCTGTCGGGGTTGGTCAACTGCTTTTTGGGGGTCAGTCTTCACTTTATTGCTGGGATGATTTGTGATCTTAGTGACTGGTTGCTTAAAAATTGAAGCTGTCTGCCTCACAGGAAGTGTGGTGTTTAGATCAGGTTTACCCTTGGTTTAGCTTGAACAGTCATAGCGCATCCTTTGCCGGTTTTTGTTCACCTTGCTCATTAGCATCTTCCCTGTTCGGAAGTTGAACGTGCTCAGGTCCATGGAGTTACCCAAGTTACGGGCCAGCTGAGGTTTGCTGCGGAATTTCTTCCCACTTGGACCCAAAGGAAGACAGCGTGCGCTCCCTCTCGGACCCCCGGGTGCCCCCAGCGCCTTGGCCATCTTCTTCTTCCCTGGGTGGTGCAGTGGGTGCCACGTGGTCCCAAAGCCCAGGACCCCCGCTCCTTTCGACCCCAGAAGCCCCACCCTGCCGGGCCAGCCCACAGGGGACGGAGGCGGGGGGCGGCCACCAGCACGTGAAAGACACCTCGGCTTCACCCCGTGGCCTTTGGGCGCCGAATTCCAGCTTCCTCCCTCAGCGCCTGTGACCCTTGCGTGGACAAATGGACAAGTAGACCTTGCTGAAAATATGACAGCTATGGAAACCAGCTAGATTCTGCTAGGTGGCCTTAGTTTGCAGAAGAGAGGTGAAATCACATAATAATAAACACTAAGAAACATTTTAAAATAACTTGCATAATCAGTCTAAGCCAGCTTTCTTTTATCTTTTGGCCATATTGGCTGGAATCCTGGACCTAATATAACTTGAGTAAACTAAGACAGGGAAGGGTAGATCAGTTTCTCCTAGGAAGGACGTCATGAAAATAATAACTGTCATGTGTTCTTGCTTTTCAGCTTCTAGTTTTCAGTGAGCCATCATCAGTAATCATCCATTGTGATAGTCCCATTTACTACAGATGTATCTCATTCCAGTGTTACACCTAAGCTAGCAATAATTTCTATACTTTGTGGCAGTGAATTTCATCTATTAATATTGCATAGTGTGAAGGAAGAATCTTCTTTGCTTGTCATGAAATCACTGCAAGTCCATTTATTGGAATAGTGTCATGTTCTAATTAACCCTTTCTTCATTCCATACCACATATAACTGTGGTATCCCCCTGCCCCCCCCCCCACACTTTTTTCCCCTCTATTAAAAAGCTCCAAACCTTCAGGAAAATTTATCTTGCCTTAAGCTGCTTCAGAAAATTCTTTGAAACATATTTCTCATTTCTATTATTTCAATACTCTAATATTTAAAGAGATCCTCAGACTTTTTAAAATAAAGCTTCTGTATGATACTGTCTGTCTTATTTTTGTATTCCTGTGGCCACAAATTGAGTGCCTTTTTTTCCTCTCCCTTCTGGAAGACTTACCAGTCCTTCCTTCTTAAACTCTGTTCCATATCCACCCATTCACAAAAATAAGTTCCACTGACACTTGAGATCAATTTACCTTTTTTCCTTGATCTGGACCACCCTGTCATGTGGCATTTCCTTGGAAATAAATTGATTTCTTGGAAATAAACTGGTTCTGTTTAGTCTTACATTTTCCTTTTAGCCTCTTTTTATATTCTCCTTCTCTCTCCCCTCCCTCCTTCTTTTTAAGAGACAAGTAGAAAAGGCATATTTAATGGGCTTTCATCTATAAATCCCTTAGGGAAAAAGTCTTTATGGCTGGAAAATATTCAAAGTGATAGTATCTCAGTAATTGAATGTAGTACCAGCTATAATGAAAAACAGATTTAGAAAAAAATCCGTTTTCCTTAATCAGCAGCAGTATGTTAGATCAAATTCCAATAATTTGGGGCTCAAATTTGTAAGTTATTTTAATTTTTTGATTCTCATTAATCCCAATCAATTATGAGAAAGAATTTTTAGAAAGATATAATTCAATGTCTTATAATCTTCATCCCTCAAGACATGTGCATATCTGGGTTTTCACCCCAAAGCCATTATTATTTTCCAGGCCTAAATCACTACTGAATGGTACTACTACCAGTACTTAATTTAAATGACTGAATGTGGCATTGTTAAGGAAACAGCTAACTTCAGAGATAATGTTCTCTTTATAACCTCAGGCTTGAGCTACAATATTTTCTGTACAAAGTAATATTTCCCTCCTGCAGAACATATAGTAGGGCAGTTAAATGCTAAGGTGGTGGGGGAGGGATTTTAAATGTTTGGAAAGGCTAGCTATATAGAGCAATGTTTTTGCTTAATTTGTATAAAATTCCATGTTGTTACTTTCATCAATATACCCATTTATATAGAAGATTTCCCTCTTGTATCCCAGGTGACTGACCCCTTAACGCAGTCTTTTTACCAGCCCAGAAATTCTCAAGGGTTACTTTCAGGGAAATGATAAAAATGCTTTAGAGGGGAAGGCTACACTTTTTATAGAATGAAATAAAGAAATACAGATCACTGAAACCAGATTTAGATATTTAAAGTGTGCAATCTAAGCACACTTTATTTCTTTCTATAAAAAGTGTAGTCTACCTCTCTAAAGCATTTTTATCATTTCCCTGAAAGTAACCCTTAAGACCCATGGAGACTTTCTCGGTTGTTAAAAATACTGTGTTGAGGGGCCAGTCATCTGGGATACAAGAGGAAAAATCTTCTATGTAAATAGATCCAGGAGGCTCCTGTGACATAACATCATTTGTTGGAGCAATGCAATACTGCAAAATTGTTGTATGCAGCCACAAGAACTGGCAGCTGGCAGGCTGCTTATAATTCTGCTCTTGATTGTCTTGCTGCCAAGTCACAATTCAGCATTTTGCTGAGAACCACTGATGTATGTTCTCAAAAGTTCATCATACATTTTGCAGCAGTCATCAAATTCTGAAAGAATATTAAAGATGTGTGTTTATATTTCTGAAAAAGGCACCATAAAAATCAGTTAATAACTATGAATTACACGGCTTCAGGTGGTTATCTGAATGCTAGAAAAAACAATATTTGTTTTATGACCATCAACAGGAACATAAACATAAACAACATCTACATACCATTCTAAAGAGACAGTCAAAAAGCCCCCCAAAAAGAGAGAGACCAAAACACCTCCTCACCAGCAACCAACACCCAGATGAGCAGAGATTAACACTAAGATTAACATTAGGCCAACAATCAAGAAACAAACAATACCCCAATCAAGGAACTGCCAAACAAGCTAACAGTGAACAACTCAACTGAAGAACCTCCAAGACCACTCCCACCAACACTGACAGGCAAGCCACCAAATGAGAGCAAACCCCACTCCCAACTAACAGTGATGATGTCACCTAGTTTAGTAATGAAACATTTACAATAAAACAACCAAACTCAGAGAGCAACAAGGACCCCACAAAGATAGTTTATTTATTGTTGCAATTCTTAGGCTTGTTAATTGTTTAGCTTATAATTATTAAACTCAAATTCAAATATTATCCTGTTAACTTTCTGTTTTAATAAGAGAGGGGAGGATAAAATATTTGATATGATTGTATAGACTCCAAAATCCTTTTGCATTCTGATACCCAGTTAAACTTGAAATTATTTTGAAGGGAGAATCAATAGGAAAAAATGTTCCTATTCCTTTTCAAAATGACACAGAGGCAGAGGAGGGGGTTAGTAAAAAATTATTGGAAGTAAGGGAAAAATAAGGAAAGGTTTGAAGGAGGTTATGGAAGTGACTGTAGCTGAAAACTGAGATTATTTAGAAAGGGTTATTTGAGGTTATTTGGAGAAGGTTATTGTGTTTCACTGTTGGGGACAAGATTTGGAGAGAGAAGAAGGAATTATACTTTGAGGTCCTGCTGTGAGAGTTATGGTTAAACAGTATATACGTCCTACAGCACAAGAATGAAGACTGTCTGGAATTTGAACACTGAGGCAAAGCCAGAGACAGTCTTTACAGTTACAGAAGACTGAACAGAGTTTGTGCAACATGAGGAGAGACAGTTAAATCTGTTGGCATCATCCAAGACAATTTGTTTTGAGGAGATGGATGACTAGAGCCATAGATGAAATGTGAGAATGGATTAGTAGTAATTGGAGGAGAGTCAAAATTTGGTCAAACTGGACTGAACTGAACTGTATTGGGTGCTGTATGGGTTGGACCTCCTGGTGTTTTGCAAATAGTACAAACCATGTGACTTCATATTGGGTTCCATAAAGTTTCCACTAGGTCAGAAAGGTTCCCCCCCCCCCTTCCAGGATCTGGTATCCTTTTTGCATAAGCAGAGTCAGCTTTGGGAAAATATTTTTTGGTGGATGCCACTGTTTACTGGTGACTCTGGCACACTTAACTGGAGGAAACTGAAATGAATCAGTTCTTCAAACAGGGCTGAATGATGGTATAGCTACCATTGTAATATATCATAGTGACTCTGATACTGTATTACTCTGTATTATTCTGGACACTGTATTACTCTGAACTACTGTGGGAAAGTTACAGAATCTCTAATTTAATACAAATAGTAGCTGCTTTATGGTATTTGAAGCTATATGGAAAAAAAGAGAATTCAGTACCAGCATCAGAGATGAATTTGTATAAAAGTTGCATAACAATGGTCTCCCAAATGTTGCTGATCCTTTCAAAAGTTTGCTTGAAAATTTCCAATTGGTGTATATCTTTGCTTAAGAAGAACGGGCTTGATATGGAACAAAACATAATCATGTTGAAATTTAAAAGATAATTCCAATGTAATGTTAATATTTTGCAGTATGAAATGTGCTAATGAACGTTTGCTTCATGCTACTGAAGACCTTTAAGGATTTTAATTTTTTTTTTCCTGGAGTTTTATGATCCTTAGAGCTGCCTGGATATTATGGCTGGATTCAAATAGAAAGTCAGGATTAATTCCTCAGACCATTCTATTTATGAATGCCCCCTTACCCCATCCAGCTCATACACATATTGAATAACTTGTAAGAATGAATTGCAATACATGTTTCTCTCCACTTAGATAAAATATTTATTTTTATAACAATAAAAATAAAAGTGAACATTTCATTATTCTCTTTCCCAATGCTTCTACCGCTATTTCAGCATTTCCAAGGCTGAAACTTTGTCACAGGAGAGTAAAACTTCTGTCTACTCCTTCATAGTAAGTTTATGTTCAGATAAAACCATTTGAGCATAATTGCAGAGTAGAAAATTAACTGATGGTAGCAGCGTGATGATGGCATATCAAAATCTGTGACTATCAACATGTGGTTCTTATAATTCAAGCTGTCCCACATTGGCTTGTTCATGACCACCATCTGCAGTGCTTTCTAAGCACCCTGGAACAAGACTGTTTGACTAGATGAGCATTTCATCTGGTTAGGTTTGACAGTTCTTCTGTGAGTTATTCATTCTGAATGACATAGACATTGACGATATCCAAATAACTCTCGTTCAGAATGGATTTGACATGTCCAATATGGACTAATTAACTTTTAATGCTCCTGTGTCATGAGAAGTGCTATACTCTCTCTGGAGAAACTGTTTTAACCATTAACTATGAATATTGATGCTTCATGGTACCAGGTCAGAAAGAATCTAATCACATAAACAAATGTGTTAATACTGTGTGTTTCACAACATTTGAATGTAGTGTTATATTTATGCTGTACAGAGTTTGGGATGGTGAAGGTGCATAAGAATTTCCAAAATCTCTATTTTTAAGTACATAGGCTTACCCCATGTTTCATAATGAGCCTGGGGTTATAAGAAGCAGATTGGAAGCAATTCCACTGATTTATTTTTAAAGGTGGGAAATCATTTCTTACTTGTCTGAATGCCACTCAGCTGCAGGTAAATTAGAATTCTACAGCTTTCAGATTGCCAATTAGAGCCAATTGTACTCTGAATGGCATTGCTTTGGCAGTAAGGTTCTTACAGTTTTTCCCTCTTTCCCCCCACTTTGTTTCTGTTTCACGCCATCTCTGCTCCTTTACTAAAAGAGAATGTTTCAGTGGCTTGCTATAATTTTGGAAGTCTTGAATTCAGCTAAAACATAATTATTATTATTTAATTGAAATGAACAAAACAGCACTTTGGTATTTAGAACTAATCAGTAGCATTTCTTTGATTTAGAAATAGATTTTCAAAAGGGCACCAACTGACAGAATCTATTGAAGGAGGCTTGCAACCAACTGGAGAATCTAGCAGAACTTCCAGAATTTTTTGTCACTATTACTTCCTTCCTTCCTTCCCTCATGCTTCTTTCCTGAAAATATCAGTCTAGGTGTTAGTTTCTGTCTTGTAAAGTGAAAATTCTGGCAATAACTTAATTCAGCTTCTCTGCAAGCTCTTTATCTTTATTTACTTCCATTGTCATCCAAAGACTTAGACACATGCAAATCAGGGGTGGGTTCTAACTTACCTCGTCGTCAGTTCACTTCCTCCCGTGCTGCTGTTCAAAAACAAATTGGCAGCGCATGCGCAGTGCCGAAAACTTGGCTTCTGCACATGCACAGAAGCAAAAACCAGCAAAAAATTCCAAACAATTTTTTTTCAAAAAAAAAATTCCCCCCAAAAATATGGCAGCGTCCATGGACCGGCACCGACAGAACTGGCTCCACCGGTTTACTACCAGTTCTATAGAACTGGTGCGAACCGGGAGGAACCCACCTCTGACGCAAATGAATTAGCCCATTCTATGGAAGGTCTAAAGAACTTATCCTCACACATTGAGAAGTCAAAAGAAAGCACAAATTGCTTCTTGCTGCCTTTGATACAGACAGGTTTGTTGGCCTGGGTTCACTCCATATGATAAGTTAAAACCAAACAAGTCACAAGTAAACAGCCACAGGGGAACAGGGGGAAAAAACCCACAAAAAAAACACAGACTGATTTAAGGATTTTGGGGTTCAATAAAACACCATATTTGTAGAGTCATACACAGACCATGATTGTCTATGCAAATAGATTTCTGCAAAATTAGATGCTGAAATGATGTATTCAAAATGAAATATCCATAGAACCTGAACTTAAAGATGTATCTGAAAGAAGCACTGGATAGAAATCTAAATATTTATTATATTTAAAACAATTCACAGAAAACGGTAAGGCATGTTTGACTTGGCAGAATGAGAAAGAAATGGTTTTGTTTTTGAAATGCTATTTTTTCTTGCTTTCTGTCCCACAAAAATCAGTTTGTTAGTGTTTGAAGTCGGAGCAATATCACTTTCAATTTCAGCAATGCCAATAGCAATAGCACTTAGACTTATATACTGCTTCATAGGGCTTTTACAGCCCTCTCTAAGCAGTTTACAGAGTCAGCCTATTGCCCCCAACAATCTGGGTCCTCATTTTACCCACCTCGGAAGGATGGAAGGCTGAGTCAACCTTGAGCCTGGTGGGATTTGAACTGCCAAATTGCAGGCGGCCGGCAGGCAGCAGAAGTAGCCTACAGTACTGCACTCTAACCACTGTGCCACCGAGGCTCTCCGAGGCCAAACTAGTCAATAAGTCTTAACTCACTGTAAATCTCAAATAGCTTCTATTCATTTCAGTTTTGAAAAGTTGACTCTGCTGAAGCTGCTGAAACAGGCAAGAAAATTCTGATATAGACTTTAAATTTTGAAATATCAATTGGAGTTTTGTATTCAAAATATACCGTCATACTGACAGATTACTACAAAACCTTTGTAGTATATATAAATGAATCAATCCATCATCATAGGAGTCCTCATACTTCTAAAAATGATATATTTCTAACCATTTATTCCTGCCCTTGTGTCACTGCTTCCTGTCCTTTAGCAGTTACCTATCCATGAAAAGACGTCTCTCTTAATCCACAACTACTAAACTTCCTCAATTATTAATTTGCACATACGTGAGTGTGCGTACACAAACACACACACAAAATTTGCATGCAGGCTTTGAATATTAACAGGGGGTAGTATTTTTTGCATTGACAGAGCATGCACAGAATTGTTTTGAATATTTCAGAAGATGAAGGGACTCAAAGGACTTCTTGAGGACGAAAGAATATAAATTGGGAAAGATAAGCAGGGAAAGGCCTATGGATGGGGAATTCTAATATGGGCAAGATCAGAAGATTGAGGAGAGAACAAAATATAAAAATAGCACAATGTGCAGTAACCTGGAGTCTATTGGATCTTAAATAACAGAAGAAGACATTTATGAACAATTAATCAATTTGTAATTGATTCTTACTCTAAGTCCCGAATATTGCATAACTGCAAAGTTCAAAAGAATGATGAAAGTGGAAATTGAAACTTTCTCCATCCCAAAAACTGAACATAGCAAAATACTATAGACCTGATGCTAATATATTTTCTAGAGTGTATTTACTATCCCTTTCCATCACTTCCTGTAATTTGATTAAATAAATAAATCATGTGTTACACCCTAAGCATAGGAGTAACTGTGGCAAAAGCATGCAGAGCATGACTTCTTGAATTCTTTCTACTTCCCTAGAGCAGCATGCTGACTGGGGAATTCTGGGAGCTGAAGTCCTCACATCTTCAAGTTGCCAAGAAACACTCAAACAACACAAGTTGTTTGAGAAACAATGCCTTGGAATGATGCAGTTCCTTTGCATTTCAAAGAAGCAAGGCAAGGGATTTTCTGAAACAAGTTTGTTTGTTTGTTTGTTTGTTTTTTTGTTTGTTTGTTTATTTTTATTTATTTATTTATTTATTTTGTCAAGCATGTATATGATTATAGCAAAGTATAAACATTAATATGAGTATATAAAAGTACAAACATGGTTTTGAGTACATATTTTTCGAATACATGGGGACGTTAGGTCAGGGACGGTAGGCATGCTGGTGCGCTTATGCACGCCCCTTACAGACCTCTTAGGAATGGGGTGAGGTCAATGGTAGACAGTTTAAGGTTAAAGATTTGGGGGGTTGGGGAAGAAACTACAGAGTCGGGTAATGTATTCCAGGCATTGACCACTCTGTTGCTGAAGTCGAATTTTTTGCAATCAAGTTTGGAGCGGTTTACATTAAGTTTGTATCTATTGTGAGCTCGTGTATTTTTCAGTTAAAGCTGAAGTAGTCATTGACAGGTAGGACATTGTAGCATATAAATGTTTTACATAACAGCTTGAGAATGGAAACAACATAGAAGGTGTTATGATAGAGGAGGAGGAAGAAGTGGAGGAGAAGGCTTTCAGGAAATAGCCCTTTGGACTGATAAAGCAATATAGGAACAGAATAGCATAACTTGCCAGAGAGTAAAATTCTTTTTAAAGGATGATTGTGTTCCTAATCTACTGATTGGCTGTTCTCTTGAAAATTCTCTGATGGATCTGTGGGCTGAAAATCCCCTCATCACCATATGATTATGGATTAACAAGGGGTTGTGTTAGCCAGTGGATAGAATGACCTGTACAAAAACTCCACTGGCCAGAGTTTCTGAATTTCTGAGTGAAAAAGAAGAAACCATCAGGATCTTTTCTTCCATCTGGTGAAGCTGCTCAGGACAAACATGAGCTACTTTCTCGGAGGTAGAAGGTTGGAGACAGGCAACCACAACCTCTTTGCTTTTCAGATCACTCCCCCAAAGACTGCTGCTGCTCTTATGAGCTTCCACTCTTTTAACCTTATAAGCTGCCCAGAGTTGCCTTATGGCAAGATGGAAGACAAACAAACAAACAAACAAACAAACAAATAACCAATGAAACTGCATATGCTGTGCTCCTTAACCTAGCCCTGAGCCATAGTTCAAGTCAAACATTAATTATTGATGAAACTACTATTGGTTAAACTAAGAAGTCAAATTCTTTCATGCTTGGAACAATACAAACCTGGTATAGCATATTCATTGTTAAATAGATAGATATGTCCATGATTATTAACGTGAACCCTTTTCTCTGAAAAGTCTTTCCATCTGGCTGCCCGCAAAACATTGAATGGGTTTGCTAAGATTTACAATTATCTTCTGCTTGGTTTCTCATTAATTTGTGGATTGATTGACATGTGACTCTGCCCATGGAAGTTGACTTAATGGTTGGCTTATTAATGGAAGCAGCTGAGAAGCCGATCCCTTTGTAAGAAGAAAAATCAGGCACACTAAACTAACGATTACTTGAGATTTTATGTAAGGGTTTTTTTAACTGCACGATTAGAGTTTTATGGCATACCATTTGTATTCTTTTGCTCTTTTAAAATTCTGTAAGCTTTGTGCTTGGCAAAATAACTGCTGTTACAGTATACTTGTTACTTTTATATAGTGTGCTTTAATGCCATAAAATAGATGTCCCAGGGATAAAATTACCTGTTTTCTACTGCTATGTCTTGTCCTGAGGATTTGAGCAGAGTAATCTTTCAAATATTTTTCATTAGTCACCCATCTTTTCCAATACTGCAGTTGGCTTGAAACATACAATACAATAAAAGGTAGTTAGTGCTTTTGAACATTTTTCTGGAGATAGCTGGAGATGTAGCAATCGTAAAAACTGAAATAAATCCAGCTCAGAATTTTGCCAAATGAACACTAAAATCCTTGTGTTCAGGTCTACCTTCATTCAAGCCAACAAAATACAAAAACAATTTCATTAAAATGAAGAATGCTATTTTATTTTGAATGTCATGTGATGAGTTCACACATTATATGTCATCTGGGGAGTTCACACTATGAAACCATAGCTTCTTCAATGTACCACAACTACATGCAATTTATAAACCCAACCCTGCTGAAAAAAATATATCAGAACTGTCTACTATATAGTTCTAGGATAATTCCAAACCTGGCATGCCAAAGATTTTTTGAGACTGCCAGAGCAACCAAGCAGCATGTTGGCTAAGAATTTTAGCAGGTATAGTCCCAACACACCTCAAAGATACTAAGTTTAAGAAGACATGAAGCTTGGGTATTATGTCAATGGTATGGACTGAGATTTACAAGTGGTCTCATTCTATTGTTTATAGCTGTTATTTATGCACCTATCTACCCCCATGAGGAGAAATCAATAAAGGGGGGTATCTCTCAGAAAAGCCCAGCTCTGCTGGTAATTGAACTGTGTAATGAACTACAACAGCTCAGCATGAAGCATAAGTTTCTTTCCAGATCATCTCACTTAGCATTATCACAAATCTTAGTAGAATAACCAGACTTTTAGATAATTTGAGAAGCATCAGACTCTGGGGATCCTTGTATGTGCTGAGGAAAAGGCTAATAGCATATGAACCTTTTTTTTCTTTAAAAGCTAGATGTGCTTTTATTGCGTGAAGGATTATCTGATTCAACATCAGATATCGGCTATGTAAAACTGGAAAACCAATTCAATAAGAAAATAACTAGTATGGAGATATGCTTCTTTTGGCATATGCTTCTTTTGTGCCATATCATTACAATATTTAGAGGTAGAGCAAATAATGTAATAATTTCCTGGCTATTCTGACAAAGGGTTCACTTTTAACCACAGTTGTAATGTTTGATTCATCATTAATGTCCATCACAATGTTTTCCATGTCACACTTAACTCATTTCTTAAGTGAAACAATTTAATACAACCTTACTGTTTCCGAATTGATTCCATTTTTTGTTGTTGTTGTTGCTGAATGCTGGTAAGTTTTTCAAGGCAATAGTCTGAATTATTAAAACATCACGTACTCTGTAAAGCTGAGATAGCAACCTGCAGCAACCTAGATGTTGCTGAACCACAATTCCTAGCATTGTAATAATCACCAACAGTAAAGACTGTCAGAATGCGACTTATTAGCTTTTACTAGTGAAAAGCAATAATATGTGTATATTTAGAGAAAGATGGTATCATATAAATAT
>QLTV01012198.1:7918809-7931540 GCA_003457575.1 Thermophis baileyi | reverse complement strand
ATGGAGTCGATATATGATTGTTGTGCTTTTATGGTTGTTTCTAAGGGTTGGAATCTATCAGACATGGTAATTAGGTTATCCAGTATTGGTAAACATGGTGGACAGATATAAGGAAATGTGGAAGATGCTTGTAGGAGATTGGCTACATGTTTGTTTATTTCCAGGCAGGTGTGGTGGGCATACTTTGTGCATATGCGGCATTTTTTGAATTCCTCATCCTCTTTGATGGTTTTATTGCATTTATAGCATTTGTCATCGTTTGTAGAGGTATCTTCAGTTTGTGGGTGTTTGATTGTGGATTTTTTTGAGTTTTTGCTTGGCATGGTCAATAATCAAATAGTGTCTGACAAATTAATTAATTAATATCAGTCTAACAAATTAATTAATCAAAGTGTGATTAGTTTATAGTACCTAACCAATCAAATAACAAATCAAATCATTTGTCGTCGTTTGTAGAGGTCTCTTCATTTTGTGGGTGTTTGATTGTGGAGTTTTTTGAGTTTTCGCTTGGCATGGTCAATAACCAAATAGTGTCTGACAACTTAATTAATTAATATCAGTCTAACAAATTAATTAATCAAAGTGTGATTAGTTTATAGTACCTAACCAATCAAATAACCAATCAAATAATAATTAATTTAATTAATTAATCAATGCTTAGTTAATTAATATTACCTAACCAATCAAGTGATCAATCTAACTAATAGAAAAATATCAAATCAATAAAAATATAATATAATAATATAATCAATTTACAGTTAATTAGTGCCTGATTTATTAATTGTTCAATTGATAATCATTCAATGCTTAACTAATTATTTGGTTATTTAATACTCAATTGCCAGGCAGGTAGTAAAGTTAGCTGTTGCATTATTCCTTCAAATTCAAAACCTAACTTAACTCCAGCAGAAAGTACAATCAAAACAGGCTAGTTGGAAGACAATGAAACTGCCTACTTGCTTAAAAAGTTGTATGTTTGACTTTAGCCTTCCTATTCAATTGCAAGCAGTCAAGCAGAACAGTGCTTGAGTCATTTTGAAGTTGCTCTAATGGAGACTCTTCTCTTTGAGAGAACTTTAAATATCCCGGACTTTTTACTTCCAATCCGGGTACAGTGTAGACTTGATTTACTGTGGTCAAACTAATAAAGGAGAATATTTGTAGCTCAGGTTTGATATGAGGGGGTCCTTGATGCTCTCTGAGCTTGCTTATTTTCTGCCTAGAGCCTGAATCTGTTCTTTTCTGGGGTACAGAGTCACTAGCTTGCTCCCATACCAAAAAAGTTGATGTGTTCAGCTGGACCTTAGGACTTGATAAGTTTGTTTGTTAGATTAAAATAACCTAAAGAAACCTGTAAGTGGGTGGACAAACCATTTCTGTATGGAATTTCCTCTGTTTCTGACACCTTTATTTTTCCTGTTTGTTTTCTCTGACATCTCTTTAAAACACAGCTGCCTGCAGAGACAGATAGGATAGCTCTTATTAGTGATCACGAGCATACGTGTTCTGAAATTGTCCACCTCTGCTCTGCACTCAAAATAGCAACACTTATTTTTGTATCAGAAAATTGCATTAGCTACTCACCACAAAACACCAAATCTGCTTTTATTTGACTATATTTTGTCTCTTTTTTTAAGAGATAACAGGAGTAATTACATTTTTAAAAGAGATAACTAAAAATTTTAGACAACAGTAATATTATATACTTCATTATATTCTTTAGCAGCTTGTTAATCAAAAATGGAAATATTCTATCTGTATTATTGCCAATATGCATGCCAGATGTTGAATTAAATGACAACTATTCTGCCCGTCAATTGCAAGAAGCTATAGTTCCCCAGAAACTATTTCTACATATTCTGAAACAACCCTTTTGTTGGTTTCACAACCTTAGTGTTACATCTCACAATATGGGAAGAATATTTTTAAACTAATTATCACTGTCAACCATGTCCCTGAGATCGGAAGACACTGAAATTTCCAGCACTGTATTTTGTCACCTATTAGATCAGAGTTTAATAATATTAAACAAAATTCAGAAGAAAAGTCTTGTATTTGAACATGAAGAATACCAGTGGTATACATGTTACTTTTCCGTTAAAATATTGTCTTTTGAAGAAAATATTTCTAATAATAGTATGTTCATTACGCTTTAAAAAAAATGGTACAATAATACAGATAATCTAATATACCGTGTTTCCCCGAAAACAAGACCCTGTCTTATATTTTTTTTGAACCCTGAAATAAGCGCTTGGCCTTATTGCCATGCACTCAAAAGCCCGATTGCGCTTATTATCAGGGGATATCTTATTTTGGGGGAAACAGGGTATTAGAATAGAAAGAATCATAACAGTTCCTCATTTTAATATTGGAAGTTTAGATTATTTTAGTGAGAAATGTAGAAATGAAATGGTTGCAAATATTAAGTGCGACACAAAAGTAAACAAATAAAATATTGATATTAAAGTGGATATATCAAGAATTGCCATGTTTCAGTGACCATTTTGTACATTCCAATATAATCAGTAAATGCAGAAACAGAGTAACATAATAATTATTAGCCAATTGGATACATTTTACTGATGGGACACAGAAATGAGTAGGATTAGTACAGTACAAGGTGAGGCCATAAAATTGCTTTTGTAATCATACTGTATGTGATAAATACAATAACAGAAATTATATTAATATATACATGTCATTCATTGAAAAAAAATGGAAATAATTATTTCTGTCATGTTGAGACTCTGGTTCTTTCATAGACTGATTAATTAAACATAAGATGCAAAAGCTTGAGAACTTGACATCTGTTTTTACACAAAAGGGAAAAAGCCCATCAAAAGCAACACTGTGGAAGACAGAACAGGAATGCAGGCCAAAATAGGCAAGAAATTTGTAAGATAACACCTATCCGCCTTAGGCAAGTTCAAATTGCATGACCAGATGGTTTATATTCCAGGGTACTGAAAGAGCTGACATATGTGATCCAGGAATCATTGAACAAAATCTTTCAGAGCTCCTGCAGCATGGGGGAAGAGCCAGTGAGCTGGAAAAGAGCTGATGTGGCTCCAGTCTTCAAAAAGGGGAGAAAAGTTGATCCAGAAAACTACAGACCAATCATACCAATACCTGGGAAAATCCCAATTGATATCAATACCTGGGAAAATCCTGGAAAAGATAATCAAACAAGCAATTTGTGAGCACCTAGAAATGAACAAGGTGATTACTAGAAGCCAGCATGGGTTTGTTAAAAGCAGATCATGCCAAACAAATCTCATTGCCTTCTTCAACGAAATGAATGAAGGAAATGCTGTGTATATAGTATACTTAGACTTCAGTAAGGCATTTGACAAAGTAGGCCACAGTTTACTTCTTAGTAAGATAGTCAGTATCATCACAAAATGGAATTGCAGATAACATCAAGATTGCAAGAAGTGATAATACTGCTCTATAATGCGATATAATGCAATATAATGTGAGGCTACATCTGGAATACTGCATCCAGTTCTGGTCACCTCAGTACAAAAAATGCTGAGACTATAGAAAGAGTGCAGCGAAGAGCAACAAAAATGATAAGGGTCTGAAAACCTATAATGAACAGTTAAGGGAACTAGGTATGTCTAGCTCAGGGGTCGGCAACCTTAAACATTCAAAGAGCCATTTGGACCCGTTTCCCACAGAAAAGAAAACACCGGGAGCCACAAAACCCATCCCGTGCCTGACTATTTCCTGAGCGGCCACAGAACTAGCATATGTAGTTGAATTAAACATTCTGTTTTCTTCTGAAACTTTTCTTTTCTTGGATTTATCCATGGTTGGCCTACTGGGGGTCAAAAAGCTCAATAAATCACGTGCCAGCGGGTATCACACTTTGGCGGTTGTGACGCTTATTTTGAGTGACAGGGAGCCGCAGCAGAAGGATGAAAGAGCCACATGCGGCTCCAGAGCTGTGGGTTGCTGACCCTTGGTCTAGCTTATCAAAAAGAAGGTTTAGGGTTAATGTGATAGCTGTCTTCCAATACTTGAAGGGCTGTCACGGGGAAGAAGGGATTGGTTTGGTCTCTAAATCACCTGACGGCTTCCACCTGATGGAAGCTTGTCAGAGAGAGATCCAACCTAGAACTGAGGAGAAATTTCCTGACAGTCAGAACAATTAATCAATGGAGCAGCTTGCCTCTCAGAGTTGTGGATACTCCATCACTGAAGGTTTTCATGAAAAGATTGGACAACTATCTGTCCAGGATATTATAAGGACTCCTGCCTTGGGCAGTGGGTTGAACTAGAAGACCTACAAGGTGCCTTCCAACCCTATGATTTTATTATTTTACTGGAGTAAAATACATATAATGTACATGGACTCTGAATGCATTAGACACACAACTACATGTTGCATGGTTAAATTAACAATTACTCAAGGGATGTTGTTGTGGTTTTTACTATACAGTAACAATAACAGAGAAAGATTATAGAAGAAAAGCAAATTCTCTATGACATTTGTAAGACCTAATGAAATAATATGCTCATAATTTGTATATACATATCTAACAAATTGGCTACAATTTTAGTATGGGTCTTTCCTAAGAAAAAAATTTCAAGACCTTTGGGAGAAAGAGGACAGATTGAACAGCTATAATGACCTGAAGAGATATGCATGTTAACAAACAGAAGGATTCAGTGGCTGGGGAATCCGTTAATTAGCTTTCTCTTTTAAGCAAATAAGGATTCTCATACCACGGGAAGTTTAACTCCACTGGGCTTGCAGTGCGACTGTGCAGAGTTGGAAATTGGAAGGAAAAAAATCTTGAGGGAATGCCATATTGGAATATATTCACAGTTAAAATGCTTGGATGACAACGTTGTTGGTAAAGAGGTTGTACCTGAGAATGGTTCAGCTAGGGATTGACAGCTTTTGTACACTTGAGTTCACTCTCTTCTACTAAGCTACTAAGCTGGTACCAGTGCAGTCCAATCACACATGAAAATGAAATGTAAACCTGAAATAACATTGGAGAAGGGGTTTGATAGATGTAAGAAGCATGTATTTCAGTAAGATAAAGTTTTTAGTTGGGAAGAGATTGAGTTATGAATTTACTTTCCAAAGATTCTTTAAAGCAACAGATTATTACTGATCTACTGACATTGCCAGAGTGGAGAACTGGCAAAACATAGGAGACTGAATAAAACATGAACAATGTGGCATAGTTACAGAATACTTTATTGTTATTAGGCTTCACATCTGAGCTCAGCAGTAAATCATATATCTTTGGAAATTTCACCTTTGATAAACTTATTGGCTTGACTTGGAGAAGGCTCTCAAATAGGGCTCAGCTAGATTAGAATCTTTATTGCAGACGAGAATGATGCCATACACACAAGAGTTGATTACCCACTGCAATACAAAGGTATCAAGGACTATTATATATTCTCAAAAATTTAAGCCTCCTACAACTATTTCCTTGCATCTTTCCAAATATCCATTAATTTATCACATTGAATTCAACACACACACACACACAAAATCACAAAAAGTTCCATGTTCTCATTCCCTTCCATATTTTTCACATCACTTGGCTTTTTTGTGGATTAAAGGTTCAGTGTTAGCAAGTTTACTACACTATAGTTGCCTGTTGAAAACATAACTCAGTGATGGAGCACATTTGCTCTGGAGACCTGGTGGCACAATGGTTTTGAATGCAATATTGCAGACTAACTCTGTCCACAGTCTTGAGTTTGATCCTGATGGGCTGAAGGTTGACTCAGCCTTCCATCCTTCCAAAGTCATTATAATGAGGGCCCAGATTGTTGGGAGCAATATGAAAACTGCCCAGAGAGTTCTGTAAAGCACTATGGGGTGGTATGTAAGTCTAAGTACTATTGCTGTTTGAACATACAAACAATGCCAGACTGAATTCATAGCATCCCCACTTAGGGCTGGAGAAACCCACTGAGAACTGCTTCTACTAAGTGCAATTTGCAATTCAGCTAATAGGCAGTAGCCTGACTGAGGATGCAATTTCCCATATTCCATAGTCTTTAGTTCTGTTCAAAAGAACTATATCTTCTTGAATTTTTCTATAGTTTGGAATGAATATATACATATAACACACAATAGTTTGTCTATTTGTAGATAGTATTTTGCTTTTCTTTGGTTTGAACTTAATTAAAATTTTCTCCCACATACTAAATGCTCTTCATGGAGAGCTTTATTTCAGTCTAGATTTTTAATGTTTTGCAGAACTTGGTGAAAAGGTTTCTTGGAACTTTGGTTAAATTATCTCCAAGGTTCCCTTTTCAGTGTCCATTTCAGATTAAAACTGGGAAGGGGGTTATCTATTACTAATAAGAAGCAGATACCTTAATGACAACAAATCTTTTTCACCTTATATAAGCAACAATTGGATGAATGTGAGAAGCAAAGGTAAAAAATAAATCAAGGAACATAAGTTATAAATGCATCCCACTTTGCATCTATTTCCTTAGCAGAGCAGGCCTACAGGTTAATCACCTTTATAATCAGAATTGTCCTATCATGGATATATAGCTTGCTTAAGGTCACTGAGTTAGATTCATGGCTGAGCAAAGATCAAGCCCAAAGGCTAATATTTGAAACTGATCACATTGAAAACATCAAGCACAGAAAATCAGGAGTGAAGGCAGTTTAAATGTATACAGGTTTATTGCATGCTAACACACACTACAAGAATCTGAACTACTAACGGCCAAAGCAAATTGGTGGTAAATAAGAATTCAAGGTGGGTTGGACTTATATCTCTTGTGTGGGCATGAAGGGACTTGAGATATAGCTTGAAGCATAGCTTGAGATGGAGATGAATAAAAAGGTCTATTCCATCCCATATCATGTTTATATCTTTTTATTTCTATATGCATTTCATTCATTCCCAGGGACTACAGAAGCCACAAGATGCCAATGTTGATGCAAATGGGAAAGGTTGATATTTTGGGGTTTTGGAGTTTTTTCTTATCTCTGTGTTTTTTAAGCTTATGTAGCACTTAAAATAGTAGAAAACAATACTATCTGTTTTTAGCTATTGTACATAGGGGAGGTGTGTGAGAGTGGGGTGGGGGAGAGATGCAGGAAGAGTCTCAGAGATTCATGTGGTCCTGGGAGTACAGGTTGTCCACCCTGTTACAGTAACATATCAGATGGACTACACATAAATCCTAGAGAGACAGATAGATAAATAGGTTTTATTCAAGTTGAAGTTCACTTAATAATACATTGGTTCATACATTTTAAATGTGGCCATATATCTGCCTTGTAAAATGCAATGCTTCCTATTATCAGTCAGCCCCAGTCAAACACCTTGTCTGCAACATTCCCTTGTGGTGAATATAGGTTGTGGATAATTTACTGACATGGAAGCTCCTTCGCTGGTTATGTAAGATTATGCATGCCATGGCTGTATCATCATCACAGTATATCAGAACTATAAAATGCCAAGGAACAATTCTGGCAAGGAAACCGACAAGCCTGAATTCTTCTTTTTCTCAAAAGCTTTTTCATTAACTAGCATGGGAAACTTCAATGTAATGCTGCCTTTTCATTAGAGAATCTCGGGTAGATTTGCCAAGAAGTATTTAAGAGTAAGCAAAAAGACCTTAACTAAAGGCTATGCAATTTCACGGTGAGTTATGTGTCTGGAAAGCAATAGTTCGTCACCTCTAAATTCACACGGTTCATTACTTGCCAATCCAACATACAGAGACATCACTGCAGAGGAATCCAAATGGATGCTAAATCGACATGAGCCTGTAATTATGAGGCAATCAAAATAAAAGTCACTGGTTTCAAAGTTAAAATGAAAATCTGTAATTATCTTCCCTTTAAAAAAACCAAAGAAGCTTATATTAAAGAAAGTGAGAGGGAGGTAGAGAGCAAGGGAGGGGGAAGCCACTATATGCAAATCAGATAAAGGCAGATGGCAGAAAAAAATATTGTTGGAGGCCTAGCCTTTCTAAATAATAGGCAAGGTAGCTAAGACTGATTTCTTAACTGAAACTTCTGACAACCATGATTTATGATGTTCCTCAAGCACATTCAGTGCTTGAATAGTCAATGGAGAGTACTCAATTTCCTTCACCCTCATCAATCGAATTAGATTAAAATGGTGAGTTAACTTTGAAACTCAAAGGGAAGGTATGGATTGTATTTATGCAAGAGGCGGAGGAAATAATACAATCTGAAAATTGACATTTTCGCATGCAAGTCTGATCATTGTTCTTCCTTGCATCAGAACTTGACTGAGAAGGTTTGAGAAACAGTATACTTGAAAGGTCACATTTAAAAGTTTTTGCAAACCTGCACAATGTCAGGAAGAGGTGAGGGACTATTCATCATAAATCAGTCAATAATGCAATATCTTTAAGGGTGAGGATTAGCTTCAATATGCCTAAAGCGATTGACTCTCGGAGCTAGTAGCAGATTTATTATTCCTTATAGATCATATCTTGAGGATACCCATTGACTTGCCATGATCCTTCTTTTAACTACTAGCTTTCCACTCATGGCTATTTCTTCATTCTCTGGCTTTCATTATATTCACATTCTCAAGTTTACCTGAGGGTCTGACCTCAAGATAATAACTTTGTATGTTACTACAAGGCATTTCCTTTATATTCCCTTGTTTTGTAATTCTTTTTCTTCTGTGATTAATAGTTTGATTAAATATACGTGGAAGTAAGCCACTGTGAACTTAGCGAGACTTACTTCTGATTGAGTTTGAGCATCGTTCTGGCCCTGTTTGCTATGAGAACTATAAAGGTAATGTTTTGTTGATTTCCATAATCAGAGAGATATCTAATTACTTCCTGTGGGATTCATGAATTACCTCTTGAATCTCTCAATTTAAAGTGCTAAGGGGCAATAAGAATACAATATTGTTTTTTACCCTTTTAAAGCTCTTCAACAGCTCAAATGTTTGATAATGAAAACCTGTTTTCTAAAGATGCTCACAATTGATAAACAATGTTGAAATTAAACTGAAGGGACTTACCTATCAGTACTGTACACAGAATAGATTCAAACCGACTTCATCTATACATCAAGTTCTCCAGTGGGCCTACATCAATACGGATCCATCATGTTGAATATTTATAATTATATAATTATATAAATAGAGCAGATTGGACAGAATATTCTTCAGTGGGCCCCACAACTGGCCCTTCAGTTACATGTCATGATCTCCACATCAGAAACTGCATTTGATTTAATTTCATTTACACTTGCATTTAATTAAAATTAAACCTAGTTAATATGTTCACTTTCTGGTCCTGCATTTAATTATGTTTTTACTTTTTTTACTTTTTCCCCACAATATTACAGTTTGAAAACAAGTTTGGGTAGTCTCTGAAGGCCAAAGCCTAGACTCTTAAGTGCTGCATACAGTCCTTGGTCATCAATCTCTCCACCTTAGAAATTAAAAGACAATGAGATGGCAAAAGTAAAAGTGGCTTTTCATGGAAAGGCCCACTGGGCATGAATTAGAGTATTCAATGTGAGCAAATTGTATGGTGGTGAGGTGTGTGATTTGCTTGCATCCTTCAGTAGCCATCAAGTAAGCTTTTTTTGTCTGGCTAAGGATTTATAGTAAAAGAATCAGTTTAGTATAGTGGATAATGCAAACTGGGATACTATGAGTTCTAGCCCCATTTTAGGCACAAGCCAGCTGGGTGATCTCCAGCTAGTCACTTTCTCTCAATCCTAGGATGGAGACAGTGGCAAACCACTTCTGAAATCTTGACAAGACAACTGCAGGGACTTGTCCAGACAGTCACCAGAAGTCACCAGTGACTGTCTTGAAGGTGCATGTGCACAAACATACACACACACACACACACACACACACACACACGTTTCCTTCACAGCTTATAAGAAGCATTAAATTGGAAGGATTTTATGTATTATTTTGATCATCTTTTTCATGTTTCTGGTATGCCTAGATCTAGGCCATTCAATCACGTCCAATTCTCAGTTTAAGTCCACTCTCAGAAGCGTAAGTAATTTTAAATTACATTGTCTCCATTCAACACAACCCACAGGACAGTTACATGAAATTGTAACGTAGTTACATAAAATTGAGGAGCCTCCCTGAGCTTCTAAAGGAAAACTAGGATAGAAATTTGAAAACGAAATAAAATGTATAAACCTCATTTTGAAACTATCATGGATGCCTTTGTGTGGGTGAGTCACAGATTGTCTGAGTCAGTGTTTCTCAACCTTGGTAGCTTTAAAATGTTTGAACTTCAACTCCCAGAATTCTCTAGCCAGCATGCTGAGAACTGGTCCAAACATCTTAAAGCTGCCAAGGTTGTGAAACAAAAGCTGAGTAAATTACAGTGTAGTTATTTTCTTTATCTTTAATATCTTTAAAGAGGCACCAACTCTTTCTGTTAGTGACCAGAGACATTGGCGTGAGATGGATAGCATAAATAAATAAATAAATAAATAAATAAATAAATAAACAAACAAACAAACAAACAAACAAACAAACAAACAAACCCTCTCTCCCCCCTCCCCCCCCCATTGTCACCATTTGTTCCAAACAAGAATAGACACAGGAGTAAGATGACTGAAATAATCACGGATCCTTCTTTCGGATGATAGACTAAAAATTAGAAGTTAAATTCTTAGGAGGCTGCACTTAAGAGTTCAATGTTTAAGACATTGTTATGCAATGAAGCCCTTAGAGGCATTTAGCTTTTATTATGTCCCATTAAATAAACATTTCCAAAGCTCATCTAGGTGTGCTTTCATTACTTTACTCCTAGAGGCTTTTGAGATTTCATGAACTCAGGTACCAATAGGGCAATCTGACAGCAGGGTTCCTTTAATAGCACTTCTGAATGTTCTTCTGAACATATTGTTTTCTGAGTGGCATGTAAGAATGAGACAAGGAATAAAAGAAGCTATTTCACTTCCATTATTTTGGTGAAGCTTGCTATATCATTTTTATGTTTAAAATAGAAATACATATACAATGATGTAGGAAAGCTTGAAAGGTAATAAACTCATAACACAGAAGAAACATACAAACAATGGCAGAATAGAACTTAAAGTACTCCAATGGGCTTGTTTTTATTCTTTTCATAGTGTTGTGTACATTACCCTCTTCCACCAAATTGTTGCTTTCATTATGCACAACAGAACAGGGATCACCTGGTGGCCTGCTTTCCATCTATATTCTTATGCTGTTATGTACACTACATAAAAGGGTTAACTATGGAATAACTCAACAACACTCCTTTTGGGATGTCCATACTAATTACAGTATTGTTTCCACCAGTAGTGGGTTCTAAAACCCGTTGCTACTGGTTCACGTGGGTGCTTGCACCCGCGTGACACTTCTGCGCATGCGCAGAAGCGTCCCGGGTGGGTGGGCGGAGCCTCCCGCTGCCGCCGCTACCGGTTCACAGAACTGGGCAGAACCGGGAGCAACACACCACTGGTTTCCACTCTAGAAAGTTCTGTACTTTTGGATAACGGTATATAGCTAGAAAATACAAATTGTTGCCTGTTGTTAATCTCTGTCTCTCTAATCTCTTTCTCTCTCTCTCTCTCTCTCCCTAACAATTAATTAGTCAGTTTATGTTTCCTGGTGTTTAATAAATAAACATAAAGCTATATTTTTCCTAGCTGAAGGGGGAGCCTGTGCTTGCTCTAATCTGGAAATATGAATTGGCTGGAAGTGTGCCACAATGGCTCTATAAAATTTGGTATTTTGGGGATATATAGCTAGGGAAACAGATAGTGTAAATTATAGGTTGTTGTTCATCTCTCTCTGCTAGTTAACTTTTTATGATTTTTGTGGATGTTTAATAAATAAACTTCAAACCATATTTTTATTCACTGAATTGAGCAGGAAGTGTGCTTGCTTTCATCTGGATTCAGAGTAGTATGAGAGTGTATGAGATACAAACTAAACTGGAAATTAGCAGCAGCAGCTGGAATCAGCGATCCAGTTTCAGTTAGCCAAGTTGAAATTGTTTGTTTATTTATTTATTTGTTTTGTCAAGTACGTATTTGGTAATATACATAAGTATAACATTATTTATATACATAAGATGGGTGCAAATAAAAGGGAACATTTGGACAGGGACGGTAGGCACGCTGGTGCGCTTATGCACGCCCCTTACTGACCTCTTAGGAATGGGGTGAGGTCAACAGTAGACAGTCTAAGGGTAAAGTTTTGAGGGTTTGGGGAGGAAACCACAGAGTCAGGTAGTGAGTTCCAGGCATTAACCACTCTGTTGCTGAAGTCGTATTTTCTGCAGTCGAGTTTGGAGCAGTTCACTTTGAGTTTGTATCTGTTGTGTGCTCGTGTATTGTTGTGGTTGAAGCTGAAATAGTCGTTGACAAGGAAGGACATTGTAGCAGATAATTTTATGAACTATGCTTAGGTCAGGCCGAAGGCGACGTAGTTCTAAGTTTTCTAAGCCCAGAATTTCAAGTCTGGTGGCATAAGGTATTCTGTTGCGAGCAGAGGAGTGGAGGACTCTTCTCGTAAAATATCTCTGGACACGCTCTATTGTATTAATGACCGATATGCAGTGTGGGTTCCAGACAGATGAGCTGTATTCAAGGATTGGTCTGGCGAATGTTTTGTATGCTCTGGTTAATAGTGTAATATTACCAGAAAAGAAACTACGTAAGATTAGGTTTACAACTCTTAATGCACTGTTGTTACAGTGGGCTTTGGCACTTAGATCATTAG
>QLTV01012198.1:7886454-7912665 GCA_003457575.1 Thermophis baileyi | reverse complement strand
GAAGTCAACGCACATCCTTACCCCCCCATCTTTCTTCTCCTTGAAGAGCACTGGGGCGGCGATCTTTGATTTTGCCGGTTGGATGAACCCTCGCTCCAAATTGGTGTCGATGTACTTCCTCAGCTCTCCCAATTCCTTCAGGGTCATGGAGTACATTTTGGGTTTTGGGAGCGTGGCACCCGGCTCAATCTCTATTGCGCAGTCCATGGGTCGATGAGGGGGGAGGTAGTTGCAGTCCTCTTCACTAAACACCCCCTCTAGGTCTCGGTACTCTGCGGGCACCTGCTGGGAGCCTGGGGGCGTGGTTTCGCGCGCTGCGGCAGCCAAATTCCTTTGGGGTCATGGAGTACATTTTGGGTTTTGGGAGTGTGGCACCCGGCTCAATTTCTATCGCGCAGTCGGTGGGTCGATGAGGGGGGAGGTAGTTGCAGTCCTCTTCACTAAACACCCCCTCTAGGTCTCGGTACTCTGCGGGCACCTGCTGGGAGCCTGGGGGCGTGGTTTCGCGCGCTGCGGCAGCCAGCTAGGGACGGTGGGAGTCCTTGAGTGTTGGCTCCTTCGGGCTGCTTTGGGTTTTTGCTGGCGGCGTCGGCCCGATATGCACGGTCAGCTTTCAGTACCCATCTTCCCACTTTATGGTAGGGGTCCATTTGTGTAGCCATGCAAGCCCCAGAATGATCGCTTCTGACATCTTGGGGGCAACTATGAAACGAATGAGTGGTGGCATCCTATCTGCAGGTCTACCAACTCGGTGAGGAGAGTGGCAGGGCCCCCCCGATTAACGATCCGTCCACCTGTTGGAACCGGATGGGGTTCGCTAGGGGCCTGATGCTGATTTTCAGCTTCTCTACCACTGCTTTGCTGATTAGACATCTCGAGCAGCCCGTGTCTATTATGGCATCTACTGCTCCCTCTCTCCCCATCCCCGGCACCGTGATTTTTGCCTTAACGAGGAAGGGGCGAATGGCTTCACTCACCATCGGGTCGTCTTCGCCACTGTCCCCTTCATCCCATCGCGGGGGTGGTTCCTCTGCTGGCGATGCCTCTGCATCGTCACAGGGTGGCGGGGACTCCCCTGCTTGGAGTTCCATGCAACCCAGCTCTGGAGATTTCGTCGGCCTCCTCCTGGGGGCCGGGGTTGGCTTGGATCGTATCGGGAACCCCTCGGATCTCACATGCCTCTTTCAATTCGGGATCCAGGGCATCGCAGAACGTATGCACCAAGAGTCGCTCGGGCCAGTCTCGCACTTTCCCGGCCGCTCTTCTGAACTCCCACACTAACTCTTTCACTGGGCGTCCCACCTGCCTCAACCCCTTGATGTGCTCTTCAGCGTCCACCTGTTGGGCCACATCGTAGAACCGGACCCTCATTAGTTGGATGAATTCGTCCGCATCATCTAGCTCAGGGGCCGCTTTGTCATGTAGCTCGGCCACCCACTCGGCTGCCTCCCCCTTGTTCATCCCCTCGGTTATCTTGTCGATTAACTGCCTGTCAGACTGGAATCGCATGCCGTACTTGTCCACATAAGCCCACATGCGGTGGAGGAAGTAGGCCAATTTTTTGGGATCCCCATCGAACGTCGCCCGGAACCGGGGAGGAGGCTCTCGGACTGGTGGGGTGGTGGCTTGCCCGTGCCCGACTGGCGGAACAGCTGCTGGCTGCGGGGGGCCTCCGACTAGGCCCCCTCCTGGCTGCATCTGTTGGCCTGCTCCACCAGCGGGGGGGAGGGGCCCTTGCACTTGTGGCGGGGTTTGCGCGGCAAGGCCTGGCATCACGGGGGTTTGCCATGCCATCCCAAGCCCCGGTGCGAGATTTGGTGCCAGAGGGGCCCCGGGTGTCCATTGACACTGCGCCCATCCCACTCCAGGGAAGAAGGCCCACCCAGGTGGGGCTTGCCACGGCGGCACCATGCCAAGGCTTGGCTGCTGGGCCGGAGGCTGCGGTCTCCACGCTCCCTGCCGCCTTAGAGGTGGGCTCGCTAGGTCAGCGTGGTGGGTCGGCTGTGGCTCGAGGTGAATGGTGGTCCACGTAGGCTTCACTCCAGTTTGAGGGTCCCCCGGGGTCCCGCTGGCTGCGGTATGGAACGAGGCAGTGTCCCCACTCGACTGGGGCCCCAGGTGCTTCCTTGGGAAGGAGAACGTGGGTTGGGCCAGGTTCCATCTAGTGGCTTCGGGTCCCGGTTGGGGATTAGTCCAACTTACGGTTAGGCAGCCGAACTGGTCGTGGAGATCCGTCAGCGATTGGCTGCGAGACAACGGCTGGGATCCCTTGCCTTCGGATCGGCTGGTGAGCAGGATCTTCTGCTGCCTCCACTCATGGGCCGTGATCACTCCCAAGTCCAGGTGAGGCTCCCACGCTCGCTGTGGGGGAGGACTCAAACCCCCAACTGCTCCCTGGCAGGTCCGCTCCATCCAAGAGAGGGGCTCAGGGGCCGGCAATCTGCACCGAACCCCTGACTGGCGTTCTCTCTCTGCGGCCTCCATGGCAGCTGCGAACTCCGGGGAGGGGGAGTAGTGGATCCTGATCCATTTAATGGGATCGTCCTCTCCTCGTTCCCCGGCGGCTCAATCTTTCTCCTCCATCTTCCCTGAGTTTCGCGCCGCCCGTTGCCGGGACGGTGCTGGGGCTCAGGACCCCGAACAGCGCCCCAAGTTTGGGACAGCTGGGAGAGTTTTATGAGAGATTCAGGATAGTGTCAGGGTTCCGAATAGCATCTGGAATTAAATCAGAGTCCGAGGCAAAGCATTCCTCAAAGTTCCAATTTATTAACAGAGCCATGTCAATAACTTGATTTGGAAGTAATAGTAGGCAAAATTAATTAAGTGAAATTTGTTAAATTTATATAGATTCTTTGCTATAGTGAGGATGGGGTGAATAAACCTTTGTTTTCTTTTTCAGGCTTCTGTGCTATATAACAAACTATAATACATGATAATTAGTTAGCTAACTAGTTTAAAATTATCTGTAATTATTCCCGTGTTCCTCTGTAAATCTAACAACAGGTAAGGAATATTTATCAGCAAAACAGTTTATTTAGAAAAAGCTTGCCTTAAAGAGTGTCATCGTTAAGATTATCTCCCAATTAAAGGTTTTCAAAATGAATATTTATTACAGGCATTCATTTTCAATAGAAAAGATTTGAGGTTGTTGTGTTTTTTAAAAGAATACAAATCAGCAACAAGAAGTTCCTGATCAGATCTCCCATTTCATCTTTGAAAACTGAAGTATAAAAAAGTAACCTTCACCTACATTCTTTCTTAAAATGTTTCAGCAATAAAGCTTTTAGTTCAGTAAATGCTTAAAGATCCCACTGAGTATAGACACTTATAAGTACCTGCATTTCACTCTCATTTCTGAACAGACAAATCTATTGAACACACAGTTAAAATAGATCTGTGTATCTTCCCTACCCCAATATATATATGCCTTTTCAAAATAATGAACATAGCTGGAAGAGATTCATAACCCAAACTCATTAATCATTTTAGGTGAAGACCTTCTCCAATATTTGTGAGTGTTCCTTCAACCCAAAGTACTTTATTGGATGGGGGGGAATCAAAGACATAAATACAGGATGGGGAGAGATTACTGGACAGCAGTATGTGCAAAATTATCTGTTTGTCTTGGCAGAATATGAGCCAACAGTGTGATGTAGCTGCAAAAAAAAAAAAAAAAGTCAAATTCTAGGCTATTTCAGTAGAACTAGTGTTAAGATCAAATGAAATAATCAGGTTTCTGTTTTCTATATTGCTCAGCCTACATCTAAACTATTTTCCCACTGCTGGACATTTTAGGAAGGATATTGACAGACAGAAGCATGACCAGATGAAACCCCTTATGGACTTTTGTGTAAAAAAAAAAAGAACTTGTGATTTATGGTTCTGAAGATTAGACAGAATAGACTATAGAAAGAAGATACAGATGATGTAACTTTAGAGAGAGAGATTAATATATAATTGTACTTACAACTGCTTTGAAGTAGATCAGAAGCCACTTCTTTATAACTTTGTCTTTTTTCTACTTTCTTCTGTTTTTCCTTATTGTACTTTTAGCTTTTTCTTTTATTTCCCATTTTCTTTTTCCTTTTCTTTGCTCTAATTTAGTTTTACCATTGCTGTTAAAAAACCTCATAGATAGATAGATAGATAGATAGATAGATAGATAGATAGATAGATAGATAGATAGATAGATAGATAGATAGATAGATAGATAGATAGATAGATAGATAGATAGATAGATAGATAGATAGATAGATAGATAGATAGATAGATAGATCGATCATGACCAGATGAGATCAACCAAGATGATAAGGGGCCTGGAAGAAAAAACCTATGAGAAATTATTGGAGGCACTGAATATGTTTAACTTGAAGATGAGAGAATTGTGGTCAGCCTTGATAACTGTCTTTAATTATCCAAAAGGCTATCAATGTTTGGTGTTGTAACTAGGATGCAAGAATTGTTGGGCTGAAATATAAAAATGCAGATTTTGAGTGGACACTAGGAAGAATTTCTTAATATTGCTCGATATTGGAAAATATTGCCTTGAAGGACTCCCCAATACTGAAAGTATTTATACAGAGGTTGGCTTTGTGGAGAATAGTGGATTTCTGCACTAAATAAGCCATTGGATTAGATCAGGCCTGTCAAACTGGCAGCCCATGGGCCAGATGCGTCACGCACAGGCCACGCCCACCCCGGCTCCGCAAAGGCAAAAAAATGCGATAGTAACAATATGTCACGTGATGCAATCGAGTTTGACACCCATGGATTAGATGATCTCCAGTGTTCTTTCCAGACAGTTTTCATATTCTATGAAATTCCCTAGCCTGATCTGTTGCAGAACAGCCAGGAGATTCACTCTTAAGGAAAAATGTTGGGAAAAGGAAAAGAAATGTTATATTTCTTGGAGAAGTAAAAAGCTATTTGATACCTTTGATTATTGTAACAGATGTAATAAACTCTTATCCCAATCTGGTTTGGAAATGCATATACATAAGCAGCTTCTGCCTGCATATCACATGTTGAATTGGGAACTACAAGCGTACTGAATCTGGTACACATACAAACAATTATGGATGCAGTCTGTCCACACTGCTTTGCCTTTGGGGAGATTTGCATTTTAATGCACAGCCTTATTCATAGTTAGTCAAGCAGCCATAAATAGAGAACCCATATGAAATACAACTAAGCTTTTGACTGGCAGATATGTAAGCAGAATAATACCCATTATATTGCATTCTTCCAAACTCCCAAGACTTCAAAATTTACTTCTCAGCTCCAGTGTATCTAGAGTTTCTTTTCTGAATATGAAATGGGGATGGTGGGTAGAAAATTTTTCTGCCAATGAGAGCACTAAATTACTGTGGTGGTTCTGTTGAGAATAAATGGGATTTGTTTTTCACCATTTTTTTTCGGTGACTCCTTTCCCCTGCAATTTCCCTCCTTTCCTCTTGTACTCTTCTAGAAAAGCCCAGAATGCTACGGATGCTTTTTAAGGGATTCAAGAGCACTGCAGAACTACGAAGGAACTCATAACATACTTTTTCCCAATGGTAGAGTTCCATTCATATTCCTTGTTGGTTGGAATAGTTATTTTGTTAATGTCATTCTCTCATTCTGCAATAGTTGCCCATGAAATATATTTTCATTTCTGAGCATTTTTCTTGTTTTGCTTCTGATTTCAATAATATAAGAAAATCAAATGATTTTCAAAATATAGCAAGCATATATTTTGAAGTAGTTAACATTTACTGTCCATTCTACAAGATACATTGATATTTTCAAATAAAACCAGTAGTGTTTATAAATGGAAAAGAGTTCTCATTTATATATAACATTTCCCTCTATCAGCTGGTCATAAGTGGGTATTATAAAGTAAATCTATTCTTAAATCGTGCCTCCAACATAAACAGGATGGGAGGATCTCAGTATGTTTTTGTTTCTTGTTGTTAGTTTGTGTTATTTGTATCTTGTTTGTTTTAACCATGATATCATTTCTGAGTGTATGAATCCTACATCAATGTTTTATTTTAAATATAGTTGGGGTTTTTTTTCCCCCCCCTTTCTTTTTTAAATTGTTTTTATATGTTTTATTTTTTATGATGTAAGCCGCCCAGAGTCCTTCGGGAGTTGGGCGGCATATAAATTTTATAAAATATAAATAAAATGTAAAATATATCTTTAGCTGATTGGATTCTTCAGAGCTAATCTGGCCAATCCTCTAAAAATGAGTGGATTGCTTATTTTGATGGTACTCCTATATTTTAAAAATCCAAGGTTATCATAGTTTTTATACATTTTTTTCACGAATGTGTTCAGGATATTTTACAGATCAGAAAGCCATGGTATCTAAGTATCTAACAAATGATTTACTGATGAAGCATACCCATGAGTCACTGTCACCAATTGAGTATATATATATATAGTGAAATAGTTTCTGAAGTACCACCTGTACTTCTCAGTTTGCAACATACTTTCTGATTTCTATCCAAAAAAATCTTGCTTAAGGGTATTAAGCCTTACCTAATAATGGAACAGGCATTCATAACTTGTTATCATGCAGATATTTTGTGTGGCTTAAATACTATGTATGATATTTATTATATTATATGGTATTCATTAAGTATAATCCCCAATGTTTAACACACTGCTTCTTTGAATGATGATGTGACTACATGATGTTGCATTGTCACCTGATTATTTCAAAAAGCACTGTGGGAGAGGCTACATCTCTGCCAAGAGCCTCATACTGCTATGATTACTTGTAGGTGGTTTAAATGTTAAATGTTAAAAAAAGAAAGAAAATAAAACAGAAAGTACTACTATAACCTTCTACAATGAATAAAATAAGTGGCATTGGATTTCTAAACCAGCAAAAGTCTGCTTGTGGCTAGTATTAGATCTATAGATCTGATTTAACCTTCTCCAACCTGGGTGTCTATTTGAAATTTATGGATTTCAAATCCCAGAATTGTCAGTAATGGCCATTCTAGTTGATAGTTCTTGAAACTTGAACAGATATTCCTCCTATCTTGATAATTGTCTTAGATATTGGACTGTCAAAAAATAACAATAGTTTTCCAAATACTCAAGTGCCCTCTTTATGGAATAACAGAGTTGGAAGGGACCTTGGAGGTCTTATAGTCCAATTCCCTGCTCAAGCAGGAGACCCTGAACCATTTCAGACAAATGGCTGTCCAATTTCTTCTTAAAAACTCTAGTGATGGAGGCAAGCCATTCTACTCTTTAATTGATATCACTGTTAGGAAATATCTTCTCCAAATATCTTCTCCAAAGCATTTGAAGGCAGGACAAGAAACAATGTATGGAAAATAATCAAGGAGAGATCTGACTTAGAACTAAAGAGAAATTTCTCGACAACAGTCAATCAGTGGAATGGCTTATTCCCGGGTGCTCCATCACTGGAGGCTTTTAAGAAGAGATTGAGCAACCATTTGTCTGAAATGGTATAGGGTCTCCTGCTTGAGCAGTGGGTTGGACTAGAAGATTTCCAAATTCCCTTCCAACTCTGTTATTCAGTATTCTGTATCTCCTTAGTTCTAGGTTGCAATGCATCTCTCCTTGCTAAAATTCTATCCATTACTTGTCTTACTTTCAGGTGCTTTGGAGAATAGTTTGACCTGCTCTTCTTTATAACAACCCCTTAGATATTGGAAGACTACTATCACAGCACCCCTAGTCCTTCTCTTTACTAACTAGATATATCTAATTCCTGCAAATATTCATCATATGTTTTAGCCTTCGGTTCCCTAATAATCTTAGTTGATCCTCTCTGCACTCTTTCTAGAGTCTCAACATCTTTTTTTTTTTTGTATTGTGGTGACCAATGTTGGGCATGGTATTCTAAGTGTGGTCTTACCAAAGCATTATAAAGCTATACTACTACTTCACATGATCTTGATTCTATTCTTCTGTTGATGCAGCCTAGGACTGCATTGGCTTTTTTGGCATCAAAGAACAAATTTTTCTCATATTTTTTCTTCTCATATTTTAATGACAGAGTTGAACACAAAACTCAGCAGTTGAAAAATGGATTGAATCTGCATTTCAGAGGTGTACCTTATCAATGGATTTATGTAGTCCAAAAATGCATGGGAGAATTAAGGAATAGCCTTATATGAGAACATCTTTGCTTGCAGAATTACCAGAGGTGATATGAGCTTTTCCTGGGGAGCATGAATAAGGTTAGGGTTAGGGTTAGTTATATAGATTTTATCATGACTAGTCGAGAGATAACTATTAAAATTCTCCTTCATCTCAATTAACAATGCTAGCCCTGTTTTTAGATAAAATGGCCACTTTCAGAAAGGTAATGAAATAGGACAGAACTTACCTATGCCTACTATCCTCCCAACCCATTGCCAGAGTTACTACTTAATTGTGCCTAAGTGTAGTTTCAGGAGCAGATTACTACCCTGTTGATTATCCCCTGTTATGTTATTCTGAAGAACTCCTTGGAGCTATGCACATAATAATGCTTTACACTAAGAGCCTCTACAGAGAGATAATTATAAGGCATCCAGTCATTCCCTGTCCTAGAGTGAGCAGCAGCACTCTTGCTGCTGGGGAAGTAGTTTGGAGGAGAAAAGACACAGTGAATGGAATAGCTGGGAATCAGGTCCAGTGGTATATAATCTCCCCCTCCCCCGAAAGGGAAGGAGTTTCTTGGTCTGCCCTCATGGTCTGTAAATTGGTGCATAGCAGTAGCAAATTAAGATGCCTTTAAATGAAATGTCTATTATCTTCTTAGGTTGCAACCTCACAAAGACAAGGTATATTTAAGCGGCATATTCCTACTTGCTGTTTCTGTACTGAAACTTCAGTATTTAAATGCCATTTACACCTGCATGCCACACTGACACACATGCATACACTAACAATGTAAACATAGATAATTTATAACCCACCTAAATTGAAGAACTTAACTGCAACTAAATGGTTAACTCCTTTCCAATCAATCAGTTTTGGACTGATATTGATGCCACCTCAATGGAGCCTTCTACAATATTTTAGCTTTATGCTTTCTTTGAATACATAGAACCCAAGACAGTGATTTTGCTTACAAACCCTATAAACATATTACAGAGCTAACGAGGGGTACAAGAGAACTGAGCATTTCTGGAACTCCCATATCATTCCCATTTTTGTGTTTATTAAGCAGTCTTCAGCCAATGGAGCATAATGTTCCAACATGATATTCACAAATCTCTAATATAAAAGAAAACAAAGAAGAATGAAATTGAAATGTGCAACCAAATTTTAGAGTAAAATATGGTGATATTTAAAAAATTGGGTATGGAAGAATTAAAATGGTAGGAACTATACACTCATGAAAAGGTCAAGAATTTTAAGTATCAAAATACACCCCCAAAATTGAGTTCAGCTTATCCATAAGTATATATGGCTATATATATACACACTTGCATATAAGCCCATTCATGGATAAGCTGATCCTCAAATTTTTAACCAAAATGTTGCGGAGAAAAAATAATTAGAGGTGAAATGAATCTTGTTTCCCTGCTGTCAACCCTCAAGAATAGACCGGAGTCCAGGAAAGAATAAAAGTAATATATTTGCAAAACAAAAATAAGAACATCTAAGTCTGTGTCTACATGGTGAAGAACAAAGAGAACAAAGGAAAGATTAACACATGCGCAGTACAGGTATCACATGACAACTTCATATCAGTGTACATTGTCATTTCAGAATAAGAGTCCAGCTGACAAATTAAAATGAACGTAGTGACAAACCCCTTCTTTGTCAGTTGGGCGAATATCAGTTATCCTTTCAAACATCAATTAAGGCACATCATCTCACGCAGGTATTCATGCTGCGCTGCTGGTAATGGTTTGTTGAGCATGTCAGCAATTTGATCACGTGTAGATACGTACTGCAATGTTACAAAACCTTGTTTAACTAACTGTTTAATATTTTAACTTGAAAAATGTGTGCTCCATGGATTACTTCCAGATCAGCCAAGTATGGAAGGTAAAACATATGAAAATTTTGAGAGTTGGGTTTTCCATGGGTGGAAAATATTTTAATATTTTGGTTAAAAAAATGAGGGTTGGCTTATCTTCAGATGGGCTTATATGTCATATACAATATTACAGTAAGCATTAAAAGCATTAAAAATACATAAGATGAAAATGTGATACCATAAAAAAGAAGAAAAGCTTTATGATTTAGAGCAAATATGTGGCATGCTTTTGGCAAATGAGAGAGTTTGGTGTGACCTACAACGTCTTAAATGCAGAATTCCAAATTTGGGGGATCAGAATGTATGATCCAAATGTCGCTGTCAGTATATTTTGCAGAGGTGGGTTCCTCCTGATTTGGACCGGTTCGCCCGAACTGGTAGCGACCCGCTGGTGATGTCACAGTGATGTCATGGATCCGGTTCGGTTGGTGCCGGTCCTTGGGCGCCGCCATCTTTTTAAAAAAAAAATTGGATTTTTTTTTGGAATTATTTTTTGGTTTTTTTTTTCTTTTGCGCATGTGCAGAAGCCGAGTTTCCGGCATTGCGCATGTGTCACCATCTTGTTTTCGAGTTTCCGGCACTGCGCATATGTCACCATTTTGTTTTTGGCTTTTTTGAATTTTTTTCGGATTTTTTGGCACTGCACATGCACGCACACGCAAAGCACGCACGCACCCACAAGGCGCGGCCACGAGGCGCGGGAGGAAGCGAACTGGCAGCGAGGTAAGTTAGAACCCACCCCTGATATTTTGGCAGTATAGTTAATTTTAAATAGTTTAGGAAAAAGGTTTAAAGTTTGATGCCTGCTTTTCCCATTTCACACATTTTAAAAATACTCTCTCTAAAATGGGACACAATTCTAATATCAGCACTGTTACAGCCTCAGCAATAAATGTTGATAGGTTGGTGGGGAGTCTGATGACATAAGTTTCTTTCACAAAGTATCTTTTAGCACCTGCCACTGCCTCAAGCCTCTTCCTTAGCAACATTTTTTTTTAAAGATTTCAGATTCTATAACTGGCAATCTGCTAACGGATTTGCCTCATTAATTTGAATGTAATAAAGTTCATTGCAGACACAAAGATCAGTAGTGCAAAATATTTATTTAAGCAGTATTTTTCTGTCATTCTCCTATGCCACTTAAATTGATGAATCCCTCTATATTTCTCCAGACAGTGCAAGCCACACCATAAAGTTATATTTAGTCCTCCTAATTTTATTGCAAGAGGTACATATAATATTTGATCACCCCTTTGATAACAAGCATGTGATGGCCCAATGTTATCTTCCACTTCTGCTTTCACCACTGTACGCTAGACTTAGTCCATTTTCCAAAGCAGCTGCTGATAACAATAGGGAAGGGGGAAAAATGGAGAACAAAACTGAAATTAACCAAAATGGGAGTACAATAGACAAAGGAAAGGATATGGACATGGAACAGCTGTGATAAGAAATCCTGGCAATACCTCTTTATGGGACGTATAAAGTTGGCTAAGGAAAGCTTTGAAGACCCCTTTTAAATGCCAAAGAGTTATGCAAGATGAAATCCTGTGATGTCATAGGAAAGATTCAAAGGTCACCACTTTGTAGAACCAAAACAAGGAATATAAACGGTTTGATCTGAAATAAATTATTTGTTTCATATTTCTGGCAATTCCTAATGGACATTTTGCTGAACTAGGATTGAAATGATGATAATTTCTGGACTGTGTATAAATAAAAATTATGCTATGGGGAGAAGAGGGTTTTTTATTTGTGACTTTAAAAGAGGGTGAAAACTTAATATATTAGCTTATGCTCAGTGCAATGAAGGTTGGAAATCCTTATTGTCTTTGTTGTCTTTTTCTTTCTCTTCTACTTTTTCTTGTTTTTTTCTTTTTCCTGCACTTTCTCAACTGTTTTTCATTTCTAGTTTAATTTGTATTAGTGTGTATTATATTTATCAAACATTGCAGTATATTAAATAATAATATCCATTGATTGTAACCCTCTCAGTGATATCTAAAGGACTTCCTTGATATCTGAAAATATTGAATTTATCAGACCTGATCACCCTAATTTTAGAAAAAGAAAGAAAGAAAGAAAGGAAAAAAGGAAAGAAAGAAAGAAAGAAAGAAAGAAAGAAAGAAAGAAAGAAAGAAAGAAAGAAAGAAAGAAAGAAAGAAAGAAAAACTTTTGCTGCATAGCAGCTTCACAAAGTTTTGTTTTGTTTTTTTGCTTAGAAAAAAGAGACCTGCTAGAGTAGACAGATGCATTCCTTACACACACCTCTCTCTTTCTTGCTCTTTCTTTCAGACCTTGCCTGCCAGTCCCTCTTATAAGTCCCATGAGTTGATCATTTGTTTCTTGCAGTTTTCTTCCTTGATGTCAATATAGTGGGTAAAGGATATGCTGTCTCTTCTCAGCTGGGTCCTGTTAGTCACAGCCATCTGTCAAGAAATGCCTACAGAATCAGCCAGAAAGCTTTGGCAGTTGACATGGTGATAGATCGGCAGGGTGGTTCTTTTCTCTTCATTCTCCCCTTCCTCTTAATCCGTTTTCAAATGGTACTGTCCAACTGTGATAACAGGTAGACAGAAAGGTAAAACTTTTACTTGCCTGGTTAAACCCCAGTTGTGCATTATAACTGGAAAACATGTTGTCATTTCTAGCTAAAATTGCCCTCCATCATTTCAATTCCTGGTCCAGTTGAAACTTGAGGGACCTTCAGCTATTTATCAGGCTGGTTTACTCAAGCCTTGGAACCTTAGGCAATGCCTTCCACTACCATTGTCCTGCCTTTCCTGTAAGAATGTCAACATGCCACCCTTCTCCTCACAGGAAATGATGACACATCAGTAAAAAGGAAGGTTCCCATTTATCTAAACCAATTGGAAATGGTGAACCTTCAACTAAGCAGATTTATCTTTGAAGAAGAACCCAGGAGAGCTTCTTATTAAGCAGCAGTTAAATCACCATTAAAGTGGATTCAGGTGTGCCATTTTCTTGATGTACATCAGGGATGTCAAACTCACGTCATCATGGTAGTGTCACATGATGTATCAGGACTTTCCCCCCCTTCGCTAAACCAGACATGGGCGTGGCCAGTGCATTACGCATCTGGCCCGCAAGCCGGCAGTTTGACAGCCCTGATGTACATTGTCTTTCCAACATTGGTTTGTTGCATGACTTTCTTTTTCCTGCAAAGTTAATATCAGGTTCTGGGAGAAAACAACATGGGACAAAGGGGTGAAAGGGTAGTAATATTGTCCCTTCTATCAACATTAGAGTCTCTTAAGTTGCTTTAAAGTATCCAATTATACAAATAAGAAATGTGAATGTAATTCTTTTGGATTATATTGGCTGCCATAATGGCTTTATGCCATTATCATTCCTCAGCCTTTTATATTCCTCTAATATTCTCTACTTGTGTGTGAATTTAGCCTGCATAATCTCTCATATCATGCCACTGCTATAGTGATTGAATTATTATAGGAATTAAAGAGAACTTCCTCACAGACACTGTCCATGGTATTTTCATGTTACTTCATGAGTCTCTTCCTTGTTAACTTCCATCCTTCCACTGAAGCAATTTTAGCCAACCAAAGGAGAGCATGCAAACAGCAACCATCTAAAATGCGCTCCATCTTCCCTCATTGTGTTGGCTTCTTATGATGAAGAAAAACAAAAACAAGAAAACAGGACACAATAAAATTCCCCCCTGATGAAGTGTGAAGGGAAGGCACAAAGCATCTTGTCTTCAGGAGGGAGGGGGAACTTTGAAGAGTGGGGAGATAGTATAAAGCAGGACTTTTGCTAATTGGAAGTTTCCTGCTTCAGGGATTCAGAGTAAATGCTACAAATGTCTTTGCGGAGTTTCCTCTGAAACAGCAATAGAGCCAGAATTAATTGGCTTAGCTTGCAAAGACCTATTCAATCCTTACACTGTCATGGGGATACAAGGAAATGCTCCCAATCTTGAATAGATACAGCCCTTGTACAGTATATGGAAAGGACCAGAGTTAGATTCCAGCACATCTGAGGGGAACCATATGGGGGCTGGCTGCATTAATATGAAAACCAAAATCCTTTAAAAAGCCTAAAATATTTTGTATGAATAACTTTACTTACTAAAGTCATTATGCAGTTTTGTATTCTAGTGATTTAGAAGTTTTTTAAAATATGTACCCACACACCAAATGTGGACTGTTTTACTGTTTTCTTAGTTGAGTATTTGAAGGAGGTCTGTTGAATCCATCACCATGTGCCTTTAAGAACTTGTTTCTCCTTGTTAACAATTCTCTCTTTTGTACACTTTGCCACATGAGAAGTGGAACTGCTCTATCATAAGGGACAAAAGTGGTCCATTTGGCAGCATGGTCCTTTTGATCTGGAGATCAGGTTTCACATAGTATAAACCTGGCTGGGGAATTCTGGGAATCTTAAAGTTACCAAGTTTGAAAAACACTGGTGTAAACCAGAGGTGAGTTCCTCCCGGTTCGGACCGGTTCTTTAGAACCGGTAGTAACTTGGTGGCCTGGGTCGCTAGAACCGGCAGCGACCCCTGCCTGCCATGCCCCCGAACCGGTTCTTTCAGCGGCGACATAGGCACCGCCATTTTGTTTTTTGCTTCTGCACATGCGCAGAAGCTTTTTTTAAAGCACTGTGCATGTGTGAAGCACGCACGAAGCACACGCGCGCCCACGCAGCACAACACTGAGCGAACCGGCAGCGAGGAAAACCAGAACCCACCCCTGGTGTAAACTCTCAGGCAGTTTCCCATGAAGTCAGTTCCAGAGCACCATTTATAATTGTCATTTAGATTATACAGTAAATTATGGAGGCACGGCTCTTCAAAATGCAAAGCATATTTTAAAAGCAATGTACCATGCCTCTTTTCTATCTAGTCACTGCTTTTTCAGATTTCTCTTGAGAATAAATAATTAAAAATATTTTATCTATTCCAAATCTGAATAGTGAATATCTGGGTAACCCAAATTAAAGAATAAAATTAAAGATCTTTGGTGCAGTGCATTTATATCTTATGGGCTTGTTTCTGCTTGTAACAAACAAAAAGCTAATCATCACCATTTGCCATAAATGGCAAAGTTCTGCTGCTCGTACCATCTGCTCCTTAACATCCTGACTGCCACATTAGCCAATGTGCAATGCTGGGAGCTTTCCAGAAACTCAGAAACATACTTTTGTAGTTACCATAAAAGCCTGTGTACCATTTCCCCCCCCTGAAACAGCTCAGTTAATAATGAAAGCTGCTATCTGAAGTGACTGCCTTGAAATGTATAATAGGTAAAATACATGTTTCCAGCCTGTCTGTTATTTTTCTTTCAGTGTTTTCTGTCTCTGCATTCTGTCTAGTGCTACATATCTATGAGGCAAAGAGTTTAGTTGGCCTTGATAAAACAGTCTTTAATGTTGCAAAAACAATAACACACACACACATAAATAATGTCTTTCCCTTGTACCATGCATCAACTGGATGGAATGACAGTGCATTAAAACCTTCAAAGGACTCCTTGGTTACCTTTCATTATCATCTGCCTGTTTGTGGTAGAAAACAATCTGATTTTTGGTGCTTGTTGGATGCTGAGAAAATAACATGGCAGGCATAATGGCCAGTGAGCTTTGAGTGTAGGCAGGAATTAAAACTTCCTGTGCTGTCTAACTCAGTGATAAAGGGTATGCTTCAGTAGAGTTTTCAGATAATGTGGGATTACTAAACAGTTTTATGTGAACTGGAAATAATGAGGTTACCTCAGCCAATTCAGGAGTTCCATTTAAGCATGGCACTGCAAATAACATCTGTTTGGCCTGAAGAATTTTAGATATTCTCGGCATAAAGTAGCTAATGCTTGATGGGACGTTAGCTGGAGCTGTACCTTCAAATTGTCTCAGAGATTTTGCACACATTTAGCAGCAAGCATTCATCCATGTATTAATTCTTCTATCATTTTTTAAAAATATATCCTATATATTTTAGCTTTCTGTCCATTCAGTTGTGTCTTATGGTTGTTGCTCTAGCTGTGCAAATTCTCCCCTGATTGTATGATCTGATGCTTACTTACACTGAGTTATTTATTTTATTTTATTTCATCAATTTATATAGCTACCCATCTCAACAAGTAATGCTGGGGAGTGCATATATTAAATAAAAACAATTTCAAGCATAAATACAAAACTTAAAATGCAAAGCAGCAAAAGAAACAACACAGTCCACAATCATTAATAGACCCAGGAGATGTAATCCTTGGGGCACCAGGCCTAGACAGAGATTGAGGTTTTAGGGCCTTATGAAAGGCCAGCGGCGTTGGGGCCATTCTGTTATCTGTTCAATAGGCTGGGCACCATGGCAGAAAAGGCACTTCTGGGCATCACCAATTGGCATTCCTTAGCCAATGAGACCCCAAACATGTCCAGATTCGACAGGTAAAAACAATTGGGTATATATGGTTCCTGAAGGGCTTTAAAGGTGACAACCAGCACCTTGAATTCAACCCTGAAGCACATCAGGAACTAATGCAGCTCTCAAAGTAGTGGTGTTACATGCACCAAGTAACTAACACTATTTACCACTTCTATGCTAAGATTTAATTATGTAAAATCTTCCTGACTAGACAAGAGACAAAAGCAGAACCAGATACTTAACTTTTCAAGGCATGTTATTTCAGTTATTTTATTGTGTCCTATCAACAAAATTCCTAGTTCTCTTAGCCTTCTTACTTCTCTTCAAAAGCCTCAAAATGTTTTACATATACGGTAGTTTCTATTCAAGGATTGTTTCCCTTAAGTGCTTTGTTTCTTCTTGAAGCCACTTTAAAAATGTGCACTTTCTGACTTCTGAGACAACCCAGTCCATGGAAATATCTGGTTAACAAAGAAGACCGGAGTCATATTATTCACTAGGATAAATCATAGAATCAAGGAGTTGAAAAGGAATATGTAAAGCATCAACTATAACTTCCAATTAAGTGTAAGAATTTTTATTAAATCATTCCTGACAGATGACTTATCCAGCCTCTGCTTGAAAACATCCGACTAAAAGGAGCCATTCAACTCCCTGAATAATTAATTGCAATGTCACACTCATCTTACTATTTTCCTAATATTCAACCAGAATCTTGGGATCATTGTTGTATGACTTGCCCTTGGGCATGATTGAGAACAAATCTTGACTTTTGATACCATGTACCTCTTCAAGAAAGTGAAAAATGCTGTCATATTTCCCCTCTGTAGAAATATATTTCAGGCAAGGCCACAATATACATTTGCTGAAATATATTTCTGTGAACAATCATATACAGTCATTGGAGAGATACAAGATAAGAGGACAGTTCTGAAACATAACAGATGAACAAACTGAAATCCACATTTAAAGGGGGGGAGGAGATATTGGGGGGGGGTTTAACCAAGATTACTGAAGAAATGGAAAACAAAGTGCTGGAAATAGATCCACCTTTCTTTACCATGTTTCCTCACATATACGTTCTGTTCAAAATATACAAATCAGTTTGAATATTAGAGATTGCTTGGTATATTCAATATATTCTTACTTGATTGTTTAAAAAGCAATCACAGAGCAGTTCAACATTATGTTCCAGTCAGTGGTGGGATTCAATTTTTTTTACTACCGGTTCTGTGGGCGTGGCTGTTACAAGAATCTTGGTGACTGCTTGCCTTCCCATGGGAATGACCCAGTGGTAGGTTTCAAATTTTTTTACTACAGGTTCTGTGTGATTGGCTTGGTGGGCGTGGCAGGGGTCGGATACTGTTAAATCCCCATTTCCTCCTGATCAGCTTGGACTCGGGAGGCAGAGAATAGATGGGGGCGGGACCAGTCAGAGGTGGTATTTACCGGTTCTCCGAACTACTCAAACTTTTCGCTACCGGTTCTCCAGAACTGGTCAGAACCTGCTGAAACCCACTTCTGGTTCCAGTACATCATCTCGCATGACCTTTCTACTAATGTGTAGAAGCAGCTACCATCCAATCAAGCTCACAGTACACTAGTCTGAGACCTATCTGAACAATTACTATTTGGTTAGGTGATGACTTGGGAGTTACACATTCTCAGCCAAAAGGCTTCTGTGTTTGTTGTGATACAGTATATTCAACAGAATATTGGTTTTGTTGTGAAATGTATGTATACATTCCCTGCTCAGTAATTAAACTAAAAGCTGATACTAAGTGAACTCTTCCAAGCCTACTTTATTCCAAATTCCTTGGAAGATGATGCAGATCTAAAATAAATTTGGATATAATCTTTTTTATTTAGTGATTGATTATGTGTCATCAAGTCATTATTGACTCTTTGTCACCTCACAGATAGATATTTTTGTCATGACTTATTTAGTGGGTGAACTCTTAGAATCATTTCCCCCAGTCATATATTAGCTTTCATTCCAATTTGAAATGAAACCATTCTACTCTGGTTTTCTCCCACTTCTAGTATTGAGCAGGATATCAATATGATAAATCTGTAATATGTATCATATTATTCCCCCTTACTTAGATTGTTCCTTAAGATCTGCATGGCCATCTAATTCTCAGTGTGAAAGGCTTTGCATTTCCTGACTAAAGCTTCCTTAGTCAGTCTTTTGCATTCACCTTGTTCACGTACTTCTGGTCTTCTTGTTAAATGTCACCTTTTCTATTCTTTTCTTTTACTCATCTGTCTTTTAAGAACACTTATCATGATTGAAATGAAAAATCACTTCAGCAGAGTGCTATGTCATACAGCAGCAGTAAAGTTTAAAATACTGGGTCTTTCCTTACATACAGTCTCCCAAAACAAATAATACAATCTATAAGATGGTAAAATTGAGCATAATCAGATTTTCCAAGCCTAAAGTAAAAGCCATAGTTACTGTAAGGAGTATTATTTTGGGGGATCTATTTTTGGTAGGCTTAGCATATACTCATCATACTACATTCACAAAGTTCCTGAGACTGCAACATAAAAATTCTCATAAAATAATTGTAAACTCTAATATAAACTGATTGAATCTGCATCTCATGAATTCTTGCACAGCTCAATGTTGATTTATGTCATCTTTCCTCAGTGACTGGGCTGTTTTGTTTCTGGTTTTGGAATAGTATATTTGAAAAAAAAAAGCCCTTTATTTAACTTTATGCTTTTGTATTTTTTTCTACTACTTTGAATCATGTGAAGTAGGTGCTATTCAAAGGCTTGTATCAATAAATAAGTAAATAGATGCAATTCTTGTAAAAAAAAAAGCAAAAGAAACCTAAATTGTAAAATTTGGAAAAATAGGATGCATATTTTAAGAGAAAACAGTCTTAAAAGGTCCATTTGGAAAATGTACGCTTAAAGAATGTGTCCCTTTTTATGTATGGCTATAAATACCTTTAGCTAGAGTTTCTCAACCTTGGCAACTTTTGTGGCCTTCAACCAGGGGTGGGATTGAAATTTTTTAGCAACCAGTTTGCTGCCTGGTTGCTGGGTGGGCGTGGCCATGGGGGCATGGCCTACTCGGCCTCCTGTACCATGGTGGGTGAGGGGGCATTTTTACCCTCCCCAGGCTCCAGAGGCTTTCCTCAAGCCTCCGGGAGGGTGAAAACTGCCTCCTGCGGGCTCCGGAGTCCCTCCGGAGGCAGAAACAGGCCCATTTTTGGACTTCTGGTACTTCTGGTAGGCCCATTTTTTGCCCTCCCAGAGCCTCTGCACGGGCCCTGCACTTACCTGGCATCCAAAATGGGTCACGTGGAGACTCCTGGGAGGGGCGGGGTGGGGTGGGCAGAGTCAGCCAATCCTTGCAACAACCGGTTCGGCAAACCAGATGAAAATTAACATCCGGTTCACCCAAACTGGTCTGAACCGGCTGAATCCCATCCCTGCCTTCAACTCCCAGAATTTCCCAGCCAGCATGGGAGTTTAAGTGCACATCTTCAAGCTGCCAAGGCTGCCTAAACAATAAGTTAATATTAATGGTAATGGCATGATGAATAAGCAAACATTTGAGGAAGCAAATAACGACATCCTGATAAAACAAAGCATTTCGATTAATGTTTTGGTTCACAACTTTTTGTGTTATTTTGGGCTGCCATGGGGTTATGGGATGGATTGCTCATTGATGAAATAACTGCCATAGTGGAATAGCCAATCAAAAGATGCAGCAGATAGTACGCTATTCACCAAGCACTTATTGTATGTAAAGAGTAAATATATAAATAAATGGGGGGGGGAGATGCAGCACAGCGTAAAGGACAGCTGGGTGCACGAGGGCCCTAAATTCCACAATAGGGAACATTGGGTTTAGATGTGTATTGTTTTCACATACAACTTTTGGAGAGAGTGAGATAAACCAGAATTGTAACTGCTCTCTTGCCACTGAATAATATTTGGATAGGGCCTTATGTTCAAATATATCAAAACCCTTTTGAATCTTAATAGCAAGACTAGCAGACCTATCAAAATCATTAAAAAGATCCTTACTTGTCTTGTCACTTTAATTAATTGCAAGACTATTTCGTTTCTAGGCTATATATATGGGGTTTTTTTAACCTTTTTTTTTTTAAATCAAAATGGGTTATTTTATTATATTTTATTATTGTTTCGTATCTTCCAGTGTCTGTAATGTAGAATAAAATGTGCGTCCAACTTTCTTTCCTTCACCTCTCAGTGAAGTCATGATGGGATATCAAAGTTAAATGTTCTTAGTGCCATTCAGTAGAAAGAAAAGCATGGTGTTTTCCTTACTGCCTGGTTTTTAATTTTACTTTGTGCTTCTAAATACTTGAAGGTGAGGTGGCTGTTTCTGTCAACTTCCAATTAGATGTACTTCATCCTCTCCCACTCTGATGTAGACACCATTATGGAAAACATACAAATATGTTCTCCATTGGATTCACTTTGATTGATAATAAACAGCAATGCTAAATGTAACTTTTACATTTAAGAGAAGAAAACTGCCTCGCCCTGCTTGTTTAGCCAAATGATTGAGACTATTTGAAAGCACTGTATCCTTGGCTTATTGAATGAAGAATGTTATAAGAAGTTCATTGAGTCAAACACGCTAGCACTATTTTGAAGGGTCTTTGGTGGTCTCTGAGCTTGGTTATTTTTCTTGCAGACTTTTCATTACCCAAACTAAATAGCACTGATGATGTTACCTAGTTTGGGTAATGAAATGTCTGCAAGGAAAACAACCAAGCTCAGAAAAGGACCTCTCATTTTAACTACAAATGTTCTCTTTTAAAGGCACTTTTTATTGTTTTCAGGCTTTCATTTTGAGGAATATTTAAATTAATATAGGAATACTGCTACAACATGGCAACAGAGTAGCCACCAGATGTTAACAAAAACATCTGAATATTTAACTGCAACATACCTTTCTGAAGTACCCTCTTTTTTGGAAAGTTCAAATATACTAAACCAAGGACAGTTGCTTGATGTACCGAAACTTTTCTAAACTGTCCTTTGTTTCACATAAACCTGAAAACATCATAGGAAAACCATCAAAGTAAAGTTATCATAAAATCTAATCAGCAAAAACTAATCAGTCTTAAACACCCGGCAAAATAGAAATATCTTGATTATCCATCTAAAACTATAAAAGAAGATTTGTTAGCAACCCATGAAATTGCATTATACTGAATCAGGCCATTGCTCCTCAAAGCATAGCTGCATTTACTCAAGTTAGCAGCTGTTTTTGGGAATCTCATGGAAAGCAATGGGTTTTACCTTCCCCATTAATTAAAATCAGGTGCTGATGATAGAAGCAAGAATCTTCTATAGGCATGCATGCATACTTCCCTTGAGTGACATCCCTTTCTTAACTAAGGAGCAGAATCACAAGTAAGTAATAAGTTAAATGCCAACTATTAAAGACCAGCAGTGGAGAGAATTATCATCCTTGTGTCAATTCGTGTGAGCTTCCTGAATGCATTTGGTTGGATGCTGTGGGATACAGTAGAATATACAGGCCATTGATCTGACCCACCAGGGATCTTTTCATTCCAGAACTTGTAGTTATTTCTTTAAATAAAAGCAGTTAGCTGTGTACATATGTGTTTTACTTTTCTCCCAAATGGATGTAATGATTAAACATTCAGAGAGGTTATTCAATTAGAAGGACCACCAGTGTGACCCAGAAGACTTATTATTAAGTTTTTATCGATGACTGTTTGTTTCATCCATGACATTCATCTGCAGAAAGATGTCAACATTTTAGGAATCTTCAAGGATAATGATATTATTTCAAAGCATGTGGGATTAGAATTAAGATTCATGGTATTAGAGAGATGCAAGGCATCCAATATTTTCATTTGTAAGGCAGCTTATTCTGTCCCAGACATGTCAAATTGGCACCCAGCTTCATCTTTACTCTTTATTAAAGTGTGGTAAAATGCATTTATATCCTTTATATAATATTGCAATCAACAATTATATAAACCAGCAACCAAACCAAATTCAGTTCTCTTACTCTAGGAATTCACAAACCAAAGACTGTAATTCAGTTTCTCCATGGTGTGACAATGAAGTCCTAAAAACAGACAGAGAAGATTGTATGGGGCAAGCACAAAAAGAAAATAAATATGAAATAATGGCCTTTCCATTTCTGTGCAGTATATTAATTTATTTTGAGATGTATAGTTGAGAAAAAACATTTTATAAAAGGTATAGTTAATGTTCCTGCTGTAGGACAGAAAATCAAAATAGTAATATGTAAAATAAACATCAGCAATCTAAGAAAGGTGATTGTTTGCAAGATCATTCCAGTGTTTTGAGACTGACCTATACATTTTTCCATCTGAAATGATTCTAGAAAAATGCAGTGTTATTATTACAGGTAATCCTCGACTTATGACCATTTGTTTAGCAAGTGTTGAAAGTTAAGACAATGCTGAAAAAAAACCCTGATTTACACCTAGTCCTCACACTTATGGCCATTGCAGCGTCCCAGGCAGGGGTGGGTTCTAACTTACCTCGCTGCCGGTTCGCTTCCTCCCGCGCCGTGTGGCTGCGGCGTGGCAGTCCAAAAAATTTTAAAAAAATTCAAAAAACACAAAATGCCAAAAACAAGATGGTGACGCATGTGCAGTGCCAGAAACTCGGCTTCTGCGCATGCGCAGAAGAAATTAAAAAAAAAAATTCAAAAAAAAATTCAAAAAAAAGATGGCCGTGCCCACGGACTGGCACCGACCGAACCAGATCGGTGACATCATCGTGACATCACCAGCGGGTTGCTACCGGTTTGGGAGAACCAGTCCGAACCGGGAGGAACCCACCTCTGGTCCCAGGGTCACATGATTGCCATTTGCAACCTTCCCAGTTGGCTTCTGAGAAGTAAAGTCAATGGAGAAAGCTGATTTCACTTAACGACCATGTTATTTTCTTAACAACTGCATCAAAGAGAGAAATTCAAGGACTATCTGTAATCCAATTTTTGAGGTTTTCTTTTTTTACTCCCATCACAAATGGTTGAAGGATACAGGTAGTCCTCGACTTACGACCACAATTGAGCCAAATTTTCTGTTGCTAAGTGAGACAGTTGTTAAGTGAGTTTTGCCCCATTTTATGAGCATTCTTGTCACAGTTGTTAAGTGAATCACTGAAGTTGTTAAGTAACTTGTTAAGTGAATCTGGCTTTTCCATTGATTTTGCTTGTCAGAAGGTTGCAAAAGGTGATCACATGACCTGGGATACAGCAATTGTTATAAATATGAACTTGTTGCCAAGATCCAAATTTTGATTACATGACCATCGGGATGCAGGAACTGTTGTAAGCATGAAAAACGTCAAGTCACTTTTTTCAGTGTTATTGTAATTTCAAATAGTCACTAAATGAATGGTTGTAAGTCAAGGACTACCTGTACTGCATGCGAGGATCATAAAGTTCCACCATATAGACTTGCAGTAATATAACACAATTAAAAATTGTTTGGCACCCCAGCTGAGTAATTATAATAGGCACTGTATAATAATAGTACCTTTTTTTTTTTTTTTTAGAAATTTATAAGGCCACCCAATAATGTATAATGATTCTGGGCAGGGTGTAATAAAAACAATAATACAATATAATTAAAGCAATCAAACATCCAGACTCTAGAAGAAACACAACAATTAAAAGCAATCAAATGCGCTGGATCCACCACCCACTCTAACCCAAGCTCCAGGAGGAAAAGCCAGGTTTTCAAGCTCTCTGGAATATGGTCAGACTGACAACCAGAGGTATCTCAAGGGGAAATGGGGCTGTGACAGAGAAAAAGCACAACAGTTCCATCGATAGGCCCTTTTACGTGTGGTTCTTGCTGGCCCTGCTTCTAGACATTTTTAGGATCAAGACAGTTCAACTTGGGAAATAAATATTTCTAAAGCAGATTTTGATGGCCAATGCTACAGCTTTAAAATTATTATTTTTGGCAAAGAGAGGCTGCAAAGTTCAGGGTGGATATTATTGTGACTCCTCATATCACCCAAATGAGCAGAGCCAGGTTTTCTTGGATATTTGGTTGTATATTTTAAGGGCTTAACATTTTCTTCTACCTTTTTACATTCTTAAAACCAATCCAAAGTTTTTTTATGAATTTTTCTATGGACTGTGCCTTCGTAATTTGGCAAGTTGCCGCTCAAATTTACAGTACAAAAATGTTGAGGGGGGAATTAAGGAACCACAGAAATCAGTTTTGTAGGTCACATAGTTTAAATTTTATTTTTTTCATATATTTCTGGGATTTCTATGCTGCATCATTCCAAACTGGTTCTGAGCAATGGGGCCATGGGCTGGGTTTTTTTTTTGGGGGGGGGGGGAAGAAATATCTCAAAACTTCTCTTTCAATTTTTGGGTTAGGGTTAGCACAATCTTCCCTTCTCTTCTGAAAAAGAAAGTTGCAATTCTGCATATCACATATTTTTACCTCTGTAGTTTACAGAGTTTGCTTGGAATATTGTTCTTTGACATACTTTAAATTTTGCTAACTTTATTGTCATCTGTGAGTTTGATAAGTATTCTGTCTACTTATTTGATGGGATTGATGCTCTAAAAGACATTAGGAAAAGAGGCTAAGAATAAATTGTAGATGAAGGGTATGTTTTCTTATTGTTCTCAATTATGTACTTCAACCAACACTTTTTCAACTTTACTTTGTTGTAATGTTGTATTGAATATGGATCTAGCCACTGCATTCTCTCCAGTAGTCATTCTCTTTGTATCCTGAGCTTCATCATTGTGAAATATTATTAATCTTTAGTGGTATATTTCTCTGAGGACATTGTGTCTATAATTCCTATCACAATACTTCTTTTTCCTTCCATCTTCTGATGCTGTTTTTCTATAAATAGTTAAAAAAGAGAGTGATCTACAAAATAGAAAAGGGATCATTTTAAGCAATTACTATAAGTCTGAGCAGCTGACAATCTTTCTTCTCTACTGCTTCTAAAATAGAATCATTGAGTCAGATGACCAAGCAATAGAGAAGCTTTATCAAGCCCGGAGACTCCTTAAAAAATTCCAGATACTCCAAAATAAGCAGACACTAATGTGAATGGAAAGGCAAATGACAGAACTCAATATATGTCTGTTTGTCTACTCAACCCAAATACGTGATTCCAGGCAGCTTGCAACATTAACATAAATACACACACATGAACACACAGACACACAGTTATATATATAAAAAATTAGTCATCCAGTCTAAGAGAAAGAGCCAAGAGTCCAGGAGCAGAGCAGGAAGCAAGGATACCGAAAGACAAGGTTTTTTTCCTGAAAAAAGGCCATGTTTCAATGGCTGCTCTTAAAAAGACCAGATGCAGGTAGAGCTCAATTCAGGGGTGGGTTCTAATTTTTGTTACTACCGGTTCTGTGGGTGTGGCTTATTTTGTGGGCATGGCTTGGAGGTCAGGTGGCCGTGGCTTCAGGTGGGCGTGGCCATGTGGTCATGTGACTGGGTGGGCGTGGCCATGTGGTCATGTGACTGGGCGGGTGCGACCAATTTAGCAGTCCATTTTGCCAGGGAGCAGGGGGTAGGACTAGATGACCTCTGAGGTCCTTTCTAGCCTTTGCTGTGCTGTTTCAAAGCATCCTCTGAAGCTGTGTCTAGTGCCAGCCAGGCTTGTGGTCCTCCCTCCCTCCCTCCCTCCCTCCCTTTTTTCTCTTTCTTTCTTTCTTTCTTTCTTTCTTTCTTTCTTTCTTTCTTTCTTTCTTTCTTTCTTTCTTTCTTTCTTTCTTTCTTTCTTTTTTTCTTTCTTTCTT
>QLTV01012198.1:7867746-7885575 GCA_003457575.1 Thermophis baileyi | reverse complement strand
TTGTACAATGTGCTGAAACTCACTTAACAACGATCTTGATTAGCAACCAAAATTCTGGGCTCCATTGTAGTCATAAGTTTTTCTTTCTTTCTTTATTTCTTTTTCTTTCTTTCTTTCTTTCTTTCTTTCTTTATTTCTTTCTTTCTTTCTTTGTCTCTTTCTTTATTTCTTTCTTTCTTTACTCCTCTCTCTCTCTCTTATTAATTTTGAAACATATCAAATAGAAGTCAAAACAGATGTCCTGTGATGAGGAAAATTAGTTCTTAGTCGTTCTGATCAGCAGTCTTATTCACTTGACTAACGTAGATATTCCATGTGCAGAGCATTACCCAACATCAATTTGGGTGCTGCCACTGAGGTAGGATCCTGTCCCAGGTTGCAGACTAGTATATTATTTCCTACAGCCAATTAAAATCTGAAGTGTTTTTCCTGGCCTATTTTATTTATTTTATTTATTTGTTTGTCAAACATGTACAAGATAGCAGGTATAGGTATAAACATAAACATAATCGAAGTGAATACAGATAGATGAGTCCATTACTTACTGCAGCTGTTACAAAGAATCAAGAGGTGCTTTAAGAGAGCTGAAAATCTTGCCCAACAGCAGCCAGATGGGCATGAAAACTTCTTCCTCTATTTCTGGTTTTAAAAATACCATAGCGGCAGTGGGGCGTCCCAGAACTCCCAGGGAGTTTTCCTGATCAGCGGCGGGTGGCGGGGAGGGGGGAATCCTGCCACCTCCTGGAGCTCGTTTTTCACACACACACCCGCCCAAAGCTGTGCAGGGAAACTTCCCGGGAGTTCCAGGATGCCCCGAACTCTGGAGTTTTTTCCTGCATGGCTTTGCCAGCAGGGGGTGAAAAGCGAGCTCCAGGCAGTGGCAGGCGGTGCTGCCCGGCCTCTTGGACCACTGCCTGCCACTGCCTGGAGCTCGCTTTTCACACACACACACCGCCGCTGCCCAAAGCCATGCAGGGAAACTTCCTGGGAGTTCCAGGATGCCCCACCGCCACCCCTCTCGGCCCCAGCGCAGCAGCTGCATTTCCCATCACAGATCGGGGGACCTGACCTCGGAAGGTAAGCGGGTGTGGGGGACCAGCAGGAAGGCTGCGTGGAAGGCAGGCAAGCATGTCAGGGCTGCGATGAAGGGAGTAGGCTGCTAGCTCCCTTCCCTGCAGCTGGGCGGTCCCGAAATGCTTGCCTGCCTTCGATCCTGATGGGAGCTCCAGCCGCAGCAGCAGTGGAAGAAAAGTTCCAGAGTGGCGGCAGTGGTGCTCCGGGAGGGCAGCCCTCGGGGCCCTGGGAAACGCACAGTAAGGAGTTGCTGCTTTGGGTCCTCCCAGTCCAGAAAACGCTGTGGGAGAAACTACCGAGAGCGCTGGCGGGCTTCTCCATCTACGTGAGCCTGGGGAGTGGTGGCAAGGAAGGCCTCAGCCAGTCCCCGGGCTCGCGTACACCGTGAAGCCCGCCGGAGCTCTCAGTAGTTTCTTGCCACCCCCCTACTGTCCATGCCCCATGAAGTTACTTACCTTTAGGCAGCCGCAGGATGAGGCAGCAGTAACGCAGGCAGGCCGGGAAGTCAGCAAGTGCTGATGCGAGGCAGGGCGATCGGCGAGCCAGCGAGTCAGTGAGCGGCGGGCGGGTAGGCAGGTGGGGCAAGCATGGTGCGGATGGGCGGGGCGAGCGAGCAAGCGAGCAGCGACTGGGCGCACAGGGGGAACGAGCAGAACCGGCGCGGGGGGGAGCGAACGGAACCGGCTCGGGGGCGTGGCCAGGCTCTAGTTACTCCCGGTTCGGCGAACCCATCCCTATTTTTACTACCAGTTCTATAGAACCGGTCCGAACCGGCAGGAACCCACCTCTGGCTCAATTACAGGTGTCGACACCTTTGCTTCTTGAAGAACTGAAGCTATTGATGTCTCCTGGAATGGGCACTCTGCCAGGATATTCCAGTTTGTCATCTGACTCCCCTGCATCTGCTCCTGCTGATTTCCTGCTGAATCAGCTATGGTGGTCTGCCTATTCCCAAGGCTGACAGATTGATAAATCAGGCTGCTCAGCCTCCAACTCATAATGGCTATATTAACTCACATTTTCATTGCCACCTGTTTAGAATACTAGAAGACATGCTACCTGGAGATGTATTTTAAGACTATTCAGAAACTAGAGCTGGTCTGGAATGTAGTAGTCTTGGTGTTTGCTGGTCCTCTGAAATAGGGACATATAATACTGATATTACAGGCTCTGTTGATTTCCATGTATAATTCAATGCTGGTTTTGACATATAAAGCCTTTTTATGGTTTGGCACAGAACCACAGGTTTCAGCCTGAATCAGTCCAATCTACAAAATCATCTAGGGTGAAGCTCCTGACAGCCCTTGTGGAAGGAAGTTAAAGCCAGGAGGTACTGCTTTTCAGGGACAGTAATAATGATTGGATTAGCCCCCACCCTCCAATGACTTTTTAAATAATATGGACTTCTTTCATAAAGTATTCTACCTACGTTCACGACTTGGTCATCTTTTTAAAAATTTCTCTATTGCTGTCTTATTTTCCATGTTTACTTTGTTTTAGTAATTGTTGCTGATAAAATTTATTTATGATTTTATGATTTAGATTGAATATTTTATGCTTAATATACGGTGTACATTTCAATTCATTTTTAATACCATGAAACCTCTGAGAGTCTTTGAACTCTCAGGATATAAATATGATTGATACATACATACATACATACATATATATATGCAAATTATATATTTTACGGATCCCCTATTTTTTTTAAAAAAGGTCTGCTTCTTTGAATCCTCTCTGGTAGAGGGCAATCTGTGAATGCCAAGAAGAGACATCCCCTTTCAAAAGTATGATTGCTGCCCTCATGACTTGGAAATACATCCGTATAACATGAGTGTTTGGAACTAACTACTGGAGGGTTTAATCCCCTTCAAACATCATCAGCCACTTCATCATCAGTACTTCTGTTGCCATCCTTTAAATGCCAAGTTCTGTAATTGGGCAATCAGGGATGTACAGAAAATAACTTGCAAAAAGGAAACACTTTAGAGAAAGGAAACTGTTTGATAAATCGATAAACCAGCTTAATAACCTGCTTCATTAAGTTGAAGGCAGAATTTATCTGTGGAGACATTTACATTTAAGAAGCCAGTTACTCCATGGATTCCTTACACATACAAAGATGCATATAAACATAGTAAATAAAACATATTATCCAGTGGGAGAGCTTTTTTCTATCTATCTAAACTGCTAAATGAGGAAGATAAAGTATAATTTTAGAAAAAGAAGCTTCTCCATTTCGAACTCTTCCCACTCTTGAACACTTCAGAAAAGGTTTGATATAATCTGGGTCAAAATTAGACATGATCTCAAAAGATCAGTAAGACTATGCCAGGGGTATGTAAAAATTAAATAAGTGGACAGGCTAAAGCACTTCTTTCGAAGAAGTGCTTTAGCCTGTCCACTTATTCTATACTGCTATACTTTTCCTCTTGGGCTGTTTATCCTGCAGTTGTCATTGATGCCCTATTCCCAAATCTTTATCAGAAGTCCTATGTTGTATATCAGCAGGAGGTTTGTGACTATGCAACTAAATAAAAAAGCCAGAAAATCATAAATAGAAGAAAGCCCACATACATAAAATATGTTACCATATTCATAAATGGCTATAATGCAATACTAGCTTGGCATAGCCTACTTTCATAGCACACAGGTGATGTTTTCAAAGAGGGTAGGAAAAAACAGCTCTCTAAAATCTAGAAAGCCATTACTGGAGAGTGTGAGAATGTCAAATAAGATTGACTACTGCTTTTTGTTAGGCAAAAGACAGATTCCTAAGTTGCAATAAACTTTTAGGAAAAACCTTTCTATTACTATGTGATAGCTATCATTCTTCCACGCTGATTGGATTTGGCAACAATTATCTGTGCCTTGATTATAAACCATCCTGGCTAGCACAGCATCCTCTATAATGAGGACTCTTGCGAATAGACTAGAAATCATTGGTGCAAAGTGTAGTGAGTAGGTTGCACAGTGATAAAATGATACAAGGACCAAATCATGGCTGTACTGAAAGATCTGTCATGTTTGCCAGTTGCCGACAAATTAAGGTGTTTGGAGAGCATGGGGCTACCTAAAAACCCTCTCTCTCCTTGCCAACTGTTGCTATGTAAAAGGTAAGCCCTCTTGCAAACACCTCAGTCAGAGATTTACCTTCCTATCCCCTAGGAAATTTATTTATTGATTTATAAAATGTATTGGTCTTACCATAAGGTAACTATGGATGGATTACAGACATAAAAAATATGTCTACATTAAAACCTGGATAAATGAAAACAAGAGAATAAAATCAAGGACACATAAAGATGGCAGCGGCAGAATAGGGGAGGTGGGATCTTTTGTTACTCAATCAACCACCTCCACTGTGCTGTTCCCCCATTGGGGGCCCAGGCCAACCGGCAGAGCCAAGTCTATGGGCCCTTACAAAAGAGAGGGGTGGGGGCCAAAGCCAAAAGGGGGGGGGGGGCAAAATGTTCCAGAGGGCAGGAACAACAGCATAGAAGGCCTTCCTCCTGGACCCCAGAAGGAAGAAGGAGCCAGAATAATCAGGCTGATGGGACCCGCAGCATGCGTCCTCTTCTGACGTGAGTGGGATGGGCCAATCCCAGTGAGGTGAGATAGTCCCTCAAGTAACGTGGACTCATGCCACGAAAGGCTTTAAAAGTGATCACCAACACTTTGAATTGCACCTGGAAATTGCCTTCTCTTACACTGCTCCCAACCTATAGACTGCACTCCCTCAGAAATTGCATTTCCCCCTCCCATTCTCTCAATATCTAGAACATTTCTAAAAACCCATATCTTTGGCTGGGCTTTTAACTATTTGGTGATTGTAATGACTATAATCTTGTGACTTCTAATTTGTATTTTAAATTCTAAAATGTACTCTATTACATTTTTGTTCGAAGTATTACTAACCATAAAAGTAAGAAGACAAGTTATAAATCAAAGAAACTAATAGTGCATCAGTAGAGATTAAGTACAGTAGGTCCCTTTTAAGGGAGTTATTTTTGCTTTTAATATCCAAAGGGAGAAGAGAGTCACTAGACCCCAATGGTTTTCCTGACCTGGCTCATTTCCCATATGAGCCTGCTGTCCATGTACAACAGAAACTAGAGGAACTATGTAGTTTACACTTATAAAAATAACAAGGTGATTTGTTGGGCTATTAGACCTTTCTACCTGGTTATTTCAACATATTTTTTTAAAAAAGCTAACATTGAACCTATAGCCTTGAAAAATAACAGAATTTCTTATCCCGTTCTTTAATGGAAGAAATTTAACAGTTCAAGGTGGCAAACATAAATTTTGTGTGTAGTGGGAGAGGGTTTTTGTTTGCTTTATTGTTTCATTATTTAAGGTGTTTTCCTTTTATGGCTTTCACTAACTAAATAAATAAACTCTGACCTTTCAGGAAAAGAATGTCCTAAAACAATCATTACCATGGAATAATAACACATGGAATAGATAAAGGTGATGTCACATCTCTTCTGACCCTAGAGATATGGTTATATGTTAGAATCAACCTCCCCCTATCTCTTCTGTGAATTTTAATTAATATGGTAACTATTAATTGCTTCTAAATATGTGTACTAGTTGTGTGTGTGGGAGAAAGAGAGGGAGAGAAAGGGAAACTTCCCAATCTAACTTTAATAGCTTAAAAATAATGTTAAATTTATGTCCATTGCACAGAGGGAGGATAGTTGGATACATTTCAATAACATAAATTGATAAATCTCTCTCTCTCTCTCTCTCCCCTCTCCCTCCCTCCCTCCCTCCCTCCCTGTGTGTGTGTGTGTGTGTGTGTGTGTGTGTGTGAGAGAGAGAGAGAGAGAGAGAGAGAGAGAGAGAGAGAAGAGAGAATGATTTAAGTCTATATGTATTCAATCAGAATTGTGGATTGCATAAATTGAGAAGATAGGAGAAGGTGTGGATAGGTGTAGATGGAGGAAGGTCAGTGAACCTCATATATATATATTTGTTTTTTGAACAAATATATATATTTGTTCAAAATATATATATTTGTTCAAATATATATATTTGTTTTTATATATATGTATGTATGTATGTATGTATGAGTGGAACTTTTATCAGGGAGATACTGCTTCTTCCAAAATTTACAGCATCTAAGATTTATAATCATGTCAGAACTTGAACTGTTGCTGCTTTATATAGGTATTTTTTTAATTTTTAAAGTTTCTGATCACAGAAAAGATCCACAACTAACCTTGTAATAACTATGGAAACACCGATACTTAATGACAGAGCACCCACTTTGCCTGCAGATCATCCCAAGATTAATGCCTGGAAACTCATTAAATTGGAAAAAACCCTAGTCTTAAACCATGAAAAGCTGTTGCTGCTTTTGTAGATAAAGCAGAGATTGGAATATTATTAGCTTCATAGTGAAGAAAGGAAGTGCTGTTTTTAGTGAAGAAGGTGGTTTTCTGGGCATAACCACTGCTATGTTCCAACAAATCAAATATTCCAGCCTTGACCAGTGAGATTGGTCTTGGAAACTCACCTGAAAGGATAATGGCAACATGCATTCCTGGTTGTTAACCGTTTTGAAGAAGGGTTTAAAGGAGGAGTCTGAAAGACATGAACAGGTGAAAAAGGGGAAGCTGCCCCCAACAGAGGAAAGAAAGAAGAGAAATATCCCCTTTCATCGAACAGAGGGGCTAAAAAGGCATCAGTCAATAGTCTTGCTTTGGGTCTCTTTCATTGTAATTTGTCATTTATTCCATTTTGCCATGAACTTACTTAATAGGGGTCCAAAGCAGCTACCAAGTCGTTGGACTCTTCTCTGATCTAGAACCAGATATTCCTCAAAAGATTGAGCTTATAAGGATCAAACTTTTTTTTTCATATTTCTGGGTTTTTGCAAGAAGACAAATGAATCTCCAGTAAGGAGGCAAATATTTTTCTGAGAAGTGACTAGAATATGAATCTCCACAGGTTATATTAACTTGTCTGGATTCCAATATTTTGGGGTAGGAGCAGCGGTGGGTTGCTCCCGGTTCAGCCTGGTTCTGTGAACCGGTAGTGGCGGCGGCGGGAGGCTCCGCCCACCCACCCAGGACGCTTCTGTGCATGCACAGAAGTGGCACATGCGCGTGCGTGCACGTGAGCATACACGCGCACGCTCACGAGTGAACCAGTAGCAACGGGGTTTAGAACCCAATACTGGGTAGGAGTAAGAAGAAAACACAAGTAATGTTTTCCCTCTCTTTTCTCTTATGAAATATACAATACAAGTCATTTGTTCTATGTAGAACCACAGGTTTTTTGTTATAAGCTTTGTTAAATTTCAGAATGAAACATCACAATTTTTCATAGGTTTCAGACTAGGGTATCCATTCCTCAAGTTTAGTTAAAGTAGATGAATGGGTTTCTGTGTGAAACAGGCCCTTCACAGCTGGATTTAAAGCAGCTGTTTAAGCATTCAAATTGGGGTGCATTTGTAGGAATATATAAAGAAAAAAATTGTCTGCGGCATAATACACGAGGAGAAATATATTCATTTGGAATCAGTGGGCATGCTTGGATATGCAGGATATGTTTTGCTCCATAAATGTACCTTTTGTGTCTCTACATTCACTACTGAGTATTGCCGAGAATTACACAAGAAAATCTTTTTATAGAGTCAGTAACAGATGGTCAGCCACCATGCTTACCTACAATTATACCCTAAATCAGTGTGCAAGATTATATCATCAAAGAAAATAATGGAACAAATGTTCCCAAGCAAATCACAGACATGGAAATGCTTGCCAGTTGCAGAAAAAGTTTCAGAGTTATTTTCAGGTTATGCCCAGAGAAGTTCCCAACAGTGGAGAAAGAAAAGCAAGTTGGAAAGTATAGAACAACAGAAGGATCCTGGCAGAAACAATGTGCAGCATTGTACAAGCTAGTCAAGAAAAGGCAGATTCAATGTACTTCCTGAGTTGCAGATCATGACCTATTGAGACAGTAGTATGGGGATAAGGGTAAATAATAGATCCCAGGAAGTACATTCATAATTGAACTGTATGTAGAAACAAATGTGACCTGCAAGAAAACAGTGCAAGGAATCTTCCTTTCTTACAGTAGTCATGTCATCTTCAGAGTACCAACCAGCCATCTCTTTTGACAAACCATTCCATTCTCTCCTGTCCTGTTCTTTGGCACCTCCAAATTGACTTTGCAATCATAAGATGCCATAAATACAGGTTCTCAATTCTTGAATTCCTTCCATGGGGTAATGAATAATACCTTCAGGATTCCACTGGGTTGTCATTAAAACTCAAACTTCTAATACATCTGGAACTCTTAACAAATGCTAGGATATGAAAGTCTCAGCATCTCTGTTCCATCCCAGCATAAGGGTTCCCATGCCTCCTAATTCCTTAATCCTTTATGCAAGCAAAATGTGTTGTTGTTGTTTTATTTATCAAAGAGACCAGTGAAATTTTGTCTGGATAATGGCAATTTTATACACTTGCAATTACTAGCACTTATTTAACCCTTTTAGCTATATTTTTCTGCAGAAATTATGGAAAACAGAACATGTTTATCTGAGCGTTATTATTAATCAATGTCTTGTGTCAGTGAACTGTTGACCTGCTTTCCCTGGTAACACATACCTGGAGTGAGAAAAGATACAATCAGGGATTTTCTTAGATCAATTCTTGCTTTCCCTGAATTTCTCTGATGTGCTGATCTTGCTATCCAAAATCTGTTATGTAATCTTTACTACAATATCTCAAGCTATTGTCTTGTATTCTTGTCTATTTTCTTAGCCTTTGTATATGTGTGGGTGTATGACTATCTCAATCAATCTCATTCCACTGGGATTGGCCCACCCACCTGTGCCAGCAGAGGAGGCATGCTCCAGGCCTTGTCAGACAAATTATTCTAGCTGGTGGGGTCTAGGAGATGGGCTTCTCTGCTGTTGCACCTGCCCTGTGGATCATCTCGCCCCCCCCAGTATGAAGTCAGCCCTCACCTTCTGGACCTTCTGGAAGAGCCTAAAGACTGTCTCTGCCAGTTAGCTTGGGGCACCAATGAGGGAGTATTACAGTGAAGGTGGTTGATCGATTACCAATGGATCCCACCTCCCCACCCATCCTGTTCCTACCCTCCCCATCTTTTAATTAGGCTGTGGTGTCCTGGATTTTATCATCATCATCTTTTAATGACCCCAGAATCCCTTGTTGGGTGGAGTCTGGGCAACTGAATGGAGCTAGCAGAGTGTTTAATGGCCGGATGACCTTCCTGTTGCCAATGCAGAGTTTTGTTCAGCAGATATATACTCATTGTGCCCAAACAGAGAAATATCTGCCTCTACCTAGGATCGAACTCACAGCCTCCTGATTGTGAGGTGAGAGCTCCACCTCTAGGCCACTGCACCACTCCAGGTGTCCTGGATTTTATATTAACTTATTTATGTTTTTAGTTTATATGGTTTTTATTTTTTTATGATTGTAAGCCACCCAGAGTTACCTTGATATAAGATGGGCAGCCTATACATCTTATAAATAAATAAACAAACAAACATACAAAGACATGGAGAAACATTTGTGTAATATTGTACATAGAAAGAGCTAGCAGCTGTTTCTGCAACTGTGATTGTATTGTATTCCAACATGTAATGTAGTCATGCAAATAACTGAACCGAGTACATCAAAGAAACTGCATTAAAATGTATGTTTTAAATGTAAATGGGGAATAAATATTCTATTAGATCAATTTCCATGTCTTTCATAATGTTATTTGAACATGCTTTCAGTTCTGACCTTTTTAGCATGATTTTTTTTTCAATGAAATGAGGAACATGTTACTAATCATCTAGTTGATTTCACAATCTTCATGTTTTTATTAAAAAAAAAACATCTCCATGTGCAATAATATTACAAATACAACAATAATATTTTAACATTACCACATGTTAATGTTCCTATGTGAATTCCTGCATGAAGGAATTAAAAAGAACTTGCACTAAAATGGGTATTTTAAAAGTGAAGTAAGAATCAGTATCCTGTGAATGAAGGCATCTTTGAGCAATATATTTGAGATAGTGATTTCTCACCATCACCATCCTTTCTTTCTCATCCTTGTAATGTTGGCATTACTTAAAAAAGATAGAAAGGGGTAAGAGTAAACACCATGTGCTACTATCACTGCACGGGATGAAACTTGAAATAAGGACTAAGCCTTATTTGTATGTGTTAAGTACATGTTACCCTTGGCCTGCCTGTTAAATAAATGCTGTTGTTACTGTGAAAATTGTCCTCCTTGGGATTGAGCAAACCTTCATGTCCTGTTGAGAAGGAGTGAAATCAACTAGATGATAATTAACATGTTCCTCATTTCATTTGACAAAACTCATGCCACATTGCTAAAAAGGTCAGCATGAAAGCATGTTTGAATAATGTTTTGGAGACAAGTCAGACATATAAGTTTAGGAAGTTTAACAGATTCTAAAAAGCGTCTTTCAAGAGAATATTGGTTGAATACTTTTCTTGAGTCAAGCTGCAACCAGATCTTTTGTGGGAACTCTTAGATTTCTAACCACTGCCCTTTACATAGAAGGATAGGCGGTCTCTGGATTCAGATCCCATTACAAAGAGATAGTGTTGGCCTTTATGGGAATGTGTTCTCTGATGAGTCTATCAGAAATGAATAATGTAGTGGTAAATCATGGCACTTTGAAAAGAAGTGGCACCAAGCCAGTCCTTGGCTTTCATCTGCTGCAGCCACTTACAAAATTAAATGATTTCAAAAGGCTAATTTAGTAGATATCTAGGTTATTGCAGATGGAAGGTGAAGGGTGTCTTCACTCCAGGCAAGGGGATAGTTATTCTATGTGAGCAATCATTGCTACTTGCAAGTTGTATTAGATGTGTTTGTTTGTTTGTTTGTTTGTTTGTTTGTTTGCTTGCTTGCTTGCTTGCTTGCTTGCTTGCTTGCTTGCTTGCTTGCTTGCTTGCTTTTGTGTCACATTTCTATACTGTCCATCTCATCTAAGTGATTCTGGAAAGTTCTGGGGACAACAAGGCAGGGGTGAAATTCAAAATTTTTCCCTACCGGTTCTGTGGGTGTGGCTTGGTGGTCATGGCAGGGGAAGGATACTGCAAAATCTCCATTCCCACCCCACTCCAGGGGAAGGATACTGCAAAATCCCCATTCCCTCCCCACTCCTGGGGAAAGGATATTGCAAAATCTCCATTCCCACCCCACTCTGGGGCCAGCCAGAGGTGGTATTTGCCGGTTCTCCGAACTACTCAAAATTTCTGCTACCGGTTCTCCAGAACCTGTCAGAACCTGCTGAATTTCTGCAACAAGGGGAAGCAATGAGAAGGGGAATAAAACCTAAAAGTATTGTTTGAGGTTAAGATGTAAACAAGATTCAATGCTTCTAATAACACAGGAATTTGGAAAAAAAATGGAAATCCTAGTAAATCAATTCCTCCTCCTCCTCCTCCTCCTCCTCCTCCTTCTTCTCCTTCTCCTTCTTCTCATCCAAAATAACCAGTGTGCTTCATTGCTGCTTGAAGTATTCTCATGATTGTTTTTCTTTTCTCTCCACCCTTACTTACCACAATTAGTAAATTGTGCTTTAATGTCAGAGTGTTCTATATGCATTGCCTTCATCAGAAAGACTTTGGAGTGAAAACTTATGTAGGTGTTAATGATCATCTATGATCTCTTTTACATTACATAAACAAGATATTAAAGTTCTGATTCCCCTCTTGCTCCTATTTTTACTGCTCCTTTTTTTAATTGCACAGTTCAGTGATCTGCTTTTGAATAGTGGTGCTTCATCCCAGAGTCAATACTGGGCTTGTATAATAGCTGTATTTTTTATATATGGATATGCCTGCATCCATTTACATATATTTTAAAGAGGAAAGATGTAGCATGTTGATGTGTCTATTCATGCATTTACATATATGTTTCATCAACTACTTTGGAGTACATATGGACTGCCACTGTTTAAGGAATGCCCATTTATATATCAGAACATTTTGGAAGCATAAGCATCAAATTTCAGACATCTAATCATTCAGTTATTTTAATATCTGACCTCCATTAGTAAGCCAGATTTTGACAAAGATCTTACTTTGCAGGCATATGTCATTGAATAGTGATAATTTCATATGGTGGATTATACAACATGCTAAGTCATAATCAAACAAACCTTATTAGGTTTTAGTGTAATCTACACATAGATAAATATCATTTGGGATTGTCAGCCTGGATATCTAAATGTTAACTTTCATATTTTCTGTGTGTCAAGGAATTTTTAGTACTTTTAAAATATTAAAATGTCCCTGCCTGAATACTGATATTATATTAAAATAAAGACCTTGAAAGCCGGCAAAAAAATAATGACTATGGAATTGTCCATTATTGAACAGACATAAATCTTGTACTTAATTACTGGAAAGTTATCAATCAGTGCTACTGTGGAACTCTTTCATTTAGCACGGAGAAAATTAGATCACAATTAGATCACATGAGCCACCTTAAGAAATGTTAAAATAGACTTTTCTTCTGTCCCAGATTTTCCTGATATTCCTTACGTCTGATGAAAATGTCCATCGAAAATTTCTTGTTAGTTGTAGAATGTTTGGAATTAAGAGGGAGTTCCCTTTTCTCTCACAATATTAAGGAACCTTCCTTGCATTTGATCAAATACAGTACTCTGAAATAAATATAGGGAAAAAATAAAAGTGAATAATGGTCTTAATGCTAGTAGCATTTGCGGTTTCCATGGCTCCTTGATGGAATTATAGCTCACAACACTTCTAGATCTTATTTAATATCACCTATCAATCAACATTCTCTTATCCTCCTACTCCCAACTCCTCCATTTTTCTATCCTGTTCTTCCATTAGGTAGAAAATAATAATTTCTGTCCATCTGCCTCTACAACCATGATTCCTAGTAGTTGCTCAATCTTTGACTTCTTCCTGCTTTTCTGGAACAAGATAGATATTAAGCAGGGGTGGTATTCACTTACCTTCCCTACTGGTTCACAAATGTGAGTGCGCGCGCACCTCCGCACATGCGCACAGCCTCCTGTGCATGCGCTTTAATTGCGCGCGTGCCTTCCGCGCATGCGCACAGCCTCAAAAACGTGGCTAAATAGGATGGCATTACGTTCGGGCGGCAGTCGTTACTACCGGTTTGCCCGAACCGGTCCGAACCGGAGAATACCACCTGTGATATGAAGCTAGGAAACCAAGTTTATACCAATGTAAACTACAAAGCTACTTCTCCAGTCTTGTTATGTCCATAGACTGTCAGCCTGATGCACTGTTTAAAGTGTCCCAGTTAGCAGATTTTTTCAGTCATTTGACTGGGCATTTGTGGGGGTGGGGGGTGGAAATCACTCATATTTACTCTGACTTGGAAGGCAGATGGCCAGAATCTACCGAGATAACAGAAGTGACACCTTGTGCGATTATCTGGTAGGTCTTTGAGCTCCTGAAAAAAATGAGTTTTCTGCAATGTTAGCTCTGCAACTTGAGCATTGGTCCTTTGTCCTACCTGGCTAACTAAAGAGGACTGGGAGTTGGACCAGAACTGCAATTAATGCCTCCTTGAAAAGAAGAGTAGACCCAGGCTACAGTCAATGCCTCCTTGGGCAGGAGAGATGCCAGAGGTTCTTAAAAAAGCTTCTTAAAGAAGCACTGCTTCACCCACTGAATAAATGACCAAGCCAAAATGCAACAAAACTAGACAACTACTATCCTGTCTCTAACCTTTCCTTTTGGGGAAAAATATTATTTTAAATGTGGTGTGGTTGTGGGTGCGAGAGGACTCCAGATGATACGGATTATCTGGGACTTTGCTGTCTCAATTCACAACTGTGCATGAGGTGGAAACGGCATGGCTCACTTTCATGAACACCTTTGGCAGAGCTTGGATGGAGGTGGCAGAACATTCTTGTTCTCTTAGATCTTTCAGTGAATTTCAGTACTGTCAACTATGGTATTCTTCTGCATTGTCTGTGAGATTTGGGTGTGGAAGGCAAAGTGATTCCTTGCCTTTCTGAGCATGTGGGCCCAGAGGGTGGTTGGTAGTATGTATTGAGATCAGACTCACTGTTTTTGGTTAATTTAGAATTAGAAGGTTAGATAACAAAAGGATGTACACAGGAGAAGACACCAGTATTATTACAATTAAAAGTAAGCTTTTGTTAATGAAAATCCAATATTTACATCATAGAGATTCCTCCTGCAACTCATGCAGTGAGCCAAAGCAATAGGAGAGAAACTTCCAGGGAAACAAAAACATATTTTATAGCCCTTCAATCTCTCTCTTCAGGATGCAGTGAAGATGGTCACTCATGACCTTATCATCTCTCTTAGATGACTGTAATTTACTCTAAAAGTGGCTTCTCAGGAAGACCACCAAGAATCTTTAGTCGGTTCAGAATGGAGCGGCACAATGGCTTTCAGCCATGGTACTGCTGTGTTACATCTCTGCTGCACTGGTTACCAGTAGGTTTCCAAATACAATTCAAGATGCTATATGTTTCAGGGACAACCTTTCTCCAATAGGTTCTACCTGTATTACCCAGACAGTAAGGGAATGCCTGCTAACTAAGAGTCCCCATTTACAAGAAGTAAGGTGTGATGTAGTCCAACAGAAAATGTTCTCTGTAGCAGCTCCACTCTTCTGAAATAGGTTGTCCTCTGAAGCATGGATGCCCCTCCCCACTGGTATTTTGAACGAATATGAAAACATGGCATCCCAGATGGTTTTCAGGGATTACTATAATAGCAAGGGCCTGCCATTTCTTGGCTTGGTGTGCTTTGTTAGTATTTTAATAATTTTATCCTGGTTTGTACTCCATATTTAATACATAAACCGTAAGCTGCCAAGACTCTTCTGATTTTAGATGGTCTGATTAAATAAATTTATAGAACATTTCTCTATAGGTGTGAGAACTAGGATGTTTGAGCTTCTCTATGTTCATCATAATCATTTTAAAATATAAACGTCAACACAAGGTTTTCAGAAGATTTGCTCATCTTAAAATTGCTCATATTGAACAGAAAAGCAGCATAAAAATGAACTATCCAAGCAAAAACTTTTTAAAGTGGTTTATTATTTCTTATTTGATGCTCACAGCATACATAGCACTTTACAGAATAATAAAAGAAGAAACTCCCAGCAGTGTCAACCTTTTAATCTAAATTTAGACAGTGGGAAAGATTATAGTACAATAATAGTACAGTTCTCTGTTGCCTAGAAGACAAGACTTGATTTAGTTGCAGCAAGGTAGATTTTGGTTTAATATTTTTTGGGGGGAAAACACCTAAATCAGTGATCCTCAACCTTGGTCACTTGAAGATGTGCGGACTTTAACTCTCAGAATTCCCCAGCTGGCTGGTGGGTGAATTTTGGAAGTTGAAGTCCACACATTTTCAAGTACTCAGTAAATACTCTCTCCTCATAGAATGCCTTCTTGCAGAAGCTGGACAGGTAGAAAAGCTTTGGAAGTCTTGCATCAAGCAAGGAACTGAATTCACTGGCCTAAGCAAACTGGTCTACAAATTTTTCTACAATACTATGACCATGAAAATGAACAAAATAGGAGGAAAGTAAAAAATGTGCTCTATATACAGTATTTAGATACCCACATGTACATACTCCCTAATGCACCCACACACATGTGTCATAGTTCTGGCATTAGCCTTCCTCCCCTATGCAATAAGAATTAAGTCTTTATGGATGGTGTTTCTTTCCCCCATGACATACTTATCGTATTAAATTTGAAACTCTTTTGAATTACAAAAGAGGTTTCAAGATACCTTCTATACATTATCAATCTTGCTTAAGCTTAGTTGCTACATTGTGTGTATGTTGGGCAGGAGAGACTGAAAAAGAATGCTTTCAAATCACCAGGATGAATATTTAGCTTTTCACTGCCTACTTCAGCTCTGATATCTCCTCTATAAGAGAGGATTATCCTACTGTGGTTAATAACTATTATACAATATAAAAACCCCAAAGGGCAGAGTGGTCTACTTTCTCAGGACATTGGGGTGCTCCTTGTAACAGAGAAGAAAAAAGCCAGATGATGGAGGAATGGAGTGGTGGAAGCAGGGGTGGGCTGCTGGGGGTTTGCAGGGCTTCGGGAGAACCTCTAGCTAAGATTCTGTGCAGTTCGGAGAACCCCCAAATCCCACTCCTGGCTGGTTCCACCCACCCCACCCCGCCCCTCCCAGGAGTCCCCACGTGGCACATTTTGGATGCAGGTAAGTGCAGGGTGCACATGGAGGCTCGGGAGGGCGAAAAATGGGCCTACCGGAATTTCGGGAAGAGGGCCTCCGGAGCCTGGGGAGGCCGTTTTCACCCTCCCGGAGGCTCGAGGAAAGCCTCCGGAGCCTGGGGAGGGCAAAAAGCCCCCCCCCCTGCCGTGGTGCAGGAGGCTGACTAGGCCATGCCCACCATGGCCACGTCCACCCAGCAACCTGGCAGAGAACCCCTTGCTAAAAATTTTGAAGCCCACCCCTGGATGGAAGAATTCAGGAGTGGGTTGAAATGACCCATTAACTGGTGTCTTACCTAAATACTGTCCCTCTGCATTGCTTTCTCTTCTAAACTGTCTATCCAAAAGGGCAACTAAATGCCCAAAGTGCTGTGCTGCACAAAAAGTTGCCAGGGTAGCATGTTGTTTTTCGTCTCACTCTCCCTTGCTTCAGTACCATTTCATCACTGTAGAGGGTGAAACTGCAATTCCCCGGTCATCTGGGACCTGGTTGCCCTCCAGAATAGTTCTCCTTTGACTTACTAAGCTAGTCCCTCTGACCTCCTGACTCTTCAGTCTGAATAGCTTTCTTCAACACAGGCTATATTCAGACTCTCTGGCTTTCTTTCTGGCTTGACTATCAATTTTCTTCCAGTCTATTTACTCTCTCCCTACTTGTGTTCATTCTCAGAATGGACCATGAGGCTGGAATTGCTAAGAGGGCACTCACAATTGATATTGGATATCACTTTGGGTCAAAGAAGAGAAGCAGTGTACAGGTATGCTGGTGTGAACGTATAATTATTATTTTTTATTTCATCATAAAAGAAAGAAGAGAAAGAGGTCAGCCACATATGTGAGAAACCTTACTGCTACTACTTGAGATTTTCCCAATTATTGTATGCCTGAACCTGATTAGGAAAAAGAAAAGAAAAATCCCCCACTTTCAACTATCTCTTAAAAGAACCTGTTTAAAAATTACAGCAAAATCAGTTTTTAAAAATTATTTTCACAATCATTGTGGGAAGCATGAAATCATTGTAGGAGGGAAATCAATGAGGGAGGGAGGGAGGGATGAGTTTCTGTAACCATTTGTCTTGCAGGTGGTTGAAATCCAAGCTCTTCTGCTTCTGCTCTGCTAACTTCCATTTTATACAGATCAAGCGAAAGTCCTCACATTAATATGAAAATATCATTATGATGACGATATTATGGTATTATGATTTTTTTGAGAGTAGCGGTCTAGCAGTGTTTTTTTTAGTGGTGTCCTTATTGAGATGAGTGCAAGAATGGCAGAAATGACAGAATGCTGGAAGCAGAAATAGGGGAGGGATTGAATGAAAAGTCAGGCAAGGCAAGTTTGCTTCCTCAATACTCAGCGACCACCTCATTCATTTGGTTGGTTGAAAAGACTATCTAGGGTGCATCTGAATCATAGCCATTGATAATTAGACTGAGCAGAAACATGGTTTGGCCTGGGGTGATCATGAATTTGTATTATATGG
>QLTV01012198.1:7845405-7867647 GCA_003457575.1 Thermophis baileyi | reverse complement strand
CTGGGGAGGATGAACACGGTCTCCCCCCCCTCCCGGCGGCTCTCCGGAGGCCGGAAACGGCCCATTTCCTGACTTCCGGTGGGCCCAGTAGGCCCGTTTTTCACCCTTCCCAGGCTCCAGAGACTTACTTGGAGCCTGGGGTGGGCAAAAACGGCCTCCCCCGCCCCCCGGAGGCCCAAAACGCCCTCCCAGAGCCTCCGTGTGAGCCAAAAATCAGCTGGCCCGCACGCACATGCATGCTGGAACTGAGCTAGGGCAACAGCTCGCGTGCCGGCAGATATGGCTCCGCGTGCCACCTGCGGCACGCATGCCATAGGTTCGCCATCACTGTGGTAGAGAATCACACATACAAGAAGCCTAGGGAGATGTTGAAGATCCACTTCCTCCTTCATATCAGGCACAAAGGATAATTGAAATCATGAAAGGCATCCTGTTTGATGAGTTCTTCATTGCACTGTTAAACATCTTCAGGTAGAAGAAATTTGGAATTCATGAAAAGAGAGGCATCTTTCTTAAGCTTTTAAATGATTCACTGATGTGTATTAAAATCCATTCTGAAGCAGAAGCATTGGTTTCTGATCCGAGCCGAGGTGGCGCAGTGGTTAGAGTGCAGTACTGCAGGCTACTTCAGCTGACTGCTAGCTGCAGTTCGGCAGTTCATATCTCACCAGCTCAAGGTTGACTCAGCCTTCCATCCTTCCGAGGTGGGTAAAATGAGGACCCAGATTGTTGGGGGCAATAGGCTGACTCTGTAAACCGCTTAGAGAGGGCTGTAAAAGCACTATGAAGCAGTATATAAGTCTAAGCGCTATTGCTATTGCTATCCTGCAGTTCCAAGAAGCCCTTTTCAGAAAGCAAAGACACCCCCCCCCCCGGGGGTTTGGGGGGGAATGTGTGAGGGTGTTAGAGAGGGCTGTAAAAGCACTATGAAGCAGTATATAAGTCTAAGCGCTATTGCTATTGCTATCCTCTTTCTCTATTCCTGTTTTAAAACACTGGTCCATTTTTTTTTCCCCTTTCCTTCTTTATCAAGTAGCAGTGTTTGGACAAGCCTCAGTAAAGAAGTGATAATTGTCCAGCAAATCATAGGATACGTCATGTTGCAGAGAAATAGAAGGTTAAAGAAAGCATTTTTCCCGAGTCCATGAATTGGTTTGGGGAAAAAAGTCAGCATCTTTTCTGAATTAATCCGAGGGAGCCTTAGAAATGCTCACCCACTTCTTTCTGCAAATGCTCACACATCAACAAAGTTTATTTTGAGATAGTTCTTTTAGTACATAATGTGGCCTCCAACAATCTAAGAATAAATGGGTGGCAACAGGTTTGTCTGATTTTACAAAAATGTTGCTAGGATACTGTTTGACTATGGAAGAAAGAAAAGTAGTGCTTGAAAGAAAGGAGAAGGAAGGGAGTGGTTCCAGGCACCATGACTTGTTACTGGAAAGTTCCCAGAGAAAAAGCCAGCATAATAAATTTGCACATTGTTGAAGTAAAGTTTAGTTTAAACTGGGGTGGGGTTCTGTAAAAGATAAGTGCTTCCAAGGGAGCTCTGCTATTCTGCCATGAAACTCTGAAAGACATTTCCTAAAATATTGCATTTTTTTTTCTGCCAGTGAGGAATTAATGCATTTAGCATTGCTAGGTATATAGAAATTAAGCATGAACCAGATGTTGCCTGCAGCCATGCAATCAAATAGTAAAGATGACGTATTTTGAAGGAAAAGGAAAGTTATAGCTTAGTGGCAGAACCTAGTGCTTTGCATAAATGTGATTTTCATTTCAAATCTTATTATCGCCAGTGAAAAGAACCGTGTAGTAAGTGATTAACAAGTCCTCTGTTTGAGATCCTGAAAAGCTATATTATATGCCAGTTTAGTCAAGGAATGTTGAGTCTTGGACTTTCAGATGTTTTTGTCTGCCTCTTCCATCCTCCTACCGATTGATGTGCTAGCACTAAAAAGCTCTTTTCAAGGGAAAATAGATAGTCTAAGGCTGGACACAAAAAGGCATAATCAGAAAGTTTACACTTATAGTGGAAAGGGGTAGGTGGAGAAAAGAGCATATAAAGAAAGACAATATGGGGGCATCCGTCCATAATAATGGACTCTTCCGTTATAATTACTTGTAAACAATAAATAAACCAAAAGTACCTTTCTGATATGGCATTGCCATTTAAAGGGTAAAAAAAGGAGAAAATTTACTTAAGGCATTAAAATCACAAAGGATGAATTAGGTCAATAATCACAATGTAAAATATATCACATTTATTCTATAATAACAATGGAATATAATTAGAACATACAATAACATAGTATTTAAAAAACCTATAATAAAAGCATGAGCCAGAGTTGTTAGGAGCCTTCCTCGCATAAAAATTGAACATACTAAATTTAAAAACATTTTAACAATTCTGAGGAATAAAAATGTATTTCCTGGAGCCAAAAAGGAAATCAGGCATGCTTCATTGAAGACGTCCTTCCAGACTCAGAGGATCTACAAATGAAAGATCCTGTCCCAGACATCTATTGTATGAAATACAGGTAGTCCTTGACTTACGAACTCAACATTTCAATTGGTAAGCAAGACACTTGTTGTTTTGACCCATTTTACGACCTTTCTTGCCACAGTTGTTAAGTGAGTCACTGCAGTTGTTAAAGTTAATAACACGGTTGTTAAGTGCTTCTGGCTTGACTTTGCTTGTCAGAAGATCACAAAAGGTGATCACATAGCAATAGCAATAGCACTTAGACTTATATACCGCTTCATAGTGCTTTACAGCCCTCTCTAAGCGGTTTACAGAGTTAGCATATTGCCCCCAACAATCTGGGTCCTCATTTTACCCACCTCAGAAGGATGGAAGGCTGAGTCAACCTTGAGCCGGTGAGATTTGAACCGCCGAACTGCAGCTAGCAGTCAGCTGAAGTAGCCTGCAGTGCTACACTCTAACCACTGCGCCACCTCGGCTCTCTCACATGACCCAAGGACACTGCCACCATTATAAATACATGCCAGTTGCCAAGCATTCGGATTTTGATCACATGGCCACAGGGATGCTGCAACAGTCGTAAGGGTGAAAAATGATAAGAAGTCATTTTTTTTCAGTGTTGTTGTAATTTCAAATGGTCACTAAAGGAATGGTTGTAAGACAAGGATTAACTACAAACCTTGTAGTTAATGAACTACAAATGTAGATATAATGAACTACAAATGTAGATATAACAACTATAATTAGATAAAACACAGAAGAAAATCCTGTGAACTGTTTATCTATGTGTCTCCCGAGAAGCACTTCGAAGCTTCCACCCCTTCCTTTCTTAGGAACTTCATCTTAAATCACAAATATTCCTCAAACAGAGGACATCTTCAATAGAGAATGACCATTCCAGAGCCGCGGTGGCGCAGTGGTTAGAGTGCAGTACTGCAGGCTACTTCTGCTGACAGCCGGCTGCCAGCAGTTTGGCAGATCGAATCTCACCAGGCACAAGGTTGACTCAGCCTTCCATCCTTCCGATGTGGGTAAAGTGAGGACCCAGATTGTTGGGGGCAATATGCTGACTCTGTAAACCGCTTAGAGAGGGCTATAAAGCACTATGAAGCGGTCTATAAGTCTAAGTGCTATTGCTATTGCTATTCCAGCTGATTTACATCATAGTGCTATTGGGCAGATCCTCCTCCACATGAGTAAAGAATGCCATTCCATAGCTTAGCTCAGACATTTACAGTTGTGCCTTACAAGGGAAATGTAATGATGGCAAATGTATTGTAGAAGTTCCTTCATCATTTGTGATCTTCTCGATGAGGCTCTTTATAACTTCCTGAGGGATTTCTCAGTTATGTAGAGAGTCGTTGTCTTCCTTGACCATGTTAGTCTCTGTATCCTCTTGCATAAAAGTTAAATTAATCATTAAGAAAGCAGGGTGAGAATATAAGAAACTGACCTACAGTTTTATAATTTCTGTTCATTGAACTGAAATGTTTTATCATTCAGAAGCATGACCAAGAGGCTTCTGCTTGTGGGATGCTGGCATGCATCCATTAGCTTGGTTGGAACAATGCCAAAATTGTAGATGCTGTGGATTTTGTCTTGTCCAACATTAACCCTGTCTCGATGTATAAATCTTTTTAGCAAAATAATCTTTGTTCATGCCTGCTGTGCCATTCATAAAGGCAGGGAGAAAAGTTCAACTTTATCTCTTGCTGTTCAGCACTGATATAATCCTAGACATCGACAGATTACAAAATAGAACCATGAAATCCCAAACATATGCCAATTAAAAGCAAATAAATAAATAAATAAAACAAATTGATGCCATAAAAGTTGAATAGAAAACCAATTCAATAAATCTCAGATGCCTGCTGAAAATTAAACAAAAGTCCAATGCCTACAGTGAAAATGAATGAATACGATTAAAATAAGTAATGTTTAAAAGTCCAGTGCCTAAAATTAATAAAAAGAAGGAATAGATGGGATATGATGGAGATATTGTATTGTTGGTTAGATAAGCTTTTCCCCTTTCTGATCCTGAAATTTGGGGCTATCCAGACAATCCATTGAGATTCTGAACAATCTCAATAGTTTTCTTGACTAACTCCAAATTCCAGCATTAAAAAAGAAAAAAAAATGAAAGTGCTTTTTTTTATACTAGGTGTACACTTTTCAATGTTTGGAATTAACTAACATAAGATGTGACTGGAGAAAATTCACTGACAAGTGGCCTTTAGGTTATTACCAAATTATGATTTACTTTCTGCCCATTCACTGTCTAACTCAATCTTTCCTAGTCACATCTTTCAGACAGTTTGCCCTTGAATCCACATTGTTCTCCACTAGACAGATCTCAACTAAGAGCATTCCAAAAGGCTAAGTTTTCTCTGCAAAAGATGGAACCCGAATTCTCTATGCTGGGGAAAGTCAGAATGGACATTCTTGTGTGCAGCCAGAAATATCTGTTGGGGTGGCCCAAAAGAAGCATCATTTTAAAATGTGGAAATATTATTGGAGTTGCATCTGCATACCCATAAGTATCTAAGCTTGTTGCAGAATTATGCTATAGATCGGGAGTATACAAAGTTGACCCTTTAAGATATGTTGGCTTCAACTCCCAGAATTCCCTATCCAGAATGCTGAAGTTCACACAACTTAAAAGTTGTCAAGTGTGAAAAACACACTGCTGTAGACAAATATTTGTGGGCTCTTTATAGTTGCAAATATATCTCTCAAACTTGTTACGGATGCAGAAAGCTAGAAGTAAAGTTAAAGACAAGCAAGAACATACATGGACTATAATCAATGTCAGCAAGAAGTCCAGTTCCAGTAAATGAAGATGCTTTGCAAATGCAGACATACCCTAGAGGGAATATATTATCTGAAAATGGTGAGGCAAACAGTTTGGTGCGCCTACTGGTTGTGTTATTTTCAGGTTTACATGGGCTGAATGTCCTAGCACTTTCCCTCCTTTTGCAAGTTGTTATATAAATAAACAGAATTTGTCATTTTATTTAATTGCAATATATGTGCCAATTCTTTGCAAAGCAAAGGAAAATATGTGGCATGACTCATAACAAAAGCAAAAGGTAGCTACAGTTGATGAGATTACAGCATTCATACACATTTTAGGTTCCCCCCCCCATCTAAACCTCTTGAAATCTTGTAAACAAAAAACCTCAACAACTGATTGCAACTGAATGGGACGGTGGGTAGATAAATCAGCCTTTCCACTAGGCCAAGGGTGGACAAACACTATACTGTAGTCCACATCACTAGTGCTCCCAGTGAGCCTGGCAAACTCAGGAAACAAGAATCCCTTGGATTTCTGGAAAGATCATTATTGCTGGTAGGCAATGTAATCTTGAAAGCCTATCAGAGCAACTCTCCGACTCAACTTATACTTTCCATAATTAAAGCAGAGTTGCTCTGAGTCTCTTCCTCCCTTCCTTGGACTGAGATGTCTCTTTTGCAAAGTTTTTGTTTTCTCCTCTCCTTTCCCAGGCTCTTCCATCACTGCAGCCAACCGACCACTACAACAGCCAGAGCTGTTGCTGGAAGTATGGTATATTTTGTCTCTGTTTGGTGTACATCAGGCCTGCACAACACGTGGCCCATGCACTGTATGTAGCCACCAAGCAGGCTTGTGCACCCCGCTGGCATTTTAAAATAGACAATAAATGATCACCATCATTGCCCCAGAAAATGCTCTGCAGAGTGACTCCAGTGCCTCCAGGCTTCACTTGTGTCACCAGCTCCAGTGCTGCTGGTGGTCCTCTTGTGAAGTTGATTGACTTGCCAGGTATTCCTTTCTGATTTTGCAATTACTTTTAATTTATTAATGCAGCCTTTTTTCCCCCTCTACAAGTTGTGCAAACCTGAAATAGGTCATCTCAAGAAGATGATTCTATAAATCATGAAACAAGAGCAAATGGTTGGTTATTATATGCCCAGAATATGAAATCCCAAATCTAGGTACTATGCATTTGATCTTGGATGGGAAATGCTAAACTACATGAAGTCGTCGTCGTCGTCGTCGTCATCGTCATCATCATCATCATCATCATCACAACAGATGGCAGCATCTAGCCAACTTTATGTTAGCTGGGAAGCTAAGTATGTTCAGGCCTGCTTGGTGTTATATGGAAGACCATAGGAGAATTCCAGGGCTGAGAGGTTGAAAGTCAGAAGTATTCAAAAGTCGGCAATAGCAAATGACTTTCATCCTGTTGTGAACAAAACTGCCTGTAGATGTCTGTAAAAGAATCACCCAGAGTTGAGCTCTACTTGAGGGAGAATTGGCTTATGCTTTTGTTAAACAAGGGCCTCAGAATTCTGGCATTTATTGAAATATGAAAATATTTACAGGTAACAAGGACTTCTGGCTTATAAAATCCATACTGTCCCTGATCATGTGTGTGTGTGTGTGAGAGTGTGTGTGTGTGTATGTGTGCGTGTATGCATGTGTGTGCGCGCATGTGTGTGTGTGTGTGTGTGTGTGTGTGTGTGAATATATGTTTCTCCCTGCAATAAAACCTCTTGTACTTCGTCTTCAAGAGAACAAAAAGATTCTGTATCACTTGAAAGTCTTCCTTGTTAGGATAATTATTTTTAGCTTCTGTGGCAGCTTAATTTTTCCCGCTTTATCAATGGGTCTGCTTCAAAGGAATATGCATTGAAGATTTTTATCTGTGCTATTCATTACTCACGAAGTAATATGTTTGAGATTCAGCTGTTGTTTCTCTGGAGAATATTTATTTAATGTGTGTGTGTGTGTGTGTGTGTGTGTGTGTGTGTGTGTGTGTGTGTGTGTGTTTCCATGTGAGAGTGATGAAGAATCAGCTGTATGGGGTGGGAAGAATAATTTAAAACTTTGATTTAACAGTACAAAAGAGAACACTGTTTAATCCCTGAAGTAGGAAATTGCTGTTCGTCATGATCCATTGCTTTTGTTCTGTTTCTGACTACAGGGGCTGAAGAAGAGGAGTGAAATTTTCTTGCCATTTTGCAACCTTTTGTCTGTTTGTGTGCCTCATTTCTTCTACTTGATTTTGTTCTTGAAACTGGGCTCTTAAATTGTAGCTGAAAATAATCCTCAAAAAACAAAAAACAAACAAGATGAGAGGGAAACTTTCCCAGTGAAATGATCATTGAGTCTCCGGTGTACATTTGTGAACACTGGAGCAAGGCAGACATTTACATAGGAAGGAAAGAAATTATACACCTGACACTTTAGACCTCTGTAGCAATGCTTTATAATGTTCCAAATCTCTGAAAGCATTCAGAAGCATTTGCCCATAAAATGGTTTTGAAAAAGATGGGAGGAAAAGTAGGTTTTCTTTTCTTTTCTTTTCTTTTAATCTGGCAGATGATCTGATCAAGATATAACGAACAATAAAATTTATACGCAGCTGTTCAGAAATCAATGCTAGTTTTGTTTCATCTCTCTGCAACTAATGCCATGTGTTGGCTAGAAGAACTGATAGCCTGAGTTTATGATTATCTTGGCATGAAGACCACAAACAAATGATGGAAACACATTGGTCATTCTACATACCCAAGAAAGCTTCTGAAAGCTGGTTCTCGTTTTATGGCAGCAGGAATGGAATCAGCTGAAACCCGCAGTGGAACAATCCCCAATTTTGTATCATTCCATGCTTTGCATTGAGAGTGATTCTGGAGATGCCAAAAATCAATGTGTAGATGCAGTGATTGAATTATGTGACCTCTTTGCCTCTTCCCTGGTTACTGTTTCCCCCCAGCCCTAATATTTGGCTGATGATGGAATGGAAGGCAAACTAGTGTTCAACCATGTCACCTTCAATCAGGGACCTACAATATATTGTTCCACCCATTTTTGAGGGGAATGTAGAGGAAGCTCTTTCTCTTACTTTCTATGATTACCTCTGGAGGTAACTAGATGTGAGTGGATTTGGCTAAAATTGGGAGAAATTTGGATAGGATTAGTAGATTTTATTCGGCGCCGAGGTGGCGCAGTAGTTACAGTGCAGTACTGCAGGCTACTTCAGCTGACTGCTAGCTGCAGTTCAGCAGTTCAAATCTCACCGGCTCAAGGTTGACTCAGCCTTCCATCCTTCCGAGGTGGGTAAAATGAGGACCCAGATTGTTGGGGGCAATATGCTGACTCTGCGAACCGCTTAGAGAGGGCTGTAAAGCACTATAAAGTGGTATATAAGTCTAAGTGCTATTGCTATTGCTATTTTATATTTTATTTTATTTGTTGATAGCAACTCTGCATAGCGTTGTGTAAGAAACACAAAGGATAATAGACACCATATAACCACTCAGCATTTGAATGGATGTAAAAAAGAAAACTGTGATGGCTTTCAAGATCTACCAAGATGGACTCTTGTCAGTATAAAAGCAGCAGCATAGAATGAAATATGCTAATGTCATTCTCTGCTGAAAAATCCATATACCCTCCCAAAAAATGCAAGCTTTTGATAGTATATACAGAAAAAGATACATTCTTATTTTTTAAAAAGCAAAGGCTTGCACCAGAGAAATTTATGTTAAAAATGACTGCATCAGGGGAATCTGCGTTTTTTAAAAAGGACTTCCTGGGGAATTTATGTTAACCGTTAAGTACATTAGGCAAAGTTGTAAAGAAACATTCGGTACATCAAAGAAAGCTGTGAACAAAAAGAGATTATTTTTCCCCAGATATTTTTATTCCATAAATAACACTGTTGACCAGAATATATAGGCAGCACAATAGAGAAGATTTATATTGATCTGCACATTACCAGGCATTAATCACATATGTTTCTCCTCCAAATCTACTATTTGTAAAGCTGTGCTCAGAAATGCAGCTATCAAGTTGGACTCACTTTCTGCTTAATATTTATGCTTACATTTGGAGCACCAGGCAAATGAATGAACCAGATGGGCTGAGGTGGAAAATCCTAGCAAATCCTGTGTTGTTTTGACAGAGACTCATGGCAGAGATTAGCACACAGAACAAGAATCCAAATTATTAAAAGCATAGGCATGCCATCCAAGCATCCAATTATTCTCTATCAGTAAAAAATATAGTGTATTATGCAATCTTTTTACATGCACAAGATTTTTTTCCAATCTCCTGGTACAATTCCAATGATTTTGTATTCCAATACAGAAAAACCAATAATTTCATATTATTCTGCCCTGCTCTGTAAATTCTGGCTACATTGCTTGAGAAGGGCACTGACAAAAAGTAACATTTGTTGTTTTAAAAGATGGAGGAAAAAATTTAACTAAGCCTTAGAAGAAGAGGCTTAAGAGCCGAGGTGGCGCAGTGGTTAGAGTGCAGCACTGAAGGCTACTTCAGCTGACTGCTAGCTGCAGTTCAGCGGTTCAAATCTCACCGGCTCAAGGTTGACTCAGCCTTCCATCCTTCCGAGGTGGGTAAAATGAGGACCCAGATTGTTGGGGGCAAGAGGCTGACTCTGTGAACCGCTTAGAGAGGGCTGTAAAGCACTGTAAAGCGGTATATAAGTCTAAGTGCTATTGCTATTGCTATAAGAAACTTCCCAGTGACAAAATCTATTTGAGAATGGAACAAACTATAATTCTATAATTCAAATCCATTTATGGATAATGGAATTTATTTAGGTAGGGTTTTTTTTTCCAAATCTATGGAGCTGGAAGTATACAGTATAAATATATGTATAAAGTCATTCAGTTAACGTTATTTGTGTATTTACTTACTGATCATATATCTGTGCCTGCCTTCTGAGCTTTTGGTGTCCTGCCCATTTAGAGTATATCTGATCAAACTATCTCCTACTCTAGCTGCTGCACAATATGCAGCTGTGTTTACAACTATTGGGAAAATGCCAGCTTTAAAAATGCTGACACGTTACTCTTTCACCATCATAGCTAATAAGAACTGTTAAATGCAGTGGAGAAAAGGTAGCTTGGCAACATCATACTTTCTTTCCTAGCTCCTCAGTTCTTTTTCATATGAGCCGAGGTGGCGCAGTGGTTAGAGTGCAGCACTGCAGGCTACTTCAGCTGACTGCTAGCTGCAGTTCAGCGGTTCAAATCTCACCGGCTCAAGGTTGACTCAGCCTTCCATCCTTCCAAGGTGGGTAAAATGAGGACCCAGATTGTTGGGGGCAATATGCTGACTCTGTGAACCGCTTAGAGAGGGCTGTAAAGCACTATGAAGCGGTATATAAGTCTAAGTGCTATAACCAGACACATTTACTGGACATGAGTTAAAACATAGATGGGGAGAAATTAGCAACCAATTCTCTGGGACCTATAATGTTTCATGAAACAGGGCACTGGGAAACTACAGTCTTATTAAGGGAATGACTGTATTCCCTGTTTATTCTCAAAGTCTTAAGGCCAACAAAAGAGAAGAGGTTGAACTGTTCTGAAGGATTGAGAAGACTGAGTGGAATACTCACAAATAGTGTATCTCTAAATAGCAGATGCTGAAAACAGAGGCATCTTCAAGGGCAGTCAAGGGGAGGGGAGAATGACAAAAGCAGCATCACATCACAAAAGCTCCATCCCTTTTGTACATGTGTTCTGATGTTGCAACTTCGAAAGGGATACAGTTTATGTTTTGCTTGCACCACAGTCCTTTCATCATTTTAATGAAAGTGTTGGAATCTCTGGATACATCTGGCTAGAGAGAAGGGGAGACAATAAAACTTTTTGCCTTTGCTTATTAGCACTTGGAAGAGGGAAGGAAGGTAGGGAATGAGAATAATTTACACACATGCAGTCAAAATAACAGGGATAGATAAATAGGGCACATATGGGTAGTAGAGGGCCAAACATGGTGCATTAAGAATCTCATATCCAAATCAATACAAATAATAAATATATGCAAATTTCTAGGAAAGAACCAGAATTACTATATGGCAACCATGCTGCTCCAGTCCTTAAGGCAGGAGGGAGGGAATGTTTGAGTGGTCAAGGCCTACAACTCACAATATTTTGGAGGGCTACAGGAAACCATAGTAATGTTACAAAATGGCTGAAATTTTTAAGGCTGTTTTTCATATGTTTTAAGGTTAGATAGAAATTTGAGGGCAATTCTGTTCCAAATCAGCAGTTATACTGCTGAAAGATACAAATTTGTCATAGTAAAGGCAACAATTGAGGTTCTGTGGGGCTACATTTGTGTGCAGGTTGCCCAGCCCTAACTTAAGGGATTTAAAATTACACTGTCACTCCATTTCAGTAACTGTAAAGGAATAATCCTTCTAAAAATGGGATATAGGCTGCTTATATATTCATTCATTCACTCATTCTTTCTTTCATTCATTCATTCATCCTTCATTAACATTGTACACACACAACACACCAAATTAAAAGAAAAGCATTACTTTATTGAACCCTTTATTGTGCACATAACCTGGTTGAGATTTCTGCTTTAATAGTGTACTAACCTCACGGGTTAAGGAAGGATTTAGCTTGGAGATCCATCAAGTATTTTTGTTGGCAATTCATGCAAATCAAAATACCAGGAGAAAGTCTTCATAGATATTTATTTTACTTTTTAGAAAAATCAGACACAGCTTAAATGATAATAAAGTATTTTATGATAAAATATAGTTATAACTCTGTTATAAGAATAAAGTGGATTTTAAAAAGTATCCATAGAGTAGTTCAGAGTGAGCAAGAAACAAAAAGAACAGATTTAAGAAATATCAGATTTCCTAAAAGAAAAAGAAAAGTCAAGACAAGGGCAGGTGCCCTAAAATCTCTCAGCTCCAATTAATTGGTATAATGTATTATTTAGAGATTTGAATTCAACAGTAAAAATTGATCATTTAAAAAACAACAACAGTACTTCATTTCTATTTTTCCTTAGTATTTCTAACTGAAATATTGCCTTTCTGTTTAAAAGCAAGTCAGCTAATTTTAAATTATATCTTGACTTCCCACCTATAAAGTCAGCTTAACTCTTAGGTCAGCTCTGAATTCCATTTTCTTTCCTAAAAAGTTCATTCTATTTTCCATTCATTGCAACTTACAGTGTCTTTCTTGCTAACCAGGTAGTTAGCGTAGCTCTAGTTCCAACCTTTATTTCCCTATTACTGTACTTGACTAGAAACAGGATCTGATTGGTTTTATACAATATTTGTAATTGCAGTAACTAGAAGGTAATTGAATATGGACAGATGGAGGAAAAAAAACAGTGACAAAAGAGATGGTTTTGACCTGTACTGCCCTTCATGGCTTGATACCTAGACTTTTAGAGGACCGCCTTCTCCACCTGGTTTTGGCTCAACTAGTTAGATTTACAGGGAGGAATTGTGGCTAATCCCACACTTTCAGGAGATTCTGGGGATGAGGTGATGAGGCACTATATTTTTGCTATAGAGCTGACTCTCTGGAACAGCTTCCTTGTGGAAATCAAGTTAGCTTCTTCTTTGATAGACTTTTGAAAAGTTTCAAAGATCAAGCTGTTTCAGAGAGTCTTCCCCTGATATGCTCTTGCCATTTTAAAATATACCTTCTTTGAATTGTAGTGCTGCTGCATTTCTATTTTTACATTTGGTATGTTTTCATATTATATTTTTAAATATGAGCTGCTGAGAGTTGTTTTGATTTTAATGGCATAGAAATATGTCTGATAAATAGACTTCATATAGTAAATATTTAGAAGAAGAAATTTATACAGTAGTTCTTTCACAATTTTGGCTGGGGAATTCTGGGAGCTGAAGTCCACATGTTTTAAAGGTGCCAAATTTGAAAAATAGTGGCTTGAAGGTATCAATAAACCATGTTGCTTCCTCAACATAGTGCCTGTGATATATGTTGCATATAGTTCTCACCAGCAGTGAAATCTACTTACCTTCCCTACCGGTTCGGAAGCGCGCGCTTCGCACGTGCCCATCGCACGCGCTTTTTCACCCTCTGCACATGCGCAGAATGTTTTGCGCATGTGCAGAGTGTTAAAAACAACAAAATGGCAATGTCCGGGTGGGCGGAACCTCGTGCTGCCGCCGCTACCGGTTCTCGGAACCACCAGCGGCCGCCACTACCGGTATGCCTGGACCGGGCCGAACCGGTAGCATTTCACCCCTGGTTCTCACCCTTCACAGCTGGCTGTTATAATAAAAATTGCAGTCCAATGTATTGGAAGAAAACTACACTGTGGAATATTTGTGTAGTAATTAAAAATCATTGTAAACCAAAATTAATTTCAGGAAGGTCCATCTTAAAGAATAATATTCAGGAAGGTTCATCTTAAAGGATAAACACAAATAACCACCCCCTTCTCATGCCTTGGGGTTCAGTGTCTATGTGTCTGTAAAAGAATGATAGAGTGATGTTTGAATTAGAAACTAAAAAAGACAGAGAGATTAGCCTGGGTTCTGTTAGATCTCAAAATGCTGGTGTAGGAAGCGGTGGTCTACTTTCTTTTCAAATGTTTCAGTTCTGCCTCTATACAAATTCAAGTTATATACTGGTAAATAATAAATAGGGAGCACATCTACATTTTCTGGCCACTATTTGTTTGTTTGTTTATTAGTTTATTTGATTTATGTCTGCCCATTTTGTCTAGAGGTGATTCTGGGCAGCTTATAAACATTAAAACTGGTAGACATTGAAATGATAAAACAATAAATAACAATAACAAAATAAGTGCAGTTAAAAAATAGGGAGGAGGGGAACAGGAAGTACATGGGAAGAGGTGGGGCCTTTTCTTAACCCATCAGCCACCTCTAAAATGGTGCATCCTCATTGGGGCCCCAAGCCAACTGGCAGAGCCAGCTCTTCAGGCCCTTAAGAAAGGTCAGCATGGTGGGCACAAATCTCACCTCAGGGGGTACGATGTTCCATAGGGCAGGAGTCAAGACAGAAAAGGCTCTTTTCCTGGACCCTGTCAGCCAAAATTCCTTGACTGACAGGGTCTACAGCAGTGGTTCTCAACCTTTCTAATGCCGTGACCCCCCCGCGACCCCCCCGCTGCGGATGAGGTGACAAAGGGGGCATGGCACCAGGGGCGAAATGCTTCCGGTTCGGGCTTGCCTGCGGGTTGCCGGACAGCTGATAGCATCGGAAGCGGGAGACTTCGCCCGGACACCGCCATTTGGGTTCTTTTATCCTCTGCGCATGCACAGAGGGTAGAAGAACCCAAATGGAGGCGTCCGGGCTACCAGCTGTCTGGCGACCCGTAGGCACGGCCGAACCGGGACCTTTTCACCCCTGCAGTGACGGTGGCACCAAGATGGCGGGCTAACGGGCGCGGCGACCCCTGTGAAATGGTCGTTCGACCCCCAAAGGGGTCGCGACCCACAGGTTGAGAACCGCTGGTCACAGTATGCCTCTTCTGCAATCACAGATGGGGTAGGACCATTCCCATTGGAGTCAGATGTTTTTTCAAATAATCTGGACCCATGCCATGAAGGGCTTCAAAGGTGATAACCAACTTCTTGAATTGCACCTGTAAGCAAACCAGCAGCCAATTCAGCTCATGGAACAGCGGTGTAACATGGGCCAACCTAAGAGTCCTAAGAACTGCCTGTTCTGCTGCATTCTGTACTACTTATAGTTTCTGAATACTTTTCAAGGGTAGCCCCATGTAAAGTGCATTGTAGTAGTCCAGCCATGAGATGATCAGCACTTGAATGATTGGAAATACAGGGACTCCCAATCAAAGACTTTGTGACTCACTCAGACTCGCAAAAAAAGAAACTGTTTTTGATAATTTTTCTCCAGAGACAAATATGTTTTAGGTGCATGTGTTTAACTTTCTTATCAGTTATTGTTCCTTTACCTTTAATTCCATGACTGTAGTAATCAGAGTCCATACTCACTAAACAATAAGGTGAACCACAGAATGAAAATAATATTGAAAATACATATTTATATAATGAAGAATGGAAAGCAGAAAAAATACCCATGCCTTTTAATTATTTTAAGCTTCAGCAATATGCGATGGTAAAGAAAATAGAAAGTCAGCACCATATGCCCAATGAAGGCATCATTAGAAGAGCATTAGTAGATTAATCCAACCTACTGTGTAGTTGATATGATTTGAAATGCAATAAGGTAAGTTCATTAGTTTGCTGTCTTAATGTTTTTCACTGTACCTCAAAGCAGGCAGTAACAATTCCAGGGAGGCACAGTAGAGCTCAGTAACACCTGTCAAGATAAACACAGCGCTCTCTGAGGAAACCATCTTGGCAACCTAATAGAGGAAATCACCAGGGCAGGATGGTACAAGGAGGGGAGGAGAGAAGCAAGCTTTTCACACAGGTACTAAAAATGGGGTCAGATTTCCCTGTTGGCTCCATAAGCAACAAAAATGTTTACAGGGTGAATTTCCTTCAGCTTTGGTAAAGAGAGAGCATCAGAGACTGATGCCTTTGGTCATCTATCATTGGAGTGCATGTGTAGTAGCTAAGAGGATATTAACTGAGGAGCAGCAGCAGTAGCTCCATACAGATAAATAAAAGCAGTTGTTACTTATTCACATATTCTGCATGCAAAGATATGCAATACCTATACATGAGCTCATCAATGGAAACAAGGGGAAACATTTAGGGGGGGGGATGAGAAAAATAAGGTTCTGCAGAGAAAAATAAGGTCCTGCACTTAGGCAGAAAAAACCAAATACATAGTTATATAATAGGCAGTACCAAGCTCAACAGTAGTAACTGTGAGAAGGATCTAAGTGTCTTAGAATAGAATAACAGAGTTGGAAGGGACCTTGGAGGTCTTCTAGTCCAACCCCCTGCTTAGGCAGGAAACCCTACTCCACTTCAGACAAATGGTTATCCAACATCTTCTTAAAAACTTCCAATGTTGGAGCATTCACAACTTCTGGAGGCAAGCTGTTCCACTGATTAATTGTTCTAACTGTCAGGAAATTTCTCCTTAGTTCTAAGTTGCTTCTCTCCTTGATTAGTTTCCACCCATTGCTTCTTGTTCTACCCTCAAGTGCTTTGGAGAATAGTTTGACTCCCTCTTCTTTGTGGCAACCCCTGAGAGACTGGGACACTGCTATCATGTCTCCTCTAGTCCTTCTTTTCATTAATACTATAATGGGCCACTATTTCTTAATGAGCCACTATTTATGGTATAGTAGGAGCCGAGGTGGCGCAGTGGTTAGAGTGCAGCACTGCAGGCTACTTCAGCTGACTGCTAGCTGCAGTTCGGCAGTTCAAATCTCACCGGCTCCAGGTTGACTCAGCCTTTCATCCTTCTGAGGTGGGTAAAATGAGGACCCAGATTGTTGGGGGCAATATGCTGACTCTGTAAACCGCTTAGAGAGGGCTGTAAAGCACTATGAAGCGGTATATAAGTCTAAGTGCTATTGCTATTGCTATTGCTATTTGAGTAGGAGCCAGCAGTGTGCTGCAGCTGCCAAAAAAAGGCCAATATAATCCTAGATTGCATTAATAGATGGATAGCATCAAGATCATGAAATATTATAGTATCACTGTATACTGCACCGGTGAGGCCACACTTGGAATACTGCATCTAATTCTGGTCACACGACAGGAAAAAACAAACAAATGGCTGAGACCCTAGAAAGAGTTTGCAGAAGAGCAACAAAGGTGATAAAAGGTCTCCAGGCTAAAGTGTACAATGAACAGTTAAGATAACTAGGTATAACTAGCCTAACAAAGAGAAGGTTTAGGGGCGACATGATACTTGTCTTCCAGTACTTGATGGGTAGTCACAGAGAGAAGGGGATTTCTGTTTCCTCCAAAACACCTGAGGGTAGAAGCAATGGATGGAAGCTTGTTAAAGAGTGATCCTATCTGGAACTAAGGAGAAATTTCTGGACAGTGACAGCAGTTAACCAATGGAACAGCTTGCCTCCTGTAGTTGTGGATGTTCCATCACTAGAGGTTTTCAAGAAAAGATTGGACAACCATTTGTCTGGGATGGTATAAAGACTCTTGCTTTGGCAGCGGGTTGGACTAGAAAACCCCAAGGTCACTTTCAGCCCCATGACTCTAATTCTAAGTCATTACAGGAAGGAAGAGGTTTCTGTTACCTACAATTGTTCATGAGTTGTAAGAATCTGATTTAGTTTATTGTAAGAAAGACAACTATGCAACTCTTCAAGAAGGTAGGACTGGTCGAGGGATCTTTAATTACTGATCCACAATTTAAAAGCAAATCATCAAGCAACTTGAAACCTTAATATGGAATAGTATGAAGGATAGATTTCAGAAATGTAAACAGAGAAGTGAATCAAAATAGTACATAGATAGTGGAATAATTAAAATTGAGAGAGACTTCAACATTCCACTTCAAGCCCAATTTGAAGAGAATAAAGAACATAGAACGATTACTTATTTTGAACTCAAATGTACAAAGCTCATCCATGCTTTGGAATCATTATCCACTGCCCTCAGGCTTAACATGAAACTTGGCTCTATTCTCATTTTCTACATGATCATTTGTCAATACAGTCTACCAAATTGCTTTGGTTTTGTTCTGATGTATCTATCAGGACAATAATGATGCCACAAGTCCACTTGACACAACTTCTTCCACTGAGGAAATTACAACTTAAACTTTGATAAAGTAGAAAAAGGAGAGAAAGGGAAGACGATGCAGAGGTTGTTTCAGATAGACAGGTTTATGAAGCTGTTTTTCCGGTTTGGATTGGAGACACTATATTTACCAATTAGGTGTTGTCCTCCCTCTTATCCTCCATCACCCTTAAAACCTTTCCTTTTAAAATAAAGAGTAGAACTGAAATACAGTAGCAGAACAGAAACTAATTTAGATCCATATCCAAAATTTAGTTAATGGGAAAGTTGAAATCTTTTAAGTTTTATAAATGCGTAAGTTCTTTTTGTGTAGCTATTTTTCAAGAAAGATCTGAAGTACTTACTGTATATATTCCTGGATACAAGTGAGAACTATCCTACTTATTGGACTTTCTGCATCTGCAGCAGCTGTTCCTACTGTTTGCTCCTCAACCTCCCCTCAGGAAGAAAAAAGGGCCCTTTTGAATCTCATTATCTATAGGCTGCTTGAGAACGAGTATTGTGTAGCTGTACAAAAACATGAATGTTCAAATCTCAAGGGTACCCTTGAAGAGAGAGAACTAAAAATATAGTATCTTTTGTCTCTTGTGCGTATATGCTCAGCAGTAAGTTTTGCTCTGTTTAATGGGATTTACTCCAATGTAGCTTTTCACAGGGCTGTTCCACACAAGCTCCTGGGCATCTTAATTGTAAGTCCCACTGGGTTGAACATATGCAAGAAGTGTGAAACTTTCAACTGTTTAATGCATTATCCATTTCTGTTTTGAAAGGAGGAATTTGCATCTATTGACATAGTGGTCCCCAAAAAGAAACTGCACAATTTCCTTTATTCCCAAATGAAAAGTGTTTAGAGAAAATTCAGGAAAAAATCATGAAGATATTTAAAAGTTACTATGAAGAGTTCATTGCACCTAATTAAATGTGTGATAATAATATTAATAACTACACTGTCAGTTCTGAGAGATGCTTCATTTTTATAATTTTTATCTTTGTTTCTTTGGGGTCACAATGTGAAATGGAAGCTTTGCTTCCCTCCTACTCAAGTACTGATTAAAATTGGACCCAAACCATTCAATTCTTTTTGTCCCTGCCCCAGTGCACAGTAACTTGCTGAAACATTCAAATTCCTATCTGGTGTCAGCAGCAGGTTAAAAAAGATGTTGCAGCCCTCCCTGGGTTTGAATAAGACATGGTGCTTACTATATATTTTAATAATATTTACCAACAGCTGCTTTAAACCTTTACCTTTTGTTTGAAAGCTTAATACTCAGAATGAGGAAATCCTAATTAAGCCTTTTCAATAAAGCATGAAAAGGATGACTATGTCTCAAGTCTGTTTCCTTCAAACTAAAAATATTTTGCATTTTTTTTTAAAAAAAGGAAAGATCATACTGGAAATTTCTAGAACAAATTAAAAAATGTAGGCTCATGTTATCCTTGTTACAACTCTGAAATAAGTTGGGTTGAGAAAGTGGAGAGTTGTACAAAAACTCACCCAATTTTTTTATTGCTTAGGAGGGACTTTCTTTCTCCTTCATGTGCCCAGCAAGGCCCATTACTTAAAATTGGTCATTTGACTGGAATGTCTAAGCTCCTTCAATTGCATTGTTTAATTCAGGTCACAAGGCATTTGCACTTACTTCTAATACAGCATTGGGGTTTGTGAAAATGTTAAGACTTTGTCCTTCTGTCCAGCTTTCACACTAGTCTTAAGTCCAGGAAAAGGAATCACTTCATTGCAAAAGCACAGGCTCTAATCGATGTGCCCAAACTAATTCATGAACCATAACTGGATTTCAATTAGGAGTGTGCATTGAATTTGGATGAATCCTGAATCTCAGACTAGAGTGGTCAGCATTTTAGAAATGTAGATGTCTCTGTTCAAGTGTGCTTCCTCTGAACTGCATCAAGTGATTTTGGGTCGTCACAAAAATTTGTGAGTAGTTTGGCAATTCAAAGACAAATGTGATGTAAAACCATATTGGAAAAAAAATTCAAATGTTCTTTCATAAAGAAAAATATAAGCCTTAATTGTTTAGATGAAGCGTTATAATAAACCAATAGAGTAAGAAGATAGAGCATGATGCACACTGTCTGTTATTTGTCTGTCTGTCTGTCTGTTTGTCCATCATGTCTGTCTGAATCCATGATGTTTGCACTGTAATATATTTAAAACGACAAGAGAGATGAGACATATTGTGCCTATCTCCTTCTCTGGTTATTACTTTGCACAGATGCACTGAGGTAGCCATTTTGTTATTGTAGATAGGTAAGCCTACTTGATGTACATAACTGAAACATGGGTTGGAGAACTGAGGAGTATTACTGTAGTCTCTGCCAGGTATGCTCTTTTGGATACTTGATACAGCACAGAATAGGACAGAGGGAAAATATCTATAGCAATTATCCTTATCCAGTTTTGCTGTCTATTCAAGTGCCGCTATTGAGTGCATCTTGTATTGGGTATCCAGGATTTTGGTGCTGTACTGCCATACCTGCCAACAGCCTCTCTATCTAAATCGATGAAGGTGACCTCAGATCTGATGATGAGGGCTCCTAGAACATTAGTTCTGAGAGACTTCAGCACCCATGGTGAAGTCTTAGTTGGATTGGTTGATAGTACGTGGCCGTCATCACAATCATACATGTCTTGTTATTGACTAACCACACATGGCAGGTCACACACTGGATTTGGATTTATCTATTGGGCAGAAGGATGGCAATCTGAAAGTGGGAGAATTTACATCTGTTCCCTTGCATAGCCAAGGCACTTTCTGCTGAGGCTTGCACTAACTACTCCTTTCTACAGAGGATAGGCACCTATGAGAATGGAGCACCCTCAGAGGCTAATAGATTCCACAGGATTTCAGAAAGTTATAAAAGATTTCTTTTTTTTTTCTGGTATGGCTGGTGCTTGTGTCAATGATTTACCTTCCTTATGGAATATATAAATGACAATACCACTGACCTAATTGTTCCATAAATTCTCTCCCACATTGCACAGTCCCTTGGTACACAATAAAGCAAATCAGATGACTAAAATACAAGTGAAGGGATACTAATTTTGCATCTGATCAAACACTAGTTAGAAGTAATTTTCAAGCCAACTTTAGGGTGGTGATAGAAAACAGGTAGATTTTATTCTCCGCTATTGCATTCTGTCAATGCTACCCAGTAGAACTTTTCTGAGTAGTTTGGGCCTTTCGGCAATCCCACAGCATATCACTATGACATGTTGCATAGACATTCTGAAGGCAACGTTGATCAGATTCAAAACTTAGACTCTTTCATTTTAGCAGTTAAATTTGTAGAAGTGCCCAGGGCTCTGCTCAGGATTTTGGATGAGATTTAATTTTTCAGGCTTGACTGATGCAGACAAGATGCTTGGGTGAGTTCAGTCAACTATGTATTTGTTTGAACCATGTTCCTCATGGCTTATTACAGCTTGTAAATAAGGGATATTCACTGGATCCAGAAGGTCAACATAATTATAAGCCAATGGCCAGCAAGGGGTGTATGCAGATTCTGATACTCTTGGATTTTTGGACAGCAAGATGGGTGATATATAAATTTAATAAATAAATACATTCAGTGAATTTCTACGTGTTTCAGTTGGGGTTTAGACCTAATCTGAGCATCAAAATCTCCTTGGTTACCCTGTTGGATGAAATTTTCAGGAGAAATTAGAGGGTGGCATTTTTGTTGATTCTGTTAGATCTCTCAGCAGTGTTTGATACTAGCAACCATGGCATATTTCTGAAAAGGTTGTCTTTGGTGAAAGAGCTTTAAAGTAGTTCCATATGGAACTGGATTGTTGTCTTCAGAGGATAGTGCTGTGGGTATTTCTAGTTAACTTCAAGACGTTTATGCCCTAAAGCAGCGGTTCTCAACCTGTGGGTCGCGACCCCTTTGGGGGTCGAACGACCATTTCACAGGGGTCGCCGCGTGCGTTAGCCCGCCATTTTGGTGCCACCGTCACTGCAGGGGTGAAAAGGTCCCAGTTCGGCCATGCTGCGGGTCGCCGGACAGCTGGTAGCCTGGACGCTGCCATTTGAGTTCTTCTACCCTCTGTGCATGCGCAGAATACTTTGCGCATGCGCAGAGGGTAAAAGAACCCAAATGGCGGCGTCTGGGTGAAGTCTCCTGCTTCCACGCTATCAGCTGTCCGGCGACCTGCAGGCAAGCCCGAACCCGGAGCATTTCGCCCCTGGTGCCACGCCCCCTTTGTCAACTCATCCCGCGCGGGGAGGGGGCGGGGAGCGGGTCGCG
>QLTV01012198.1:7834857-7845360 GCA_003457575.1 Thermophis baileyi | reverse complement strand
TGCCACGCCCCCTTTGCCCCCTCATCCCGCACGGGGAGCGGGTGGGGAGAGGGTCGCGGCGGCGGCGGGGGGGTCGCGGGGGGGTCGCGGCATTAGAAAGGTTGAGAACCACTGCCCTAAAGTTTCACGGTTCCATTTTATAACCCATGCTGTACACCACTAAACATGAAAACTCTGAGTGAGATTATTTATTGATTTAAAATTTCTAAATTTGCCGAAGATATCCAGTTCTCTCTTTTTCACTGGATTCATGTGACATTGCTGATGAGATGGACCAACAATCTGTTGCATCTGTTTATCTATCCAGAGGAATGGGCTTAAATCTGTTCTGGATATGGTTATACTTTCCCTAAAAAAAAAAACATAGATCAAGGTTCTTCTGGATATATCATTAACATTAGTGGCACTGCAGCATGAAGCACCTTTCATTAGCTCAGGCTGTACTTATATGCCAGCAAAGGTCTTACTTGCATGCAGGTCACCTTGCTAAGGTAATCCATGCCCTAGTAACTTCTCACTTAGATTACTGCCATGCAGTAAACTTGAGACTGCCCTTCCAAATGGTTCAGAAAATTTAAGTAGTACAAAATTCCAAGGCAAGATTTATTGGCTAGAACTGGGTGGTATGAACAAAGCATGCCACTTGTTTATGTTCTTTACTGGTTACCAGTTCATTTTGGTCCAATTCAAGGTCCTTATTTTGACCTGGGGTCAGGTCTTTGATATTGTTTTTTTATGGTTTTAATATGATTTATATGTTGTTTTAACTTTTGATTGGGAGTCGCTCAGAGTTGATTAGAAGATGAATGGCTATATAAATATTTTAAGTAAACAAATAAAACTTATGAAATACTTCTCAGCTTCGGAACGCAGTATCTGAGGAAAGGCTCTTTCCTTTGATCTATTATTTGTTCCAGGTGCCCTTCCATATTGAAGATGGTGAAGTGGTTAGTGGGAGCCAGCTTTTTCAGTGGTTGCCCCAATATAGCAATACCCTTCCCCTACTACCTTTCAGTACCAGGGAAAATAATTGTATGCTTCCATAATATGCTCCTTTTAATAATAGTGATAGTGTAATGTTTAATCTTCTATTGTCTTTATTATTTTTTAATTTATATTCTTCCATACATTTTACATAATATCTTAATGTATATTTTTATTAATTGCTTTATTATTGCTTTACTTACTGGTTTTATCAAAGGTGATTTGTGAATTAGATTATGAATAGGTTTGTAAGAATAGAAAGGTACACAGAATGTTGTTGATGTAAACTAGATAGAATGTATTTCCTTTTCTTTGTCTTATCTCATGCCTTTAATTTTCTGGCTAATTACTTTGCAGTCCTTTTCTGCATTTTATGTAACCTTGGAATATGTATGTATGTATGTAAGTGTAATGTTTATTTTTTTAATATGCAGGGGTATATAAATTATTAAAAAAGATACATCCATAGATTTAACATAGATTTTAAAAGTTACAATATATAAAAGTGGGAATAATAACTTCCTACACTTTCATTCCTGGAAATGCTAAAAGGATACAGCTTAGTTTTGTCAATTCTATTTGCTACTTCATTTCAGTGGGAATAATAAATTTATTTAAGATGCTTGAAATGAAGTAGCAGATAGAATTGACAAAATTATCCTTTTAGCATCTCCAGGAATAAAAATATTGGAAGTTGTTGGGTAAATTGGTGACATTTTTGTCTTAAGATATTTATACTAAGGTAAAATAGGTAGACTTTAGTGTATAATTAAATCATTTTTAAAACACATATTTATATTTTAACTTGCTGTACTTTTTTAAAACTGACATTTAAAGCTATTTTAAAACCAAAAGGTGTTTTCTCATACTAGTTAATTAAATAAGTTTGTTGATGTTCCCTGCCTAGAGGATTGCTAAAATTGTTTTATTCCAACAGGCTGTAATTTAATCTCATGTATTAATGAAATACTTAATTTGGGGGGGAAATTCATATTATGAATTAGAATGAATGTCAGATATTTAAAATGTAGATGTCACTCTCTGCAGCAAGAACAACTACGTTTTGTATAAATTATCTAAAACTAATGCTTTTATTCATTATTCCCACTTGTTTATATTGTAACTTTTTTATTCCTCAATGAAGAGGACCTTCACAGTTGAAACCTTTTGAAGTTATTTCATATTAGTAAATAATTAGTAAATGATATCTGCTACAATCCCGCTTTGGCAATCTAATTTCTTCTGTATGTCTGGTTTAACTCCCAAAAGCCTTGGCTGGAAGGGTCAGTAGTGGGAGATGCTGAGAGATTTCATTCATCATCATCTGATCAATGAAAGGGCCTCCACTTCTGATGTGGGATGGGAAGGGAGCAGGAAAAGAGAAAGATATAATTTTGCAACTGATAGTCCTAATTTTCAATGTAGGAAGGACTTTACCAGAACTGTCCTTTTGTATTTCCAATCACAATGGTTTTTTTTTGCAAAGCATGTAGATGGAGCTTCTCCAAGTCTGTTCCTATCCATGTACTGCTTTTGTGTCTGTGGAAACAGAAATTCAGGCATAATAAGATGTCTAGGTGTTTAACTAAGCTTAGAAGTCAAACAGCAGTTTTTCTTGGGAGCTGTCCAGCATCTGAAAAGAAACATTGATTTGCACTATTGAAAAAGAGAAACAAGTCTTGCTGGACCAGCCTTATAATATATTGAATCCAGATATTTTTTTAATGGTAGCATGCCAGTTTTGCTAATAGGAAGTGTACATGTGGGGAATACAGGCTATTGGCTCACTCCAGCACCTGTGTGTTAAGTTTTATTGGTTCCATTTACATACTATGCTTAATACTATTCTCTTAATCCACTACCTTCCAGAATTACTAGACAGGGTCTAATCTTTATCCCAACCCTGAGCTTTGCTTTTTTCTCTCTCTCTCTTGTGATCTGCTATGTTTTTGTCTTGCACTGACCCAAACTTCACTTAATCTGCCCTTGCCTATAACCTCACCATCTGTTTCTTATTAAAAAAAATAGATTTTGACTTAGAATTATAGGGTTGGAAGAGCCCTTGGAAGTCTTCTAGTCCAACATCTCTGCCCAGGGCAGGAATCCTCATACCACCAGGGACAAAAGGATGTTGGATTTTTGTTTGAAAGCCTCTCGTGATGAAGCACCACAACTCCTAGAGACGGGCTGTTTCATTGCTTAATGTCTGCCCTGGTCAGGAAATTCCTCCATATTTCACATTCAGATCTTCCTTAGTGCCATCTATTGGATTTTGTCTTACATTTGGGAACTAGGAGATTAAATCCACATCCTCCTCCTTATGACTTCCTATCGGAAAATAAGAAAACTGGATCATTTCCTGAGGCTCCTTAGCATTATACTCAAATAGGAACTCTAAATTGTTCCTTTCCTAAGATGTCAGAGCCATTATGAATGGTTAAATGAAGAGTTTATAGTTTTAGCTTGTTGGAAAAGAAATGAGGCAGAGTTCCTAGTTTATACATAATGCTAAGAAATATATGTATAAAGCTGTTTGGATATGTTTTGCTGCCCCTATAGGAAGGAGAAGCTAAGTGGAAACAGTGAAACAGCAAATAACTGTTCATCACTATGAAAAATAACAGTTTTAAAAAATAAAATGTCTGAACATGTCCTTTTGGGGCTAAGATTGGCTGCGATTTTCTTGCTCTGAAATCTATCACATTGCACATATGAGTTTAGGTCTCCCGTCCCCATCTCGCAGTCCAAAGGTAATGGGCTAATTTCCCCCCCAGCAAAAATTAAAGGCAGCATTTAAGACTGGGCAAGATCTGCATGAAGCAGAGTAAAACAGTCAAAAATCAAAAGTAAGTGCTTTTAATAAAATATGTTACTTTTGTATAATTTAATCATTTTCAAATTGGAAAAAGATGAGTGCCAGTGGCATGCATGGGTAAGATGAATTCCAATTTAATTGTCTGTAAGAATCGTTCAAGGTGTAATATTTGAGATCTAGCCACATAGGGTCAATCAGTAGATTGACATAAGAGAGAGGAAAAGGGAGAGCGACACAGAGAACACAAGAAACCCAGAAACAAGCCTCTCGGCCATCTCCTAATAACAGCTCTGCCAGGATGAAAGAGACTTAAGATCCGTCTTCTTATTGCAGCAATTGCCCAGGAACTCCTATGTATATTTCAATAGATTTTAACTTGATTATTCAACCAATTAATGTTTAAATAATCAGAGGCTGAACAGCAGTCAAGAGATTGTTATTTCACTATACACACAATGGTTCTCCACTTTTCACGCACGTTTGCCCAAATGATACTAATGTTAAAGTCTAAATGTAAATTAAATTAGCCTTTAGTAATCGGACAGGTTGGAAAGGTTTATTTTTTCTGGCCTAGATTCTAGCACTTCTGTAGATACTTTTGCTCTCGATATTTAACACCAACAACTTCATATAAGTGAAGTGTCAGTAATACTAAGGAAATCGCTTCCATAAAAAAATGGGGGCAGATTTAGTAATTTAGCTATCTACCAGACATATATCTCACCTGTTTTCTGTACAACTGAAGACAGGGTCCAGAAAGCTCTATTCTTCCATTTTCCCCTCAACAACAACCTTATGAGGTGGGTTGGGCCAAGAAAGAGTAACTGGCTAACAATTAGCCATCTGACCTCTGTGCCCAAGGGAGATAAAGAGAACTTTTTTTCAAGTTCTGAGTCTTGTCAATAAAAGCACATATACCTTAGAATAAACTACCAAATATTGAGAAGATTCACAATATCTGGCAGAAAACACTGTTTGAAATGCTGGCGTAAAGGAGATGTGTGGAAATGTGATAACACAAGGTTTACAAATGGCTGCTTTGACATTAAAATACATTGCATGAAGTAGCAATGAAATGAAGCATGAATCCTTTACTGACTTTAACATATCTGTTAGTGAATTGTTGCTTTTTACATTATCTGTTTTGGAAAGAAGTTGCATCTTTGTTCAATTCTTATGTTTGGAATGTACCCTGTTTCTTCCAAAATAAGACATCCCCTGATAATAAGCCCAATCGGGCTTTTGAGTGCATGGCAATAAGGCCAAGGGCTTATTTCAGGGTTCAAAAAAAAATATAAGACAGGGTCTTATTTTCGGGGAAACACGGTATTTATTTGCATATCTTCCTGGATTGTCAGCTACTGATTTTCAAAGAAAATAAAATCCTGCTATTCATTCTATCAGCTCGAACCTGTAACAGAATTTCTAAAAAAATAACCACAAGCAGTGAGCAAAAAATGTCCCTATTTCAAAAGCTCACTCTCCCACATAATTGAACCTCTGTTTCCCTCCCATCTATAATTTCAGATGTATTGATCTGCAATACATTTTGCATTATTTTGTAAAACTAAATCAGTTAATGAATGTGAAATGTTCTGCATGATTTAAAACAACAGGATTAGGTAACATGTAACTTCAGGCAATATTTGCCCCTTGATTAATTTCCAAGACCTCCATAAATGATAGCTGCAGACTAGTGACATAAAATAAAAAGTAGTGGCTCCACGCATGCTTGGTTGTAGCCCAATCTTCTGGCATTTTAATCCTGAGGGATGTTCCCTTAAATCTTCCTGCTGTTATTCTATGTTTCTGTGACAACAATTTAGCAAGATAGATTAGATAACCCAAAAGTTTTGAACTAACTCCCATCAATGTCAGTCAACAGGTCAATGGAAAGGGAGTGTGACAACTGTGGTTCAAAACAATGAATGTTTCAAAGCACAATTAATCCTAAGTGGTAGCATCTAAGATATTATATAAATCAATGGTGCAACTGCATCTGGAATATTGTGTGCAGTCCTGGTTGCTGCACCTCAAAAAGAATATGGTGGAGCTAAAGAAGGTTTAGAGGAGGGCAACTAAGATGATCAATGGGCTAGAGCAGCTACCCTTTGAAGAAAGGTTGTGACATTTGGGGCTTTTTAGTCCAGAAAAGGATAGGGGACATGACCGAGGAATATAAAATTATCCTTGGTATGGATAAAATGCACAAAGAGAAGCTATTTTCCTCTTCCTAAAATATTAGAACCGGGGATCACCTAATAAACTTGAATCCAGGAAGAATCAAGACAGAAAAATTAAAGTATTTTTTATACAGCACATAACTCAGCTTTGGAATTCACTACCATGAGATTGGTGATGCTTACCACATCTTGGTAACTGGTGAAAATCATGAAGATCAATGGCTATTAGCCTTGATAATAGTGTGACTGCCTCAAAAGGCCATCTGCTGGGCTCCCTTCTGCAATTGGTGGGCCACTATGAGAACAGACTGCTAGACTACATGAGCCATGGATCCAATCCTGCAGGGCACTTCTTATGTTTATGCTATGAGGGAATCTTTCAAAAGGGCCAATATGATATAGTTGGCGAGGTGGGGTAGACTGAGAAGATCCCAATCTACTCTTAGGTTTGGATGCTCAGCAGTTCCTTTTGGACTTCTCACTCTTTTAATCAACATAATTTCCTGAAGGTTTTTTTTTTTTTAAATGGGATTAAAATTAAAGAAAGGAGTGCTAGGTATACTTTAGCAATAGCAATAGCACTTAGACTTATATACCGCTTCATAGTGCTTTACAGCCCTCTCTAAGCGGTTCACAGAGTCAGCATATTGCCCCCAACAATCTGGGTCCTCATTTTACCCACCTCAGAAGGATGGAAGGCTGAGTCAACCTTGAGCCGGTGAGATTTGAACCGCCGAACTGCAGCTAGCAGTCAGCTGAAGTAGCTTGACTACTTCATTTTGCCATTTCATAAAGAGCCACAATTTACTGACTGAGCACATTTTGTACAACTCCTTCTCCTTTCCCAAGGCAGTCCTTCTTTTCTCCACCAAGTGATGTGTTAGCAGGCATTTAGTGAAAACTTCTACACTACAAATATAAAATCTTTTAGTAGCTGGGACATCTACTGTAAAGAGAAACATTTTTTGGGAGCCAAGGACCACAAAGGGAAGGACTATGAAATAATAAATAGAGCTGATAGGTCAGGATTTGTCATCTATTCTGGGGTAACGTCTTCAGTTGTGTAGGCATGTTAAATATCTGAGGGATACACTTATTTTATTTTGTATGGATATTTCCTTCCAAAAATCAGCAACAAATTTGGAGCACTGTTGCTTGGTAGTTTGCTTATGTATTTCAGTGACATAATCTCTTGGGTCTCCAGTGTCTTCTAGAATTTAGTTTGGGTTGCATGTGGATTTCAACATCTACCTCATTCAGGTAGTGGTGGCTGCTTTTCATTATATGGGACTACCCTTTTTTAGCACCATAAAAAGTAGATGATTGAGTCCAAGTCTTTCCACTGCACATCTTAAAGTGAGGTAGCAGTAACCATTGTCAAATCCTTATTTCTTCAGGCTCAGGAAGAGCAGAGAAATACAAGATTAGCAAGGGGAAGCAGCCATTCCTACCCAGGGCTGTTCTTCAGCCCCCTTAGGTAGTGCAGAACAATGGACTGAAATTGCAGTTGGAAGTGGGGGGACAGAGGGAAAGAGCCCACCTGTATCATCTCCCTCTCCCTCTCCGGACAGAACAGCAAATGACTGAGCAGCCCAGTCACCTGAGAGGGGGAAGGTGCTGCCACTGTTGCACAGGCTCACCCTGCCTTTTGTTCTCTTTGGGTTGCTCACCTGCCTAATCCTTCTGCAGTACTCTATCTGCTGGCACTTTCTCTCTCTTCCAGTGAGAGGAGACAGGACAGGAAAGCAGAAAAAGGTGTCTAGTGCAAAGAGGGAACCAGTGTAGGGTCCCCCACACCACTCATGGAATGGGTGTACACTCAGTGGAGAAGAACGGAATGTGTGTGTGTGGGGGGGGGGTTGGTCAGGAAGAGAGCAGAGGCGGGGCTGGCGGAGATCTTATCTTGGATGCTCGCCGTCTTGCTTGTTCTCAGAGGTGGCAGGGCTTGTGTGGTTTGGGGAGGCGTCTCTTGCGAAAGGGCAGGGGAAGAGAGGAGGACTGATTGCGCTTCCTCTTTGAAGCATCTTCACTCCGCTCCAATAGGCGGCTTTCCCTTAAAAGATGAGAAGAGGCGGGGAGGCATCCCTCGCTTAACGTCACCCGCAGATCGGCCCTGAAATACGGACAGAATTAATCTCTGGGGGAGGGCGTGGAACAAAAACGTTATTTGAAACTATCCGAGTCTTCAGCTCCCCATCCCACCCGGAAATTCTCCCCGAGCAAGGAAGCTGCAGAGCCGCCCGTAGGCTATGCTGAGCGGCACGCAGCCTGCCTGCCACATGGCCCACTCCAGTTAGCACGCCGCCGCCGCCGCCTCTGCGAGGAAGCGAGCCGGGGCCAGCGCCCGCTTGCTTACTCCCCCATAGGCTGGTCCGCTGCATTGCATAAGGGGCGCCGGTGATTTGCTGTTGGGAGACTGCAGATTTGCATAGCGCTCGCTTCGCCTTCGCCGCCAGCTAGCATGGCTTGCTCCTCGCTCACTCTCGCCCGCCCCCCTCGCCGCGGTGGCTCCGCTCAGACGCGCGCAATGGATGCTCCCTGCAAAGCTCCGCTCGCCGCCTCCTGCCCACCGCCGTCCTCGCTGTCGCCGTCGCCGTCTTCCTCTTCGCCCTCGTTGCGCTGGCAATAGGCGGAGAGCAAAGGAGAGAGAGGAGGCTCGCCCGGGGAGCTGCGCGCGTTCTCGGCGCGCCTTGAAAGAAGCGCTTGTCGCTCGCTCCGCTGGATGGATCCCCCCCCGCGACGGTTGCTTTTCTTTGGGAATTGGGTGCCCCGTTCCCACCTTGGCTGGCCGTTCCCGGCGGGAGGATCGCCCGCTTTGTGGATTATGGAGGAGAGTCCCCTGAGCGCCGCTTGACAGTGGAGGTAGCCGCGCGGAGAAGCACTGGAGACTCCTCGGGGCCGTCCCGCCGCCTTTTCTCCACGGGAATTTGGCGCTTCTCGGCCGCCCTGGACTATGTTCGGGCCTCTTTGGGGCAAGAAGGGACCCGGGGCGAGGGATCGGCGCCCAGCAGAAGCGCCCACAATGACGAACCGCTTAGTGCGGTGAGCCGCCCGTCTGCGCTTTCCTCGCCCAAAGTTTGCCTCGCTCCTGACGGGGTGGGGTGGGGGTGCCCCCGCCCCGCCATGCCCCAGCGGATGAGGGAGCTCGTGCTGTCCGAGCCAGTCCAGTCCCGTGGCCAGCTGGCCGTGCTCTGGATACTCCCGTTGACTCTCAGTGGCTTCCTCGGGGTGGCTTGGGGTGCCTCCAGTTTGGGGGCGCCGCATATCCACCATTTCCATGGCGGCAACAGCAAGCACCCTTCAGTGCCTATCGCGATCTACAGGTCCCCGGCTTCCTTGCGAGGCGGACACGGTGGGTCCCGGATGGTTCGGCTGGAGGGGACGCGTGGGGTCGACGTGGCAGTGGGGAGCTCCCCATTCTAATGACAGAAAATGGGGGGGGGGGTATTCCCACACACTCACACGTGGCGGCGGGGAGCGGGTGGATTCTTAGCCAGGGAACACGCCTAAACTGAAGGGGAGTCGAGGGAGCCTCGAGAGGTGCGCGATTGAGGGCGTTGCAGGGATCGCTCTGGCCCTCCCCCTCCCCCCTCCTTAGGTTTGTTGGGTTAGGACGGGGATGGTGGGGAAGAACGGACAACAAGGAGGCGAAGAAGGGCTCGGCGTTCCATCAAATCTAAGCCCGGAGGGGGCAGTTTTTCTGGAAAGACAGGGCGGCCCCCCGGCATTTTGGCTACCTGGGGATGATTGACGTTGAACCCCCGGCCTGTCCCAAGGCTTTGTGGTTGCATGCGGGGGGAACGGTGGTGGCAATCGCCGGGTGCTGAAAGGAAGGCGCAAAAGACTGGAAGGGAGGGCGAAGGTGCAGCTCAGCGGAGCCTGAGGCAGCCGCCGGGACTAGCACTGTAGGAGCCACCGCTACACCTGAGGGGAAGAAAAGACACACCCCCTCGGCAGAGGCGGGGAAGGGACGTAACTGCAGCCTCTTGCCTAGTAGAAGATTGTTTTAGCCCAGTTTTCTGGTCTCCCCACCTACCTCTCAGCTCAAAGGCGATGACTGTAAAAGAAGCTGGGTGGCGCTGGAAGAAAATCCCCCCCCCTCCACCCCGCCGCCGCTTTATTATTATTCTTATTATTATTATTGTGGCTCCTCCAGAGATACAACGCTGCCTTCCTTTGCCAGCTCACCCTTATTTCTTTCTCCCTCTTCCCTATTAATGGGGTCAGATTCTGGAGGAGCAGAAATGTGCAGCTGCTGATCTTGGCTTCAGGGCAAAACTCTTTCATTTGAAGCCTGCCATTCTGCCAGGATAAGAGTGTTGCAGTCTGGAAGTGTATGTGAGGGGCATCGGTTATAATCTGCCCCGCGACCACCTGAGAGAACCATATTGCACCAGGAGACCTGACATAACTGCAGGAAGCCAGCTTTCCTTTATGACCGGGGCTTTGTGTTTCCTCTCTCATTGTTCTAATCTAGAGGTGTGTTAACAGCGGATCAGAAAGAAATATATATATATAAAT
>QLTV01012198.1:7801352-7830394 GCA_003457575.1 Thermophis baileyi | reverse complement strand
TGCTATGTTCTGTCTATACTGAGATATCTTGATTTTCATATTGGTTTTGCATTGCATAGCCCACAGTTTGAGAGTAATAGAAATAATAGAGTTATCTATTATTACTCTATTATTAAGGGCAAGATCCTAATCTTGCATGCTTTTCCTGGTTTTTCTTTTTCTTTTTCTTCTTTTGTAAAACTCTGTACTTCTGTACTTCTACTGAATTAAAGTGCTCTCTATTAAGTGAAGGATTTGCAATGGCACAAAATAATGTAGCAAACAATTTAAATTTTTACCCAATGCCACTCCTTGTGTTACCTATAACATGTCACTGAAAAGTGGCACTATTCAATTTTGAGAATATGCCACTCCTTATAGGCACTGGTTTTCTCTTTTAGCTTGAATGTTACCTTCTTTCAGTTGTTCTTTTCTTTAGCTTGGAGTGGACGTTGTTTCAGTAGGTCACTAGAAAGTAGGGAAAATATCTACCTGTCAGGGCACTGAAACAGAAATTGAGAGGCCACAGCTTCTCTAGGCTGCTTTAATATAAGGTAAAAGAAAAGAAAATATAAGGTAAAAGAAAAGAATAAAAGGAGAAAGTAGGGCAGAAATAGCCCAAAGAAGAGGGAGACAGATTTTGCCCTGATTGTGCAACTAGCTAGAGTAGAGCTCCATAGAGAAACTGATTAGCTGCTGGGCAACAACTTTCTTATTCCACAGGGAAGAAAGAAAATGATTGAAAGTGACAAATAGAGATAGGCAAACCAGCAAATAAGCAATAAAAGACCAGTCCAACATGTCTCATTATTTTCGGGACATGGCAATGTATATTAGGGTAAAGATGTATTTCTTTACCTGCGTGCTTGTTAAGGAAGAGGTGTATTTCAGAATACTGTTAAAGTAGATTAATATAAACATGCTCAGGATTTTCAACAGATGAAATAAAGGTCTACTGAATTGTGTTGTAGCTTGTGGGAAGCCTGGAGAAAAGTTCATTTTAAAAACGGAAGTGATGGGAAGTGATGGACATATAATTACTGGGTACTTCCACAACACACCTTTGATCATATCCACTACTGGTCAATTGACTTTGCCTCCAAGATAAGGAGTGGCAAAGCACAACAGATTTTAGAAGGAATCTTACTTTTGCATTTCTCTTTGATTTTTTTTGTTAACATCCTAGTCTTGCCCACAACTTTGCCACTTCCTGGTAAACTCCCATCCAACTTTGCTTAGCTTCCAATCACAAACTAATAGCAGGCTACATAAAAGATGAATGCTTTTAGCTTCATGACAATATAAAGTCTAAATATGTTCAGTGAATGAGTTCCTCCCTTTCAGACCTTAGGTCTATATCTAAAGAGGTTAATTTGGAACTGAAGAAAGAGGAGTAGCCATGAGATATAATGGCTAATCCGTAATGGGCATTATGTGTGTTCCATTCCCTTTTAGATACTGTACTGCTTGAAGGCATGAAAGAATTGTTGAGATTGTTCTCTACTTTCAAATAGTTTTAAATGACAAAAAAGAGAGATAGACAGTTTATTAATAGAATATGGACAGGCTAGGCCTTAGATTAAAATGAAATCATAGCTGACAGATTTTATCTCTATGAATAAAAGGAGCTTCTACATGTCCTAGAGGAAGTATCTTTCATTGTCCATCTGCAGATAGGAGTCTGTGTCTTTTGGTAACAGCTGCTCTTATGATTTCCCCACCCCCAGAATAAGTACCAGTCATAGCCTCAAAATAGAAGAGTTCAATCATAGAAGGAGAAATCAAATAAAGGTTTGGATTTCTGTGGTGTTTTAAGAACTGAAACAAAGTCTTGCAATCCCCAGATCATACAGTGAAATCTTATAAAAAAGCTTAATACTGATTATGATGCCACTTGTAGTTTGTAATAGATACTAAAGCCAGAGTAAACTTGTTGGGAAGGACAAGGCACGATTTTAAAAAGAGACAGCTTGGCTATATCTATCTTCAGTCATTTTAAAAAGTTGATGATCATTCCAACACTGATTCATTTTTAACTCAGTTTGACCCAAGGATTTAAGTCTGATGAAAATTTGAAGTGACATTTCCTAATAAATAACTTGAATGTTGATTTTGAAACTGGAACCTGTGACAGTACAGGTCTTGGCAAAATATTTACTCTCCTTATGGTAACCTTTTTACAGATTTGAAAATTACTTCTTGTATCTAATTTTATTATTTTCTTTATCATAAAAACTCACTAGATTTCAGGTGCTGGAATACAGGAATCATTGGCTGAGTTTGATAAAATATATTTTTTCTCTTAGATTTTCCTATTTTGGTAACATTATGAAGAAGAACAAACAGTAGTATTTGGGAAGATGGTCTAGCTAAGTGACAATTTTAACTGGCCTTGGTTGATCTTGAAAAGATAATCAGAATTTGGCTTAATTAGTATTTAGATGGGAAATCACATTGTAGGCTAGAGTAGGAAATCTTCCTCCTCCTTCTCCCCCCCCCTTCCAAAGAAGGCTGTGGTAAACAGTTTCCATACTATTACCAAGAAAATAACCCATCCTGAAAGAGACTACTTTTAGACAGAAGGAAGTAGAAAAGTCACGTGGGTTTAGGAAACTGTAGATGTAGAATATAGCAATAGCAATAGCACTTAGACTTATATACCGCTTCATAGTGCTTTACAGCCCTCTCTAAGCGGTTTACAGAGTTAGCATATTGCCCCCAACAATCTGGGTCCTCATTTTACCCACCTCAGAAGGATGGAAGGCTGAGTCAACCTTGAGCCGGTGAGATTTGAACCGCCGAACTGCAGCTAGCAGTCAGCTGAAATAGCCTGCAGTGCTGCACTCTAACCACTGCGCCACCTCGGCTCTTTTTAATCAAAAGTGGTAACAGTTTCAGAGAAATTTTGTGAGTTTTACAGCAGATTAAGACCAAATCCTGATGCACAGATCTGAATTACCAATAAAAGTAAAATTCATCTGGGGTGTAAGCTATAAAATGCATACATAGCAGCCCAGTTTTGTTTGTTATAGTTTAGATTGTTTATGACTTCTGAAGTTATTACCACACACATAAAGGGGCCACAGAAAAGAGGAGGAAGTTCAAGCACTGTCAGAGTCAAAGGCAGAGGTGGGTTTCAGCAGGTTCTGACCAGTTCTGGAGAACCGGTAGCGGAAATTTTGAGTAGTTCGGAGAACCGGTAGCGGAAATTTTGAGTAGTTTGGAGAACCGGTAAATACCACCTCTGACTGGCCCCGCCCCCATCTATTCTCTGCCTCCCGAGTCCCAGCTGATCGGGAGAAAATGGGGATTTTGCAGTAACTTTCCCCTGGAGTGGGGAGGGAATGGAGATTTTACAGTATCCTTCCCCTGCCACGCCCACCAAGCCATGCCCACCAAGCCATGCCACGGCCACCAAGCCACAGCCACAGAACTGGTAGTAAAAAAAAATTGAAACCCACCACTGGTCAAAGGACCATGTGGCACAGAAATACTTGAAAGAAACCTACAATACAGCCTTCCACAATTTCTGTTAAAAAGTAATACACAAACTAGCCCTAAGTTTTGAAAGACGTCACATTTCGAAATATATTTACTTCATTTAGCTAACATTTGGAAGTGAACTGACTGGATTCACATCTCCCACACTAATGTGTAATTCAGAATAGTTTTCTTGCTGATTCTGCACTTTCTCAAATTTTATTATTCTGTTTTTTTTTTATTTTAAAATGGACCACAATGCATATAAAATCCATATTTTACAATAACGTGTATAAAATGTGTATGCTGCTATAAAATCCCTATAAAATATATATTCTGCTATAAAATACACATTACCATAAAAAGTGCTTAAATGTGTATGAATGTAGCGCCCGTTAACAAAAAAATAATAATAAAAGTTTGATCTATTTGTGTCACAATAGAATACAGTGAACTACTACCATATTTGCTGAAAAGTAGGTTTGTATTTTATCTCCGAGAATACATCTGTGGGGTGGTAATGGTGGTAGAATATACCTACTAATAAGACCAGAAAAATGTTGATCAAGAAGAAATGTTGAGTAAAGTAGAATTCATTACATTACATGAATGATTAACTATTGCTTATATGAAATTGCTTGCCTGGTGAACTTGGAGAGCCGAGGTGGCATAGTGGTTAGAGTGCAGTACTGCAGGCTGCTTCAGCTGACTGCTAGCTGCAGTTCGGCGGTTCAAATCTCACTGGCTCAAGGTTGACTCAGCCTTCCATCCTTCTGAGGTGGGTAAAATGAGGACCCAGACTGTTGGGGGCAATATGCTGACTCTGTAAACCGCTAGAAAGGGCTGTAAAGCACTGTGAAGCGGTATATAATTCTAAGTGCTATTGCTATTGCTATTAACCCTTTATGTAATGCTTAAATAGGGCTAATGCTTCCCAGAAAGGTCACGGATTGGAGATTTATATTTCTGCAATAAAATCCCTTTGTTGGTAGTGTAGAAAAATGATTTAGGGGAGTCAGAAAAGGGAAACTATTGCTGTGTGAACATTTTTTTAAAATAATTCTGTTATGTATAATGGTGAATAAGAATTCTGTAGGAGGAACTTATTTGTTGCAGCAGGAAATAGCATGTTTATATAACTTTCTTTCTTTATTGACTGATCTGTTTTAAATAGGATAAAGCACTTGAAATGTTGGTTGGCAGCCTAGAACGCTAATGTGTGATATAGAAAACAGTGGTTAATTGTACATCAATATTGTACATGGCTTATGAATTCAGTTTCATACAGTAGAATCAACTTTTTACTCTTTCATTATTTGTGCCAGAAGCACCTTCAAATTATAAACATGTAAACATTCAACACTGAGAAAATAGATATAAAATAAGTCATAAAATGTGGCATATGTAAACAGTAGGTAAAATAAGTGGGATTAAAACTAATTGGGCTATGTCGACAGCATTTTCTCTTACCAGCCTAGACATACTCTGTCATAGAGTAGCTGATTGCTAGTATTGAGCAAAATACTTCCCGTTCCATTTGAAAGGAAGTAACTCTCTATTTGGATCTCTTCAGCATTGTAGGTGGAACTCTAGGAACTAATAATTTTTCTATTATTCCTGATTGGGGAATTAAGAAGAATGAAATCTGCTCAGGATTCACTTTAGCAATAAAATATATTTGTTAAGACATTTAAATAAAATTTTCCAATCCCACTAGGAAATATTTATATAAGCATTTTGAAAGTCTACGAAGAGAATGAAACTAATCTTTCTCACTATCTCATGAGGCATTGACTGAGAAATCTCTCCTCATGATGGTCCAAAGGACGCTCCAGAGCAGTCTGAAATTAAGAGACCAACAATAGTCTCTTCAGCTTTTTTTTTTTTTTAAATGCATCCCTTAACTACAAAAATCTTGCCTGCCTATAATCTGAATTAATAATATTTGGATTGGACTAATAATTTCATTCTTTGTAAAAGAACAAGCCCTACTTGGAGCAGATGAGTGACAGCAGAACCTCAAGACTCAAGAGTCAGTTTAATAAGATAAATGAGTTGGAAAGTGTAGGTGTGAAGGAAGAAGTTGAGATAGAAAAAACCGAAACCATACAGGCTGTGGATTATCAAGTAAATATTTTGACAATTTGCAATCTTCTCTATTATTCCAGATACTAAACACATCCTGTAGAAGTAAATAATGTATATGTGTTTATGTATGCATATCTTTGAGTAAGTGTTGACTTATGGTGTCTGAATGGACAAGTCTGTATAGTTTTGTTGGCAAGATTTCAGACGGAATGGGACAACTTGCCACAGCCAACTTACTGTGGCCAACACGCCATGGTCAACTTGCCACAGCCAACTTGCTGCAGCCAACTCTGTGGGACCATTTAACAATTCTATTTAATTATTTAAAATAAATAAAAAAATATTTTAATTTTTGCCATTCACATTCCATTCTGTCCCTCCTTTTGCATTCTTTCTTTAATGATTCTATTCCACCATTTCTTTGATATTAGTGTCAACTCTTGTCCCACAGTGAGTTGTCCTGTGGTGAGTTGGCCATGGCGATTTGGCTGTGTGGCAAGTTGGCTGTGATGAGTTGGCCGTGATGAATTGTCATAGACCCAATTTCAGAAATGGCTTGCCATTGCCTGCTTCCTAGATCTGAGACAGAGAGACTGGCCAAGGTTCACCCAGCTGCCTTCATATCTCTTCATATCTAGCTTGTTGCCTTAACCACTAGACCAAATTGGTTCTCAAGTGTAAATTGTTACATGCAAGTAATTGTGGACTACAAAAAAGCAGGTTTTTTTATCTTGTGGAAAGATATAGAAGTTTGAAATACTTCAATCTAGAAATGTACAGTATGTTACAGTTACTTTTATGATCAAGACAACCTTTTGCTAAGGTTGATTAACAAGTTATTTCAATGTTGGATCACTTTTGTTGATATCAGAATGGAATACTTCAAAGTCAGGACATTTCTATCATGAAACATTTTGCACATTTCAGGAGAAAAAATACTGAATGTTGCACACAGACACTGATCACAAAATCCTTTCAAAGTGGGTCCTTTCCCAAATATAGGGCTGGTGAGTATTCATTGTGTTCAGAATTGTGTGGAAATATGCAGATGTAGACAATTTAGCAGACACACTTTAATTCAGCTTTGAGTTTTAATGAGCACCTTAACAGTGTAAGAATAAGCTTTGAAATCAAAATTACTGTTCAGTGTTGCTTTGCTAATGTGCTTTTTTGGCTTTGGTTTCTGGGGGAAGAAGACGGGATGATGTATCAAATAATTTTCTGAATATCTTTGTATTCTTCAGTTAATTCATGTTTTGCAAGGCCATCCCAATTAGGGAGCATCCCATTAGAATGAAAGAGAAGGGTTTTTTTTGGCACCAGGATCATGACTTATAAGTCTTCTCCAAAGAGGACTTTTAAGTTATCACATTTTATATTTCCTTTCTAAAAATTTCCATTCTGCTGTTTCAGTCGTTTTTCATGCCTCTTGCCAAAGTATTAACGTAAGTTGGAATAAAATTAATAATAAAGCAATCTCAGTCAGCAAAGTGGTTAATTGGATGTGCTCTTAAATATGCAAATGAGATTGTAGGAATATCTTTACTGTAAGTGATTTCCTATTTGAGTGATAGGCTGCCTTTGATGCTGTCCTGGTCAGGCTGTGAGAGGGTAATCGAAAGTGGAGCATGGCTGGTGGATTTCTGATAAACATCTTTATACATGCCCTTCCACCTCAGTACATTCAGAGACTATTGATTGATTGTGGTTCCTTTCCTGGGCTTGAGTAAAAACAGCCTTTTATTGTCACTTATCTGTAATAGTACTGGGCTCCACCTGGGGTAATCATGTATTTCTGTATTTTTTAAGGAAAAAAAACAGCACTAAGATACTATCTATAAAATGTGTGCTATTGTTTTCTAATCAAGTGCTGTACAACCAATGCTAAGAGGAGAAATTAATTTGCCATACAAAGACATTGGTTAACTGCTGATTTTTCATTTGAGGAATCTATAAACTGATTTATTTACAATTTTCATTACAGCCAGTCAGTTTTGATTCTGGCACCCTTCTTAGGGTTTGTTGTAGAGTATGGAATGTGATTGTGCCTCAAGAGATGTATTAAAGGTCTAGTTATTGCCCAGGTGTGATATTGCTTAGAAACTTGGTTGTTATAGTATCTACCTACAATACTTATCTGAGTGCTATGTTACTTAGATAACCCAGCTTTACTGATATATAATATATACATTATGATAAGCCATAATTGGTTTAAATATGGGTTATTGAATAAACTATAGTTGTCTGGGATTCTCCAGTATGCTAAGATATAAATCACAATGGTTGAGTTCACACAGCATGCTAAATCAAAATAATACAAACCACATTTTGACTAGTGTACTAGCTAAGCCTGAAGTTGGTCTCATACATGTTAAACCATGGTTTGCCAATCATGATTTATTGAATTGACTATTACTGGCTGAGTTATGCAACGTACTAAATTAAAACCAAACAAATAACATTGTAGCTTAGTGTGATATGTGAATACAGGATAATTTGATATCCATTTTGGAAGGAATGAAGGCTATAAACATTTAAACAAATAAATATAATTTATTTATTAGAACTCAAGTTAATGAAGTTTTTAAAATTCATTGGCTAAATTCACATATTCCATTGGATCATAATGTGATCTCCTGGGTTAAATATCAATGGCTGCTTGCTACTCGATGTTTCGATGCAGCCATTGAATTTGGAAGTAATGGTTTGTGCTTTATTGCTGTTTGTGTTCCTTGTTAAGCTTTTAGCAGAATTTGAATCATCTCAAAAAGTTCAGCAGCTAGGGCTGGATTGTACTTAAATGGGAAATTACAGGACATTCGAAGGATCTGGACTAAATAGGAAAGATGAAAAAACATCCAATGAAACCACTTCCATACTGTTACTAAGAAGATTACATGGATCTGTCTGTGAAGACACCAAGAATCTTAAAGGAGCATTTTGACTTGAAGAAGATTGTAGCTTATGATTTAATAATAATTTTTAAAAAATACCGGCTTTCTGAGGACTGCAGCATAAGCATTTTCTATTGGTGAGGTTGTCCCTTTTCATCTCCATCCTCTTATTTCTCTTTTCCCTATGGTGGCATAATATTGATCTGAAAATAATAGAGGCTAAAAACTTAGAAGAAGAATGGTTATGGTGTGTTATTCAACTATTGATCCTATTTAGAATGTAAGGTATGTAGGTTATGGAGAAAGTAGTTAATCGGAGAAAGTGAATATACTCTTCCAACTATAATCCCTCTTCAATGCTTTATTGGGCTCATAATTCCAAATACATATCCTTTTGAGAATAAAAAAGGGAGTTAAGGATGGCAAAATTCTTCCATTTGTTTGAGAGGATTCCACTGCACATTTGTATTTCAAAGCATGGTTCTAAAGCAGTAATGGCAATGTAATTAAGAAAAAAAATTAAATTCAAAAAACAATAAAATCAGCCCACATAGGAACTAATAAAAGAATGGCAATATTAATACAGAAAATAATGGTAAAAATACAATAGGGATAATAAAACCAGACAGTACAAAATCTGATTGTGCAGATATGTTTGTGAAACAAATAAAATGCTCAGAATGACTTGACAAATCAATGGGAATCATTATGTCAGATATGTTTGTGAAACAAATAAAATGCTCAGAATGACTTGACAAATCAATGGGAATCATTATGTCAGAAGTTTAGGAAAGACATTACTTTTTGGAGTTGGTCCTATAAGCTAGGATCTTAACCAAATTCATATCCAGTTGACTTGATGCAAACTGATCTGAGGTGTCCATGTGGACAGACAAAGCTGAAAATAACAACATGCATTGTGATAAACTTTTGTGTCTGACATCAAGATGCAAGTATGAAATGGTTGTGTTTGCTATGCACTGGGGTGGGTTGTGTTTGTGTGTGTGTCTCATTGTGATTAGCAGTAATATAATCTTAATATAAAAATCACCACTATTGAAGCTAAATATGATTTGAATTTTTTTTCAATCTGTGTAGACTAAAGCCAGGCTCAACCATATTTGTGGCACTGGCTTTAATTTGTTTCTACAACTTTCTTTTTATTCTTTATCATTAGTCCAATAAGAGTTGATTCCTGTTTGGTCAACATAACTCTGAGAGATTTACACACTGAGAACTGACACAACAATCTTGGTAAAATTTGCTTAATAGCAATTGAATAACATCCCACCCTACCCAACAGTAAGGACAGACTTAAAGAAAGTTTTCTAGTGATATCTGAAATATATTTATAAGTTAACATCAGATTTCACACTATAGTGCATGGAACACTATAAAGATAGTTGGAATTAGAGGAATATCACAGTATAGAAAACACCATAGATCAAATGGTGCTGTTGGCCGGTTAACAAGAGAGAAATGTTTACTAACTTGTAAACACTGATTTCCTGTAGTTCATTTTAATTTTGTAACTACATTTATATAATTTCAAAGATTTTGCCTTCTTTAATGGTTTGAAATACAGTTTTGGGGAGATTGCTAGGAAAGGTGTGATTCGAAAATCACATCAGAGGCTTACAGCTAAATTCATAATGATAGAGTCTAGTGCAATGTTTGTCAACCATGACAACTTTAAGATATCTGGACTTAAACTCCAGCATGCTGGCTGAGGAATTCTGGGAATTAAAGTCCAGACATCTTAAAGTTGACAGATGCTGGTCTAGTGCATCAATCATTTTTAGTACACAGTTCTAAAGTCCTGAATCATGAATTTGAGGAGGAGCAATCAGAAGGATCTGGAGAAAACTAATCTGTGGCAGATTTTAGGCAGCGCTACTTAGAGAAGATAGTACAGTTGTGATGGCTGAAGGTTGCCAGTCAGTACTAGGATTATTAGATAGATAGATTCATTGACAATGGGACTGTCAGTATCAAAACATGAACAATTATAGAATCAGTAAATATTGAGTGTGAGTGGTTAAGCGGTTAGTGTCTGTTTAGGAATTTCCCTGAGGCATTAGGCTGTCCACTGTGGGAAATAAATAAGTCATACAGATGGCTCTTTGGTTTGGTTCCCTATGGCCATTGCAATGTTTTTAACATTCTGTGCTGTATTTTTTTAAGTGTAACAAAGATTGCTCTTCTGGGAGTTCTGGATATAGTAAGCAATGCATTTTTCACTCATAGCTTGCTGACAGAGAGATTTCTCAAATGTAAAAGTAATTTGTATTTGGTAACTATGTACAATTTATTGTATTGTGTGCTTAATTTGATCTCGAGTAATGTGCCAAATATTTCCCTACCTCTCATTTTGCTCTATTTCATTGTGTTAAGCATGTGTAGTATTTCATTGTGGGAACTACCAGAAAAAATAATGGGCTTGATGTAGGAATGAGCAGAGTTACATGTGCAAATAATAGCTTGTCTGTGATATAGCTTTTGTCTTCTCTAGCACCAATTCACTGCTAGTCTATAATTAGGAAGAAAGAAGAGAAGGAACAGTCAGCAGAGCTGAGTAATACCCCGTATGAATTTCAGATATGATCACAACAGAGCTTTGTAAACACAGGGTTTCATGGTGTGTATAGATTGCATCCAAGCTCATCAACCATGCCTCCGAATTCTAACAATACAGCTCTTTTCAAATGTTTAATAAACTAGGAACTGGATTTTACATGTGAGAATTGTATATTGGCTAGAGTAGCATTGCAGAAAAATGCAAACAGGCAAGTACCACTTAAAGAGAATGTGGGAAATAAAAGATCAGATTATCAAGGCAGATGCAAACAAAGGAAAAGGGAGGTTGATTTTGAACCCAAGGGAATCAACCCTAATGGCTGAAAGATTGTTTTAATTATTATTATCCCTGCATCTGGCCAGTGAGCGTTCAGCTCCATCCAGTTGCCCTGACTCTACCCCGAATTAAGGGATTACAGGGTCATAAAAAGAGAGCGTTATTTCTGTTTCATAATAAAGTCTTAGCTGTAGTATATTGAGTATGAATATATGGTCTTCATCAAATTTCAGACAAGTTTGTCGAAGTTCTGCCTTGGGAGAGCATGACAGCACACATGTGCCCATCACATAATGATGTAATAGGAAGATGATAACCCCAAAGCTGAATTTTCAGATTTGTCCAAGCATTATGCTTTCCAGCTGAATAATTTCTTGGCTTCAACAGGAAAACTAAAACTAAAAAAAAAAATCATTATATATGAGTAATTTCAGATAGCTGGAAGAGTTAGACATGGAGTAATGAGGCTAACTGCTCCTAAATTAGTCCACAGACTCATTTTTAGACTTGCTTGTCTGACTGGTATAGATAGGTTAAAATCTTGGAAACTGTCTTTTTACTGTACCTAAAATAACATAAAACCTGGTAGTCCTTTACATTGTGGAGAGTAGGTGTAGAATGGAAGGATTAGCATTTCCTGAAAACTTATTAGATATGAGCTTCTTCAAATGCTCAACTGAAAATGCTCAACTGAAAATATGTTCATATCACATTTCAATTCTGAAATAAGCAGAAGTACCGTAAATGCTAAAGTAAACATAAAATATTAGATGTGTATTTTATCATCAGGCCTGAAAAAAGAGACTCTGTGTGTACATATGTGTATGACTTGCTCCATCTGTCTGTACACCTGTAATTGATTAGAGCTTCTATGATTGAAAAGTTGTCTAGAGTTGTACCTTCAAAACTGATCAGTCTTATATTAAAATAAAACAATTGATAAGTGGGACAATCCTGAAGAATGTGAAGCTTCCATAGTTTTAACTGGTTAATCTAAAAAACTGAGAGAATTGTAGGAAGAAAATAGCAAAAGCAATCATGTAGTAGATAACTGTGTATGAGATTTCCAGGTCAAATTTGCTTGTTGATCTGAGTAGCTAGGAGATTTACTTCTTGCCAGTTACAGGCAACCTTTGCCCTGCCTTCAGGTTCACAGAAGCTGCATCTGACAAGCAGTTACCTAATGTAGAGAAGAAAAAAAAATATTGCTGGAGTTGCAAACTAAACATCTAGATATTTGGACTTGGTGATTGGGTTGATTGGAAGATTGATTTCCAAAAGGTTCTGGCACTGAGCATGTATTTCCTCTGGTCTTGAGAGCATTAACATAATAGCACTAATAAAGTTGCCCATTATCATTATGCAAGTTCAGGATAGAATTTGGGGACAAGAGATGCCTCATACAGTTTCAGCCCATTAAATAACAATGATTTTGCATGACTTGCTATGTGTATGATCAACATATGCTAGGAGTCAACAGAATGCAAGTTACTGCTGTTAAGGCCAGCCTTAACTTCTGCTCAAAACTCTGTTGCCTTATGTTAGAAAGAAAAATTTCTCTCAGGGCTTGTTTCATTTAATCACATTATTATTATTAGGACCACAGTTTAACTATATCACAGCTAGAGCTATTCCACACAAGGATTGGAGGTTGGGTCAGAACAGTGTCAACAAAATGTATCCCTCCTATAAGACAAAATGTCAAGATTTGCATGGATCAGAGTAAACCTGATGTCCTCTAGATGTTTTGGATGACGTTTATAGTTCCTTGTCATTATCTGTGCTGGTTGAAGTTAATGTCTTGTTAGTGTGAATCATAAATTTGAAATAATCCTAGTATTCATATGGCTCAGTTTCTAGTTAATTTTAATGTCCCACTAATGAAAAATGTGGCCTTTTGCAATTGACAGAAATTTGTCAATGTGTAGATTTTCTAAGTGTCATTCAAGATTTTTGGGTATGGCACCCAATGTGCCAATAACAATTGGGCCCATAGCCAGATTATGCCATGATCTTTCAAGTTTGATTTTCAGATCTTGATACATTTTGATCTCCATTTTTTTTATCTTTTATCTATTATCCCTTGGACTTGGCATTTTTATCCACCTATCAAGTGCTTCCCAAGAACCTGGGATAGGCAGATGTTGATGTTTTATGGTTTTAAAAGTATCATTGCAAGATGTAAGCTGTTCCAAATAAAGCTGCTTTTTGCAATTGACTGATGGTTATTTATCAATGCCAATAGTATTCAAGTGATGCTCCAGTTATTTTCGAATTGATGTGGTTTGTTGCACAGTCAGCCAAATGTTCAGACTGGATGTGGTATTTTTATCCACCTATCGAGTCCTTTCTAAACAACTGGGATAGATGATGTTTTATGGTGTTAGAGGTATCATTGCAGAATGTAAGATGTTCTGAATAAAGCTGGCTTTTGCAATTGACTGATGGTGGATTTGTCAATGCTGATGGTTTTTAAGTGGTGCTCCAGTTCTTCTGGGTTTGCACCCAATGTGCCTGTTACTGTTGGTGCTACATTTGCTTTCTTTTACTACAAGTCATTCTGTTTCTATTGTCAGATCTTTGTATTTTGTTATCTTCTCCAGTTCCTTCTCTTCTATTCTCTGCTTCCAGGTATTGCAGTGTCCACTATCCAGACTTTTTTTTTTGTCTTTCCTTAACAAGAATTATTAAGGTGTTATATGGCAGGTGCTTGTCTGTTTGATTTCTAAAGTCCCAGAGCACTTTAGCTTCTTCATTTTCTATTACTTTTTTCTATTTTATGGTCCCACCAGTTTTTGTGTGCAGGCAAATGGTATTTCTTGCAGATCTTTCAATGCACCATTGTTGTTACTTTGTCATGCTATTATTGTAGTCAGTCTGTGTGATCTTTTTGCAAGCAGCCTAACAGTGATCCACTGTTTCATCAGCCTTTTTGCAGAGGCAGCACTTGCTATCTATTGCTGTCTTCTCAATTCTGGCTATGTTTGCATATGTTCTTAAGGCTTGGTTTTATATAGCCAGAGTTAGATCTTCTCTTTCTTCAACTTGCCCAGGTGTTAATTGCCTTGATGGTATTTCCTCCATTGAGTTTGGACTTTAAGATCTTCTTCACTTTCTTGATATATTCATTTTTAATGTTGTCAGCTTGAAGGATATCCAGGTATTTGTAGTAATCGTCTTCATCCAGACTCTTGATGTTATTTCCATAGAGCATCTTGATTCCCTCAGTTTTCACTCTTTTTCCCCTTTGATTGTGAGGATGGCACCATCCAGTCCAAACTCCATTGCAATATCATGGTTATACATATAGACAGTGTTGAGCAGCAATTCTATTTCAGATGGTGTTTTTCCTTATAGCTTCAAATCATTCATTTAAAGGAGGTGGGATATCCTGGCAGATGTTTTTGATGTTTTATAGCCATGGCTCAAGTTATTCAGTACTGTTGACAGAGAAATCAGTGTAATGACGAACAGTTGTGGCAATAGTGAGTCTATGCCTCCCAACCCTTTTGGGAGACTCTTGACAATCAAACAAATTACAATAAAAATCAGTAAAATATAAAATAAATCTAGTGTAATAGATCAGGTAGAATGAAGCAAGAAGTCTCCTACTCCCTTGCGAAAGGCAAGTTTTCACAACTCTTCTAAAGAACAGCAGAATAGGGACCATCCAAAGCTTGGGGGAATCTCATTAAAGGCAATAATGACTTTAATTGTGGAATAAAACTAAAATTTCTGCCAAAACCTAGGGGTTTTACAAAAGTAGTTTTCTAAAAATATTATAGAATTTATGAATATTTCCACTTGCATACTTTTCAGCAATATTGTTCCACCACTAACAATGTACTGCTTGCTTCAGAAAGGATACCTCATACACATATATGAGATCTTCTAAGATGATACATCCACTTATACACTCAAAAAATGAGCAAATGCTCATATGCAAGCAAATTCATCTAAATTCAAATTAGAGTGATTGAAATCTGAGAATAGCCTGAATTTTCAAAGAAAAGTAGACCTTTGAGATCAAAATTGATATCAAAGTATAGCCAGCTTCATTTTTCTACTCTATGAGCTATTGGCTAGTTTGCATAAGAGTTCTGAGAACTTGCTGGGATTGTTGTTGTTGTTTTTTTTATGCTCAGCCTGCCTCCTGTCCCTCAGAAAAAGGGTGCCAATTGATCTGTCCCTGTTGCTTACAGAAACATAGTTTCTCCTTTTTCCCCTCTGCATGGCAGTTTGGGAGTTGCCAAGATGATGGCACTGACAAGTAACATCTCACTTTGACTTAATAACACCTGGAATAGGAAAGGTCACTTACCTGGGGCTTATTTTCATTTATTTATCATTGTTTTAAATATTTTAAATTGCTCTTCAGCAATAAATAGCATTTTAAAGAAACCCTAAATCATTTATAGTTTAAGCAATAATAGTTGATAATCACATGTTTAACTTACTCTTGAAACTGGAAATCCAGCCTGTCGATTTCTGTCAAAAAATAGTTTTGAGGCACACAATAAAGAAAGTTCTGCCTTCTTTTCTGAACTTGCAAATAAGCTGAGTTACAAATATCAACCATAGACTTTTCTGTCATAAGCATTTATTCCAAACTTTGCCAGAGGCTTCATTTATTGTATTACATCTCTTAAACATGTTTTATAAATGGACTTACAGTTTATCAGATTCTTGATTTTAATGTCGGGGGCATTTCTCCCTCCTCCATATGGCATGTTATAATCCTTCATACTCCTAATTCAGTTTTTAAGTGAAATATATTCTTGATTTTCTTTTTGGATGGGGCAAAAACGGAAAGAGATTCAGCTGCAAATAATGACAATAGGAACTAGTAAACGGACACTACCACATTCTGAATTTTGTAAACTTGCTTAATTGCAACAGCGCTGACAGTGATTTACTGTGATGTAATATAGTGGCAACCTGCACCAGACAAGCCAAGGCAAGTGCTTTATTATTGCTGCCTGTTGTCAGATATTGCAATAGAACTAAACTTCAGTTTTAGAAATAGTATAAGAAATAGTATATTAATACTATTATACTTTAAAGTTGGTTAGGACATACGAGAAGTAACTGACTTGTCTGTGATCCAGGTTGATGTTGGTGTCCATTGCTGGCAAGTTCCAACCCCGCATTAGCTTTGTGCAAGTTTTTGGAGTAATCAAACAATGGACACTTAGAGGATTTAGGAACTACATCTCCCATCCTGGTAATGGAGCACTGGAGATTTTTCATGTTGATCAAAAGGCATCTAATGCCAGTTTGTTACAAAATTGGTAATCAGATGTCATGATCAGGGACTTTCAGTGCCCTAAATTTTCAGTATCCTATACTATCCTGGATGGGGGACCTCTGCTTTAAGCCTGCCATTTGGACTCCAGTTTTTGTTCTATAACTGGTTTAGGAGATACTGAGACTATATAAATGCTGGCTGGGTCGCAGGACTCTGTTAGGATCTAATTGCATCTAACAATTGCTAGAGGCTGTTGAACTATACAAAAGTGTAGTCATGTGAGTGAACCATTGTGACTAGTTTCTTGAGTGGGTGAGGCATTCGAACTTTTGCCAGAAATATTTTGCATGAATTTCTTGTAATGTTTGGTCCAAGGTATTAGACAGTGGGATTGCCTTATTCTGTTAGTAGTAAATGTGCATCTATTCTCATATGTGTTGTATTTCTGAGAAATTTTGGCTATTAGTTCCTGTTCTGCCCAGATGACAATAAATCAACAAATTTATGAACAGGCTTCACGTTAGATCTGTTGCAGAATTTGTACTAGTCTAGATACAAAAGAATTGCATTGAGGGTTAGTTTTTCTTTAGAAAGGCTGCATTATTAATTTACTTTGCCTGCACACAACACCTTAAGCCTTCTCAAATGAAACTGGCAGTAGCTGAGACAGTTGCATCAATCCATAGTGCTGCATCAACAAGGTAGCCCATGTCAGCGGTGACTAATTTGTAGCCTAATCATGGACTGACTGTAGTTGACAAATTTTAAATAGCCCCTGATGGTCTTACACAATTAATCCAATTATATTAAAAACATTGCCATCAGTCTCAGCCAGAAAAGGAAAATACTTTGCCCCACAATTGTACAAAAAAAAATTCCTGTGTTTTTATATTGCTTCTTATTTTGAGTTTATAATGACATCTGCCTGTCTTTTGTGCTCTGCTGTTCTGAAGTCTAAGGAATCTGGCTTTATTCTAGAGCTTGAAATACTAACCTGCTAGTGATCCAGATTCTCCTATCAACTCCCCTTCATCCCTTTGGGAATAGCATCCCCACTTAACAAGATTTGTGCTTTAAATTATACTGTTATGGTACAAGAACAAATGTCATTTGCAAGAGGTTCACATTTTGCCAAGAGTTGTGGCTTCTCATAAGTGTATACAGGCAGGCCAGTGTGGGCCAGATAGCCTTCTGAACTCTTCCAAATGCTTTGGGCAGGATAACAGCCTTTTAGAGGAAATCTGAGAAAAAGCAGCTTTTCCAGTTTTACTACACACTGGTGAGCCCAAGGGTTCATGTGATGGTGGGCAGCACCAGTAGTAATTCTGCTATTAACATTAGACGTCTTGATGCTTTCTTGTTCATTTGTCATCATGCCCTTAAGTAATGCTATGCAAGGGCATGGTGAGAAGTTAAAATAATACCCATCAACTTTGTATAGGGGTAGGTAGGGCATTTCTCTGAGAATAGCTTGTACTGATTTTGCTTCTTCTTGCTTGTCATCATGAATTACCTGGAGGAGGTTTAATTCTTGCTGCTTTTTCATTTTTGCTTTGTGATCCTCTTGCCTTGGCCTCCTTTTATCTCTCCCTTCCTTGAACTTGCAAGGAACAAGGTTTGACATTTTGCTTGCTTGGTTGTTCTGGAACTCTGGGCCACGGTCCAAAAGTGCTGTGTAACATTTATCCTTGGCTGAGGATTTTGTGTACACACATATCAAGAAATTGATCAGTACATGATATGCTTTCCCTTTCTTTAGAGTTCAGCAGTGACATTAGTCTAAATGATCTTGATTTATTCTGCCTAATTGTCTATGGTCAGGGAAGGTGCTATAATTTAGATACATCAGTGCCTGCCTCATGTTATGAATAGCCCTTAAAAAAAAACTTAACAGAATATATTACAGCATGCATCTTTCTGCCTTCTAAATCAAATTCCTTTTGACTCAGTAGTAGCATTAATAAGCAACTGATCCCCCATACTATGCCACTTACCTTGCCCTTCTGTGTTGTTAATTATCTGTTCATTTGTGCTGAATCTATTAGGAGGAGACTATTCTCAATTGCTGGATGCTATCTAAGAAAACAGCTTTTTGAAAGCAGCCAATTGAAAAGAAAATGAGTTTGGTAGCGTTGCTTTCACAATTTTCCATTCCACCTACAAATTGTTGAAGCTAAGTTAAAACAAAATGGCTTTTTTTTTTTACTGCTAACACCAAGGTCATCTGTTGACCATTTCTTTGTTATCTCAGTCAGAATGTTTATAACTAAAAAAGGATAACCATTCCTGTCTTTTTTTCCTCTCCTTCAGAAGAGTGATAAAACGATAGTCTGTTGTTTATAAGCTGCATCAATCACATAGTGCTTAACTTTGGAGAATCAGACCAACATCCATCTACTCTGGTGTTCCATTTGATAGCAAGTTGTTAGCCACATGCTACAAAAGAAAGAAAGAAAGAAAACTGCTGTCTGAATATATAGGGTTGTAGGGATAATCCATTAATATATGGGTAAAAAGTATTAGAGGAAGCATCTGGTCTCTTTAATGAATTTATTGGCAGGTTTCCTACAGTACAGAAGGGTACAGCATATGGATAATTAGTTTGTAGTTCAGTACATTGTGTGAACCCAGCGTCCATGGTTATTTTAGGTGTGATATGAACACTCAGAAAGTTTATTGAGTAAACTATGGTTAACTACCCTATGAAAAAGGATGCCCCAGAAACATAGCCATTATGAAAGATTTGAAAAACATTCAAAGGATGGCCACTAAAGAACTTTTCCAGATCACTAGCTGCTGCCTTCTAGAAAGACTAGAAGGATTAGAAGGTAAAGGTAGAAGGATTTGAACCTTCAGTTTTTTAAACCTTTCATCCTTTGTTTTCTTAATTCTTTTCTTTTCCATGGACTCTTGAGTAATTCTTGGCTCATGAAAACTACTGGTTTCCTGCATTATCTTATTGAGAAGAAGTATATCTTTGAAACATGACTCTTAAAAATTCTGGACTAAAAGATTTAATTTTATGTGCATACTATGAAACTGCTGATTTAGCATTAAACTGGTAATAAATTAAGCACTTTTCAAACCTGAGCAAAAGCACCTCAGATTTCTTTTTCAAGGTTGATCTTCTACAGATTGGAGCCTTCTGAACTTTTAAAGAGACCCTTTAAGTCTCAGCATTCCCAAGTTGGCAAAAACTGACCCGCATTTTGCCATATTCATTTTCTATTAATGTTTGTATGGATATTTTTATGAACTTGTAGACTCTTTTTTCCACTTTGCTGAGGACAATACTTCATGCTAAGATATGATTGATGAATGTCAGTATTTTACAGTCTACAATTTAGGCAGGAATAAATCTGATTTTTGGGTACCAACATAACTTTCTACAGGGGATGTTCTCACATTCATACTTTTAATTGTTCCCATTTAACTAAATGATTTTCATTTCCTCTTATTATACAGATTTTTTGTAGAGTAGGAGTAGACTATTCACATACATACACACACACACACCTTTGAGAGTCTTAGGATGGGAATGAGAAAGAGAGACTTCTATGTGACAAACCCTGGCACTTCTCTTTGCCCCCAAACAGCTGAAAATTCCATGCACAATTTAAGCAGTCAGTCTCGGGTAATGAACATAGATATAGTCTATTACGGAGGAAGCTTCCTTCCTTTGGTCATCAGTGATAGCCATTCCACCAAATAAACCCTTCAATATATAAGATACAAGGACATCTGTGAAGACACATACTCATTATTATGAACATGTTGTTATTTATGCATAAATTAAAAAATGAATAAAGGAAATTACTACTTCAAGAAAAGTAAGCAAGCTACTGCATGGTGCTAATTTTCTTGATATCAAATTGATTTATCCATAAGCCATGTATATAAAAAATAATATTAGGGTGTTGTTGGTGGGGGGTTTTTGGTTTGTTTCAAGGATTTAACCAATTGTTCTAGCATGTCAGATGTTTCAAAAACTGGAAAATGCTGCTGATCCAAACATTGTTGTTAACAAATGTTAACAAACAGCAATATTGCTGTTGGTTTACATATAATAGATTATATTTATTTCTTAATGTAGTGTATGTTAAAAAAAATCATCTTTATGATGATTTTTTTTCATATCTCCATCTTTTCCCCAATTTTTAAAATTGAGTTTCCTTGTAAAGTCAATTTAGGATGGGGAAAAAATCAAATATTTTTATTAGACATTACATTCCACAACTTTCTAAGTGACATAATTGTTTCCAGAGATAATCTAGTTCTAGTGTATATATATACCTAATGCTGTTCATCCAACCAAAGGTGCTATATAAGTATATTCCAAAGTGGCCCAAATCAGAAACATATTTTCCAGAAATATGAACTGAGATTCATCTCAGAATATAAATTAACCTTGGAATAATATTCATTTTGAGAGCATTTGATATGCAGGTGGTAAGAAATGAATGGAATAAAAAAAATAGGTGTCTATATTTGCTTTGTTTTCCTGTTGTTTTTTTTTAAATATTTTTTAAAGTACAAATCTTTAAAATATAAAGAATTTTGTCATCATTATATTTGCATCTTCCACTAAAATGTAATCTATCTTGACAAATGGAGCAAGGATCATTCCATACTGTGCATGCCATGTGTATAACTTGTGGTGCTAAAGAATTACATTCACAGTTTTCAGAATCTCTGAAATTTCAGGAGCTTTCATGTCTGTGAGTGAAGAAGTTGTGTTTATGTTACCTCTTGTGTCTTTGACTTGTCAGACAGTGTAGCAAAGGCATCATCCTGTGGTTTGGAGCAGGGGTGGGTTCCGGATTTTCCTACTGCCGGTTCGCATGCGCAGTACAAAAAAAAAAGCTGCTGCGCATGCGCAGAAGAAAAAAACAAGATGGCGGTGCCTATGGCACCGCCGAGAGGAGCTCAGAGGCGTGGCAGGCCTGGGTCGCTGCTGGTTCCAGCGACCCAGGCCGCCAAGTTACTACCGGTTCTATAGAACCGGTCCAAACCGGTAGGAACCCACCTCTGGTTTGGAAGGGGGGAAAAGTTTTTTGTTTAGTACAACTTAAAAGACATGTTTATAACTTGATTATTTTCTTGAGTGTTCCATTAGACAGAGATCTCAAGGTATAAATATGCATTTCTTAAAAGCATCTTTGTACTAACACAATAGAAACATACCTTACGTATAATTTTTTTTCTTCATATTTTCTGAAGCATGTTCTCCCTAACTATGTATGACTGTGGAAAAGGCAAGTGTACATAGTTTTACTGAACAACTAAATATATGTTTTTGATAGCTGCCTTTTGTTGTCCTTCTACAATGACTCCCAACCTCATTGTTCAAAAAGAGAAAAAATGTAGCACTAGCATATAGTTTAATTCACACAGCATTAATGCTTGAGAATATGATCAGCCATTATAATAGCCTTTCATTTAGAGCAGAGTTTCTCAACCTTGGCAATTTTAAGAGAGGTGGACTTCAACTCCCAGAATTCCCCAGCCTGCTAACTGGCTGGGAAATTCTGGGAGTTGAAGTCCACCTCTCTTAAAATTGCCAAGGTTGAGAAACACTGATTTAGAGAAACAGATTACTTCAGTTTAAAAGAGGGAGGGAAGGCAGTTAAATAAGGACAGCTCTCATTTTTTTTCACAAGTTCTCCATGGACTTCATCAAAGGCGGCTATAATGACATCACCACTCCAATAATTTAATAACTCTTTTCAGGGGCAAGTTTAAGAAGGGAGTCATGCCAGAGCTTTCATGTAATGATGAAATCGTATATGAGCCCACCTGTAATTAGGGCTGTAATTACTTGTGACAAGTCCATGGCCCCAAATAGGCAATAAATGCATAAGCTGCAACAAACCACTCCCCAGGGCATGGAGATTGAGATCAGCCAAGAGTAACAAACCTTGGAAACTCTAGCACCATCCTCAAAATTATGTTAAGCAGTCTTTGAAGGGCTGTTGCCAGACAGCTAGGCAGTTGGAACACCTACCCTACTCCAGCTTGTATTTGCAGCCCATTATTACAATTAGAAACTTGCATCCAGTCACCTTCAAGGCATTACTCCTTGTCACTGCAAGAATTTCATGCATAATCACAGGTGGCCCTATTTCCCCCCTCCCCTTGTCATTATAGTTGCTGTAGGACAGAGGTCTTCAAACTTGGCAACTTTAAGACGAAGTCCACAAGTCTTAAAGTTGCCAAGTTTGGGGACCCCTGCTGTAGGACCTGGAACGTGGGCAGACAGACGTCCACAAGTCTTAAAGTTGCCAAGGTTGGGGACCCCTGCTGTAGGACCTGGAACGTGGGCAGACAGACTTCCAACTCTATTCCCATCGCTGCCCAGCCAGATCTCAACAGTAAATCCTAATTCGTTACATTCAGATATTGCCATCTTGTAGATGGATATTTTATTCGTCTACAGAACGTGAACCGGTAGCAACGGGTTTTAGAACCTACTACTGCCACACACCCTTCCAGTTTGAGTGGTGTGCAAGCAAGCATTATAACATACACCGCCAATTCACTGAACTTAGATTCTCTAGGCAGTTTAGCAGTTTTCTGACTGATTAGAAACTAGTTGTTCTGACTAGACTGACTAGAAACTAGCTTCAAAAAGAAAATTGCTTGTATTTTCAAACATAGAAAAAACTCACAATTCTAAAGTGCTTTCTGGATGCATGGAGATGACTTCTCCCAATACATTTTGTCATGATCTCCATGATGCTTTGTTAGTAATATTGCCTTGACTATATTCTCTCAATTTGAAATCTTCATTATCATAAACACACATTTGACATCTACTTTTTTCTTACTAGTGGATGTTTGTGATTGCTTACAGATTTATTCAAGCCTGCAAACATTTGAAAAGCACACTTTCTTCTTTGTGTTTAGTTTTTTATTAATGGTTATGCTATAGTGCTAGTGGATATTTTATGCTATTAGTTTCATTTGGTTGAGTTGCCATTACAGTACATATTTTGAAGGAGATTTAAACAAAAATAAATAAAAGTTGCCTGACACAAAAACCCCATTATTTGTGATGGGTAAAAATTACTTCCAGTTGACTAGTGAATGGACCTTTACGAAAATTGATTTTATTTTGGCTGTTTTTTTAATGTAAACTCATTTTCTACTTTATTGAAAATGCTGCTATAAAACAGCTGTTATGAAGGGAAAGCCACACAATGTTTTGGCTGATGACATTGAAAAAGACTGGTTTCTAAGGTCTTCTGTGTTCATTTGCAACAATCTGGTTTCCACTTCTATAAATATAGAAGTACATTCATTTGCAACTGGATAATCCAAAGCAGCTCATATGGTTTAAAGCTAAGTGTTGCATCCCATGATACTTTCTGCACTGTGTTGTTCATGTTCAGGGTGAAAAGCATGAGTAACGTAGATTTCTGGCTTTCATGTTTCCAGGAAATGATGCAAAGTAGAACTCTCTGAATCTTTAGTACCATTAGACAGAAATTCTATAGATGTAGGTGGAGCTCAAGTATTTCACTGTTCCAAAAGGATTAAAGCTTTCTTCCATTGTCATCTCTCTGTAGTGTCTGATGTCACCTCTTGCTGAACTCCATGCAAATTAACTAGTATGTCCATTAATATGAATCATTGACTAAACATAGTCCAGATCCCTGGAAATGCTCAAAAGTGTAAATTTCACATTAAGTTGATCTAGACTGGAATATCTAGCTAGAGTCAACTGTTAGAAGCAGCACAGGAGTCATCAGCAAACTCTAAGGAACCTCAAGGTTTTCAGAAACATAAACTATTTTTAAGAGGGGGAAGGGAATGGAGCCGAGGTGGCGCAGTGGTTAGAGTGCAGCACTGCAGGCTACTTCAGCTGACTGCTAGCTGCAGTTCGGCGGTTCAAATCTCACCGGCTCAAGGTTGACTCAGCCTTCCATCCTTCCGAGGTGGGTAAAATGAGGACCCAGATTGTTGGGGCAATATGCTGACTCTGTGAACCGCTTAGAGAGGGCTGTAAAGCACTGTAAAGCGGTATATAAGTCTAACTGCTATTGCTATTGCTATCTTTAGCACATTTTTGTTTGTGAGGCCTGGGATGTGGACAAAATGCTTATACTGTAGTGTCTGGCCTACCACATGTTCTCTTGACCTCTCCCTATCTTGGCTTATTTAGTTGAGTGGTAGGTGATCAATAGATATGAACACTTCTTTCTGTGATAGAATGGTATCACCAGTTTTAAATGACTAGGGACTTACTCTTTCCAAAGAAAGCTTTCCTGTTTCTAGAGGTTTATGCCAACTACCGTCCAAGTTCAAATAAATCTTTTGGTGAGCAAGTTGCCTGAGTGCAATTATTGTGATTCTTTTCAATCTTAGTTTAACTTCGTCTTGAAATCCTGGTACATGATTTTGCATGTCCTGCAAATTATGAAAATCCTGGACAATGATTTTGTGCTTCAGTGGTTCTGTTCTTATTTGCACTGGGGGGGGGGGCTCTTAGAAAGTAATACTGGATAAATTTTAGCTTTACCATGAAGTCTGTGGCTATGACTCTTTTGTCCCCTTGGCTTTTGATCGCATATGTGAAGCCAATGAGGGCTAGTAATTAGGTATTTGGAGACTGGATGATATTAATATGATGGGGTTTATCTTTTTCTACTTAGGATATGAATTAGGGGAGGTTGTGATTGTCTTTTGTCTGGGGGAGATTGAAAATCCTTTGTGTGCCATGATTGGGTGGAGATTGTCGCCCCATTAACTGGAGCAGAAACCTGACAAAGCAGAGGCTTTGTGAGTAGATTATTTTTGAATAGGGAATTGAGAAGTTTATCTGGGTTTGGAGTTGCTTTTGAAGTGATAATTGCAGATTATACACAGATACTCTGTGGCTAAGAGTGTCTTTTTTATAAGGTGCGGGGTGGCAACTTTGAGTCAGTCTTAACTCCTGGCAATGTCCTAGTCAAGTCTATGCCGTTCTCTTGGCAACTCTTTTAGGAGTGGTTTGTCATTGCCTTCTTCCTAGGCAAATGGTCTAAGGCATCCAGTTGGCTTTGTGTCTAAGACAGTCTCCCAGTTTCTAGTCTGGTGCCTTTAACCACTATACAAAATTAATTCTAGTAGGATGTATTCCAGTTTATTTTGGTACAACAACTGTGTCTTTTTCTTGATAGCAATGCCCTAACTCTACTGTTGGTGTACATTATACTGTAATGAACTTCATGTGGAACTATTCTTAACCTTAGTCTGAAAGCTGCAGTTGAAGTGACATACAGTGGAACTTGTCTGAAGTCGTCAGGGAAACCTGTGGCCATGCACATTACACTATTTCTAAAACAACTGTATTGTTTTAAGTCAAGGGTCCCCAAACTTGGCAACTTTAAGACTTGTGGACTTCAACTCCCAGAATTCTCCAGCCAGTTATGCTGGCTGGAGAATTCTGGGAGTTGAAGTCCACAAGTCTTAAAGTTGCCAAGTTTAAAGACCTCTAAGTTATCTTTAGTTAGATTTACGCTTCAGCTTTTGATATCTAAGGCTACAAATAATTTGGGATCAGGGTACTTGAAAGGCTGCCTTTGCTATTATAGATGTGGTCTCACTGAGATCAAAAGAGGTGCATGCCATGGTTAATAGACTTGGTGGGTCCACTTTGTACTAGTATCTGCACTGTAGAGTATTTTTCTCTAAAGCATGACTTTGTACATTTTAATGTCTATTAAAGGTCTATATCTTTATATATCTATACTGTAGCTATTTCAATATTTTAACCCAAATTCTTCCCGTCATGAATGTTGGATGAATGGCTTTGTCTGCCCTTTGCCTTCATTTTATTTCATTATTTCTTACATTCATTTATTGTTTTTATTCTTGTATTTTAGTAACTTTTTATTGTAAACCGCTTCAAGGTGCAACTGTATGAGATGTAGTATAGAAATAGTAAATAAATTACAAATCAACAAAAACTAAGGGCAGCCATTCTGTCAGTCCCCCCCCCCAAACCAGTGACTGAGCTGATGGAGAGGAAATTGAAGACTCGAAGACTAAGTGGCTGGAACACATTTTATGGCAGTTAAAACACCATGCAGACCTTTGATTTGGCCATGTAGAAATGCTAATTTCTGCGCTGTTGAATTTTAGGTTTTAGATGAGAGGTTTAATAATGTATGAAAGACATAACAGTAACAACGAGATAGTAAAATATATATTAATTTTTAATCTGTATGTTTTTTTTTGTTCATCTATTTGGCTTTTAATTATTATTTTATTGTGCATTTCCTTTTCCTTAAGGAGAATAGTTCACTAGGTCAACCAAAATATGCCAAGCTACCTGATTTCGCTAGGTTACTGTTCCTGAACTGTTGGAGACTGGCTTAAGTTGGTGAACAGACAAATGTAGACACCCACTAGGAGTGGAGAAAATAATGCGGTTGTCATCTTTATCTTCTTTCAAGCTATAGACTCTGCTGATTATGTTTAAAAGATGAATGCTACCTTTAGCAAAATGCAATGTGATTTTTTAAAAGCTCCAGCAGTCATGTCTGTGAAAAGATTACGGTTGCAATCATAAGTGAATACTGATGTGAGTATACAAAGAACAACTTTTTTGTGATTTTGAGATCAGGAATAAAAGCTTGGTGATGAAAAGAAGGTTGGTTTTATAATGGATAATGGGAGTTCACATTTAATGCTTGGCTGCAATGTCGTCTCCAATCACAAAGCAATTTGCTTTAAATGTATGGGTTTGCTGCTTTCCTTTCCTTTCTTTCTATTTTTTTTTAAACTATTCCAGAAAGCTTTCCATCATCAAGGCTGTTTTTAGCTCAGGTAAATAAAAGTGGCAGGTAAACTGTAAGCAAAACTGTGAATAATATTGGATTGATGCTGCTTTTATGTGAGCAGATAGATTGCAGAATGAATATGAAATTGATTCCTCCTCTTCACCCTCTCTGTAATTAAAGTTGTGGTACAGATTCTAAATGTGCATTTAAAAAGGTTTCACAGGTTACTATATTTTCCTGTTGTTGTAGCTTATCTGCAAAAATACTACAGATAGTTAATATTTAAAAGATGTAATTTGAGTTAAAATTGTATAGGTTTATCTCATAATGAAACACTTGAAGGAAGTCTGTCGAAAAAGTAGCACATTCTCGCACTTAGAGAATAATATATAAATAGAAATGATGGATATTAATTATAGTTAAAAAGTGGTGCTTCAGAAACAAAATGTTTAAATGCTATTAAAACATATCATTTGGGTAAAGAAGATCCCATAGTGGATACCCTAGATTTCTTTTGAAAGTAATTCACCTAGTAGGTGCTAGGGGAAAAAAAGTCTTCACTGGCTTCTTGAAAGCTGCTCCCTAGTGCAGTTGAACAGATGGACCAGGAGACTGATTTCTACAGAAAACAGTTTCCCAAATTCATCTATGGCAGGGTTGTCAAACTCGCGACCCACGGGCAAGATGCGTCATGCGCTGGCCATGCCCACGCCCGGTTTAGTGACAATGTGAGTTTGACACCCCTGATCTACAGAAAAATTATGTTGCATTGAGGAAGTATTTGCTGTCTAGAAAACATAAGATTAATTCCCTTCAACCTCATCTAGCACAGTCAATAGTCAGGGGTGCTGGGCCTTGTAGTCCAACATTTACAGAACACAGCTTCCACATCCTGTTTACACTTATAATATATTCTTGGATTTAATCCACTACTCCATATTTTTAATATGGGGTTAATATTTTCTTTCCAGAATTTTCTGACAGAATGATTAAAAAATGTTAAAATGCTATATATATTTGATTAATCAATGTCAGGATATCTTGCCAAGTTATGTTTTAAATATTAATAATCATTTAACAAGAAATGTTTTGAATTTCAACCATAGTAATTAAATATTTAGCCTAAATCTCCTGCAACTTTGACTATTTGGGCTGATGCAAAGAATGTTCAAACTATCGCACCATTGTACTCATTTCACATGCAGAGGAACTAGAGATCAAATTGCCAACATACGCTGGATCATGGAGAAAGCTAGGGAGTTCCAGAAAAACATCTACTTCTGCTTCATTGACTATGCTAAAACCTTTGATTGTGTGTATCACAACAAATTGTGGCAAGTTCTTAAAGAGATGGGAGTACCAGACCATCTTATTTGTCTCTTGAGAAACCTATATGCAGGTCAAGAAGCAACAGTGAGAACTGGACACGGAACCACTAAGTGGTTCAAAATTGGGAAAGGAGTCCAGCAAGGCTGTATACTGTCACCCTGCCTATTTAACTTATATGCAGAGCACATCATGAGAAAGGTGGGGCTACATGAATCAAAAGTTGGAATTAAGATTGCCGGGAGAAATATCAACAACCTCAGATATGCAGATGATACCACTCTAATGGCAGAAAGTGAAGAGGAACTAAACAGCCTCTTGATGCGGGTGAAGAAGGCGAGTGCAAAAGTTGGCTCGAAAATCAACATTAAGAAAATCAAGAACATGGCATCCGGCCCTCTCAATTC
>QLTV01012198.1:7781181-7801164 GCA_003457575.1 Thermophis baileyi | reverse complement strand
AGGTGATCAAACCGGTAAGTTCTAGAGGAGATCAACCCTGACTGCTGTTTAGAAGGCCAGATCCTGAAGATGAAACTCAAATACTTTGGCCACCTAATGAGAAGAAAGGACTCACTGGAGAAGAGCCTAATGCTGGGAAAGATGGAGGGCAAAAGAAGAAGGGGACGAGAGAATGAGGTGGCTGGATGGAGTCACTGAAGCAGTCAGCGTGAGCTTAAATGGACTCCAGAGGATGGTAGAGGACAGGAAGGCCTGGAGGAACGTTGTCCATGGGGTCGTGATGGGTTGGACACGACTTCGCAACTAACAACAACAATGTAGGAATTAATGCTATCTATATATATTTTTTTAAAAAAAATTGCTGCTGGGAAAAACAATATTGTGCTGAAGCTAAAATACAGATCATTACTACATTCAAAATGCTTGGCATTATACTTCATTATTTAGTTGTCAGAATAGTCTTTGCATTTTTTGTTACACTGGGCCTTTCTTCTTCTGTCTAGAGGGAAAAAGAAATGCAAGTAATATTTGGCAAATCTTTGTCATGATTCTTTTAAATCATCTTAATCAATGTCTTTACTATGAACCCTTCTCATCACTTTGAGTGTCTTTTTAAACTTTTAATCTGAAATATGTATAAATCCAGTTGAAGCTTTTAAAACCCCTTCCACAATACAGTGAGAAATTAATTTGATATTGGAGTCAGTATTTTTTAAAAATCCCTAATTTATTTATTATAAAATTTTATTCTGCCAAGATGACCAAGAATAGTAAATCACATTGATAACAAAATATAATGAGATCATACTATTGAAAATGCTTTAAGTTTCTTCCTGGAATTACTTGGCAAATTGAAACAAATCTGATTTGATCTGTAGCTTTCACATCTTAAATATAAACTCGAAAGAGGAAGGAAAAATAAGGGAAGAGGAAAAAAATAGTTTTTGAAATTGCATAGTAGCTGCTATAATGAGTAATTGTAATAAAAACAAATAATGGAGAAGAGCCAAAGGAAGTTTGTCTCTTAGCAGAATTAGCAATCTTCATTTCTTGTCATTTCTACCTTTGCAGAGGCCACATAGAATAGCATTGCAAAAGAAAAAGAGCCTCCTGGAGCTGGTCTATTAGCAGGACTGAAGATTTAGACTCTCCATATTTCTTTCACCAGCTATAACAGAAAATAAAAATAGCTTGCTTCAATAAGCTGCTTTTGAAACCAAAATACAACAGAGACTTCCAAACTGGACAAATTAGATCATATCTCCTATCTTCCCAGCCAGTTGTTATGAGGGGAGGTTGCCAAGTTGAGGTAAAACGAATTCTGGGGATAATAACTGGTATTTATTTTCCCATCAATAGGAGACTTAATAAATCAGCCTGTCATTTCCATGGAACTGTCCTGCACTAAACCTGTAAGGTTAGCCTAGAGTCACTGGGAGTTGGTATAAATTTAATAAATTATTATTATATAGTTACTCCTCTTTTATATTGGACTTTATTTATTGTAACCCCACTATTTTATTCTATTTAATGTGTTGCCCAAAATAGAAGTTTGTGTGTTCTATGGGGATATGGTACAGCTTAATTGCACCATAATTGCACACACACACACACACACACACACACACACACACCAGGGATGAAATTCAAAATCTTTCCCTACCAGTTCTGTGGTCGTGGCTTGGTGGGTGTTTCAGGGGAAGGATACTGCAAAATCCCCATTCCCTCCCCACTCCTGGGGAAAGGATATTGCAAAATCTCCATTCCCACCCCACTCTGGGGCCAGCCAGAGGTGGTATTTGCCGGTTCTCCGAACTACTCAAAATTTCCGCTACTGGTTCTCCAGAACCTGTCAGAACCGACTGAATGTCACCCCTGGCACACACACACACACACACACACACACACACCTCCTCTAAGCTGGCAATTTTATATTTTGGCTTGCTCTTTTTTATAGCAGGTCCTTTGTATTATTTCAATACAAAGACTCATCTCATCATTTGAAATGTACACACCAATGCTCTATTGATTTGTAATAAAATAAAAAGAAAATGAGGCACAGTGTGAAATAATATAGAATACAAAAGACGGAAAGAGATGGTTAGAAACAAGCATCTGCAGTTGTCTAAAACACTGGTACCCAGCCCTTCTGGCACTGTGGACTGGCGGGGGTGGCAACAGTGAAGGTGATGGTGGGGAGAGGAGATGGTTCTGCACAAATGGAGTTTTGCACACTCATTCATTCGTTTGTTCACCCGCCACTTGTGCGGCCCAGTTCCCAATGGGCTGTGGCCCGGTACCGGGCCATGGCCTGGGGGTTGGGGATTGGGGACCCCTGGTCTAGAACATCCAGTCAGAGATAATTTAAAATTATGATGGTGGCTAATTATTTCCCTAAAATTGGGTGAGGCATCTCTAGATGGATTTAAGTTTTTAAGCAAAGAGCACACTTTCATGTACACTATTCAGATATTGAAAAGTACATGACTTTTCAATATCTGAATAGGTAAAACTAGTGTGATATTTCAGACTGACTGCAGTAATTTCCTTTTATTTAATTTATTCAGTTTGGATGCTGTCCCTCTCTAACAGATTCTTGCCATTCCCTGCTTCCATTCACACAAATATTGTGTCAGTGATATATAGTGACGCTCAACTGCTGCTGTTGATCACGAGCCTGGATTTTTTGTGTGGTATCCAGAGGGACAAATGGTCTTGGTGAGAGCTTTCTTGGAAGCTTCCAGGCTTCATGTCCTACTTGATTTAATTTTGTTTAGGTTATTTTAATTAACAAGAAATAAATTGGAAATGGGCATGATGCACAGCAAAATGCCTACATCATCTCTTTCCAAGAATATGTCTCGCTCTTTCCTAGGCCCTCAGACATTTTAGACAATGGAAACAGCCCAATGCTTTATTTGGAAGTATGCCCATCTTCATTCCCCTTAAGGCAAAAAATAAACTATGTAGTAAAAAGCATCTTGGCAGGCTAGAACAACCTTACCAGTTTGCAGAGACATCCATGTGGGGGATGTGCCATTGTAACTTTTTTTAAAAAAGTTCAAATGGTAGCAATAACCATATGATTACCCCTTTTTACTTTTGTGATATAGGTATAAAAGTGGCAGGGCTTCAATTATGCAAGGGCAAGAACCCCTCCAGTTTGTTTTCTGGTACATTTATACGTTTATTTTATTTCTATGTCACTTAATCAACACATCTTACAATAACAAACAATAAAATATGTTTTATTTTTTTTATAAGTTACGTTAACAACAACAGTTAAAGCACCTACAAATCAGAAAGTTTAATTTCCTTTTTAAATTTAATTTTATTTTCAATGCAGTGAATATAACATGAAAGAAAATGCATATAATGCTAATTAGATTTTATAGGAACATGGATCTGGGTAGTAAACAATCATCATGGCTTTTTGCACATAATAAGTTTAAAGCGGGTGTTTTTTTTTCCTTTTTGCTTTATTGTAATATTGATATTTTATCAACTTTTTCATTAGTTTTCTAATAACATTTGGTACAATATGTAAATATTCAAATCATTTTTGTTTTCCAAGTTCTGGCCACTAGCTGCCTGGTTGCAATCAACAACAACAACAACAGCCACTATCAGTTATTTATGCTTTAAAGTACCATTACCAGATTCTTAGTAATGTTAGTTTAGGATATAATATAAAATCCCGCATTGTGATTTATCTTATTTTAATTATAGTTTCAGTACTAAACAAATTGACAAGACCACCAAACTGAAAATAAAGTTGTAGCTCACAAAGATATGGTATTTTCTGCCTCAGATGGCAATCCCTTCCATTAAACGGGGGCTACCATAATGCTTGCAAGAACATGAAATATTTCTTCCTGGTTGATGTTGTAGGACCATCAGCTGAAGGTTAGAGGGTCATCTAAAGAGACATTCCAGTTTGGAATCTGTTCAGGGGAAGAAATGTCTGAGGTCAAGCCCTTAGGTCTATATTTGACGTTTCCCAAGGGAAGGCAGACAATCTGTCAAAATTCTTGTAATATAGGTGATCAACAATAAAATATCTACTTAGACCTAGCCATTTGTGGTTCTGGTTGCTTTGGCCTGACAATTTGACTGTACCAGATGACCAGATTTTACTTGGAGCAGTCCTGTTCACATGGACAGCCCTTTTGTGGGAATGCTGATATTATTCTCTTGGAAATGTAATGGATTGCTAATGAGTAGCCTATGGGTTTGAGCAGCATTGGACATTTTTCCTCAATACACTTTCCACATTTAATACTCTGGGTATAATACTTCATACACTCTCAGAAGAGGGGGAGAGGATAAAACAAGGTCTATTTCTACATAGATGAATAATACAAAGACCTACTCTCATTGAGGCATTTGCATTGTCTTTTTTTTTTAAGTTACAAGATTGTTCATAAATTAAAATGAAGAAAAGAGGCCAGGTTGGAAATTCCACAAAAAAAATCAACATCTGAGAAAAGAACAAAAAGAAAACTGAATGCAAAATAACATTATGTAACCCCCTCTCCATACTGGGGCCGACGTACCTTTCAGGAGCTCAAAGGTAGTCTAGTTTAGTCTAGCCAACACATTTTTTCAGCTCAGCTAATCACCTTTTTTTTTCTTATTTCCCCCTCTCCCACCAGACTTTTCCCCATAATTATTACCATTTCTTGCAACTACAAGATAACGAAGCTAAGAATCAATTCTGAATAGATGTTGTAAGGGAGGAACCAAAGAAAAATGTTCGGAATTACCTCTTTCAATAGTACATAGTTAAAATATAGAACTTCCTTCCACAAGATGTATTGATGGCTATCCAACAAATTACAGTAGTGTAATGAAATTACTCTATATATTGCCTGCAATTCAGAGATGATATGCCTCTCAGTACACTTGGCAGTCATTAGAGAGATAATACTATTGTATAGGTCCAGTGGGAATAGAATACTGGACTGTATGGGTTGTTAGCCTCCTCCAGCATGTAGTAGATCTTATACAAAGTAGCACTTTTTGAAAATGATTGAAAAACAATTGTGACATCATTTTCAGTAGCTCATCTAGCATTTTCCTAAAACGAATATAATGCTTGATTTTAATATCTAAAAAAAAAACCAAAAAAACAACAACAACAACCCCACCAGGAGGGTTTGTTGGCCAATTGTAGCACTTATGCTTGGGATGTAGGATGTCCTTGGCATCTTGAGCTAATTGTATTACATTACACTTTTGCAGCTTGTTCATAAAATGAATTAGGAATGTGAGCCTCTAAATGAAAAAAAAATGCAAATGTGTGCCCTTGGGATCCATTTTGATATCCCACTGAGATTAGGAAATACGTAGGCAGTTTAATTTGCAAAAGTTTTAATTTAATTTTGCTTGTTGATCCTGGTGTTCTGGGTTGTACTATGTTCCATAGCTGTTTCCCCCACCCCCCCAAAGAACCTTTCTGTCTCTTTGTGATCCCAGAAGAGTTAAGCTAGTTGTATCTGGAATAAGTATGACCCTTCGATTTCATTTATTAAAAGGAGATTAAGGTTTGCTGTCAGATGCACCTGGTTTGTGAGCTCTGAACAAACTTGTTAGAATTGTTTATGAAAAGCAGCATATGAAGACATGAGTATATAGGAATGCTAACTTTACCTAAATGGGCAAAGATTTAACAGCTGTTTCCTTTGCACAGTAAAAATGAGTCTTTAGGGATTACCTGACATATTTTAGCCATTTCTGCATAAAATATATGCCAAGGAATGTGGTGTTCTCTGCCAATATATTGCTAATTAAGAAACCTACCTGGCTAATTCAGGGCTTAAGGTGAACAACTATTATAGCAAAGTGGCTAAATATAAGGAACCTGGCTAGGCTAGGATGGAGAAATAAATGAAACTGTGTTGGCCTTCTATCTTTTGTCTACAAAGATGTCATATGAAATTCCATTCCCTTAATCCTGATTTTCAGTACAGTATTTGAAATAAATTACACTGAAACATTCATAAGGGATTTCTCTTGTCCTAATGCTAAGCGTAAAAATCACATTTCTGTACAAAAAGAAGTTCTATAAATAAGTTGTCTTGCAAAAAGGGTATCAGTAATTGCCAAATTTAGCTTCCCCCTCCAGTTCTTCACCTTGTGTAACGGAACAGTCAGATCAATCTCATTCACTATGAATAATGAAAAGTCTTCTTGTATTTCATGCTTATAGAAATGGACAATTTCAAAGCTGTGGAAAGAAAATAGATAATTATGGTTTGAGATGTGGACCTGCTACCCCTAGAAATCCTTTATAATCTGTTGAGAATGACTGGTCAGTGGAGAATTTGTAGCAGTTTCATTTATGTACAGTTTGTATCATGGAGATCAGTATTTCTTACAGCAAACAAATATATGCCTGGTATACATTTCCTAAAATGTATTACTTCACATTATCCATATTAATGGGAATTGAATCCAGTTTAGCAATTTAGTTTTTATGAAGGAAATCCAGGAATGAAATTCGATGAAATCATTCATAGTGAAATCTTGGATGGTATAATTTGTCTTGTTTTACGAATTAACTTCTGTATACATATATACAAATATCTCTTAGTTTTTTCCTCATATTTTGGAAGCCCATGTTTCTTAGTTTAAAATATAATATCAAGCTTATTGTGGGGCTTATATTGCAGTTGCCATCCATTTCCTATGTCAGGGTAGTGAGAAATTATACACTATTGTTAATTTTGGGACTAGTCATGGCTCACCCTGTCCTTGCATGTGCCAATACAAATCCAAATGACATTTTGTACAAGAGTAATCATTTTTTAATTTCTCAGTAATATCACGTTATCCTAATGCAGTTCAAAGTCTCCTGAACTTCACCTCTTAGACTTAGAATAACTATATTGTCACTTTGAATGTACACTATTTGGCGTACATTAAAATGAAATTTCATTGCATACAGCTCTCAAAGGGTCACCACCTCCAATATACACTACATAAACATGACAAAATACATACATACATACATACATACATACATACATACATACTTATGCATATACCCACATATATTATATACTGTAACACAGAGAAACAATACAGTTCTAGTTCAGATGTATACATGTACATGGCGAGAAAAATGAATCTTGCGAGTTTACCAGATGGATGGCATAGGGAACAAAGCTGTTACAGAATCTTCCAACTCTATAGCTCCATATGAATGTAAACTTTTGGTCACAGTTCTCTTCTTATTCCTGCATCATGTGCAATAACCAAGATAGAGAAAGCAAATCAGAAGAAGTTCAGGATAATGAGCAAACTCTTGAAATCTACTAACTTTCTTATCCATTCTAAGAAAAATGCTGAAATCATTTTCACCTTCTACAGGAGAAGAGTAATAAATGAAAGTTCCTTGACATTTGCTCATTATCCTGAACTTCTTCTGATGTGTCTGTGGAGATTCTGAGTCATCCAGCTCATGATTGTCCCAAAGGTGCTTTTTCAAAAGGCAACTGGACTTTCCAGTTTTCCTTGAAGACATTTTGCTTCTCATCCAAGAAACTTCTTGAGTTCAGAACTGAAGTCCAGTTGCCTTTTGAAAAAGCACCTTTGGGACATTAGAGGGTTTGGTGGCTGGAAATTTGGAAGGATTCAGAGAGCAGATTACGTCCTCAAACTTCTAGCTGTTGACATTGCTGGGAATTTTTAGGCATTATTTCTCTGCATCTCCTCACTCATTTTTTTTTAAATGTAAATACTTTTTTTAATGAGTGGAACTATTTAACAATAGAAGCAACAGACGTCTTAAAAGCATTGTTATTCAGAAATTAGAAAAGGAAAGGATAGAGAAGAGAGAGCTTTTATTTCTTTTTGCTTGGAAGGAAGGTGACCTGTCATCTTTAAGCATTTTTCCATCAACCTCCACAAGGTTTCTTAGGGTAAGAGGCACTGCCTGTGGCTTGAAGAAAAGCTGCAGTCATTCTGATCTGGGAAAATTGGCAAACATTGTTTCCTTTGCTGGATAAGAGAGGCATGGTTTGACTTTTAAAGAAACTGCTGTGGTGCAGATCACCTTGGAGTGAATGATTCATATCAGTTAGGTGTGGACTGGTTCTGGAAAATGTGGAAACTTGGCTCTGAAGTGACTGATCTTCTGAGATGAGCTTTTTTTGTAATATTCTTGAAAGCAGAAGTATCGTAGGTTGTTTTCATTTTTATTAAAATACCCCAGCAGCAAGTTTCTTGAGAACTAATGTTATGTTATATACACTATTGGTAAGAATGGAGTCATGGCCACTGATTTATATTCAGTCTGGTGATGTTCCATGAGACTAACTATATTCTCCAAAGCAAAATCTATATATCCAGTCATGGAAGTTTTGACCTGAACAGTATAAAACAGGTATAAACAATCTTTTGGTGGCAAGGTGCTGTACACAACATTTCTGTGGGGGAAGTGAGCGGAGTACTGATGAGAAATAAATAAGATTGCATTCTATTTGTAGAGAAAGCTTAAGATTTTTTTTTTCTTAAATCCTTCCTGGGAAGGAAAGTAGAGAGGCTTTTTGTTTGTTTGTTTGGACAGCTTACACTGCAGTTTTCATGTGTCTCCTTAAGCATTGCCAAAGAACACAGAACACAGAGGTCACTCATCCTTGGCATCAGTGAACACAGACAAAGCCTTAGACAGCCAACACCATTTCTGGTCCATCTGGCTCCCCAAAGCCTCTTTTAAGGATCTTAAACAAGAGTGAAATAAGTGAGAACAGAGATGTAGAATAGTGTGCCAGTAGTTTTAATACAAAATTTCCAGACATCCTTAGTCTTCTTGGATTCTGTTTATAGTATAAAGCTATTTCTTAATAGATAGATAGATAGATAGATAGATAGATAGATAGATAGATAGATAGATAGATAGATAGATAGATAGATAGATAATAGATAGATGATAGATAGATAGATAAAAACCCAAATAAATAAATAAATAAATACATAAATACATACATACATAAATAAATAAATAAATAAATAAATAAATAAATAAATAAATAAATAAATAAATAAATAAATAAATAAATAAATCTAACCAACCAACCAACCAACCAACCAACCAACCAAACAAACAAACAAACCTTTTGGAAGATTCCTAAATTAACCCTAAGTTGAAAGAGATTATCTCTTAGCTTCTACCCATATTACATCCTCCCCATCTTTAATAACATTAACATGATAACGTCAATACAGTAACAATTATATTTGGCTGTTGTAAAGATTTTTGAGAAAATGTGTCTAAAGTGCACTATCACAGACCAATGGTGTGCCATTGACTATTTTGGCAAGAACTATAGTAAAATCTGCAAGAAAATGACAGTTGATTTGGAGATCTTACATATTGCTCAATCAACTCTGCCCAATTATTAAATTATGCTGAATAAGATCTGCAAGAGGTGAATGATACTCAGTGTGTGCATTTTGAGGACCATTCATAATATCTGGCATATGAAAAATTCCTATTCTGTATCTAAAGATAGACTTTTCTCCATACTGATGGAGTAGTGGCCTTGATCATATCAATTAATGCATGATTTCTTTTCCATTAAGTGATTTTGCTCAATCACTGCTGTATAAACACATTCACCAATCAGTCCTGAATCCATCAACTCCAGGGTGAAGGCCTCTTCTCTGAAAGTTAACAACCCTAATATCTGGCATCTACTACAGTGTTTACTTCCTGGTCTAAGGCTGAGTTACTTGGAGTGAGAAAAAGCGAGAGACAGAGAGAGAAACAACACACACACACACACACACACACACACAGAGAGAGAGAGAGAGAGAGAGAGAGAGAGAGAGAAAACCTTGAGCAGAATCATCAAGAGAGAGAGAGAGAGAGAGAGAGACAGAGAGAGAGAGAGAGAGAGAGAGAGAGAGAGAGAGAGAGAGAGAGGACACACACACATACCTACAAACTTGATCACAAAATAGTGCATTCAGTGGGTACTTTTCTGTGTTTTCTCTTTGCAGTGAAAACACGCCATGCAAATTGTTTTTTGTTTGTTTGTTTTATTTTTGCTGGGGGAAATAACAGCTTTTCATAGGTTTGTTTTGGGGTTATTTTTAATTTCTTCGGTAAACCTCAGTATTCATGATGATAGATTGCCTTTAAAAAAAACAACCCACTGTCTTTAAGGAAAATATTTGTAGTTATTCATATCAGCTAGAAACTATTATGAAGGGAAGATATGCATTTGGAACTCATGATTGCTCCCAAATGACATTTGTGCACTATTGCTATCAGTAAAGGAGAGAAAGAAAATATGACTTTGCCCACAATGGGAATCTCTCCCGCATGAGAAATTGCCTGAAGATTTACATAGATAAACAATTTTGGGATTGAAAAATGTTTGTTCCCATATGGTAGAGGTTACTCTAACCCTTCTCCCAAGCTCATCTGGTGAAACCCTATGTTATTATTCAAAGGGAGGTGGGGGAAAGGATTTTGGAGTACAGTATATAATTACAGTATGAAGCCAAATATATTATAAAGACTGAAATAGTGAGGGATGTGATAAAGTCACCCTTTTGCATCCATGAAGTTATTAGCATGATAAAAACTGAAAATTCTGCTGCCAAACTAGGAATCACATTAAAGGATATCACCATAGAAATTAATCCACAGAAATTAATTGGACAAATTTAGTAAGTGACTTCCTTTCAAATGGAATTTTCTAAATAACTTCCACCACTTTGCATTCCATTTTGTGCAGCCTAAAAAGCTATAAATGGAAACCAATTGACTGATTAGTGTGCTACAGATGTCACCACAGCAATAAAAGGTCTAATATTTACTTTGATTAATGCTGATCATAGTTCAGTTTTAATACAAGCACTTCATCCATCTCTGTGATACACCAACTGCATTCCATTAACATAATTTGGTCGTTAATGCTTAACTTATAATTAACATTGCCTCATCTTTCCGTACAGATATTCTGTGGCTTTTTAAGGGAGTAATTCCATGTTTTGACTGTGTAAACAATTAATATAGATTGTAATGTACATTTACGCACAAATAGCATAAGTAGGTTGCAGCAGAATTAATGTGTAGATACTAATTATCACCCAGCGGTAAAAAAATGATTGGAATCATCTGAGAAGATACTGATGTACAATATATTCTCTGCACACTGATAATACAATGATCATGTTTATATGTGTATTGTTGATACTGAAGGGTCTGAGAAGTGATGGTGAACCTTTTGAATTCAGAGTATCAAAAATTTGGAAAATGCCTAACTTGATTCTGCTGATGTGTCACCCCCTTCTTAACAAAAGAGAACCTTTTTTTTCCTATTCATTTATTTTTAAACAATCCAATACAATCATGTGTGGGAGCCTTAGGATTTGTCATACATACTTTACCTTCAGGTGTTCTCTTTTTTTACCAACCCCTAGAATGTTGTGAATGTGCTTGGAGTAAAACTGGTCTTTGGTTGCAGTTGTAGCATATTGACCAAAATGTGCCAGACTGACTGATACTCTCTTGATGCTAGCAAAGAATGTTTCATAGGCACTCTAATTAACCTGGACATTACTACAGAAAAACTTAATATTTGCTGGCTTTCATAGCAATAGCAATAGCAATAGCACTTAGACTTATATACCGCTTCATAGTGCTTTACAGCCCTCTCTAAGCGGTTCACAGAGTCAGCATATTGCCCCCAACAATCTGGGTCCTCATTTTACCCACCTCAGAAGGATGGAAGGCTGAGTCAACCTTGAGCCGGTGAGATTTGAACCACCGAACTGCAGCTAGCAGTCAGCTGAAGTAGCCTGCAGTGCTGCACTCTAACCACTGTGCCACCTCAGCTCTTTCATACCCTTAATCTCATGGAAAAGGAAGACTATTAATAGATTGTCAACATTGAGTGGGTCATAACTGAGTGGAGGAGACAGTCTTGTAGGTCTATTGATGCCTCAGGGTCAAAACATGAAGTGTTTGATTGCTTGTTTAGCCTATCATCTGGACTTCTACTTCTTCATTCCCTGACAAGTTTGCTTGAGGAAGGAATGTGACAGGAGAAGCAATGAGAACCAGGAAGGAAAATGTTTCTGTGATAATAATATACAGAATACAATACAGTATCTCTTTTGCAGATATATAACAAAAGAGAGCAGGCACCTGTAATCATTTTCAGAACCATAACTAATATAGAAACATGGATCTTCTTATATAATGTGATGTGTTCTCATTAAAAGGCTAATATATAAATTGGTCCTTGATATTGATATCGAGAGATGCCAAAGATGCCAATTGTTTTATGCAAAAGTCTTTGCACATAATGAATGAATAAATATTTGATACTGTGGCCAAGCAGGATGTTGGAGTGATGTCCCAAAAGTAATATAATAGTTGTAGTTACTGTAATATCTGTTTCTGCAGCAAGAACAGTTTGAAATGTTTAAGGTAAATTAAAGTCTGATAAATTAGCAATGCAGAGTGACAGCATGGTGAGGAAGTTTAACCATAGACATGGCAGGTAAACCTTGAGAGATAGGTTGTTCAAGAGAGAATATGAGCAGTCTAAGCCAAACAAATAACTGAATTAAAGTGGGTCAGATTGAGAAGATGACAATAGAAACTGAATATCAAGGCAAGATAACAGCTGTATGTACATGGCACATACAAAAGGTGTAAGAGAACTGGTGACAGGAAATGACTCATTCCATTCATGGTCACCAGGGATTTTTTCCACCTTTGGTATGTTCATCAGGTTCTGCTCCTACACAGCTTTCATTCATTTAAATAGGGGTTCTGTAGGAACACTGCGTGATGAATAAAGGTTGTTTAGCAGAACTGTTTAGGAAAATGTATTCAGCATCTCACAGAAAAGCATTTTTTTTCCCATGGAAATCACCAAGTTCATAATTCTAAAAAAAAAATCAGGTAAATGTATTTCAACAGTTCATGAATCATCTTACAAAGGGCTTCACACTTTAATAAATTAAAAAATCCATACTGGATGAATATTTGTTATCTAGAGAAGACAATGCTGCCTTCTTAGTACTTTGCTTTTTTCAGTGCAGGTTTAGTGTTGGCCATTATATTCTCTAGGTTCTCCTGATTTTCTTTTTGTTCATGCTTCACTCTAGGTAGCTCCTTAGGTTTGTATTATTGAAAGAATGGTACTGTGATGTATTTTGCAAGAAATACCAGAATTTTTACCAGGCTCCACTTAGATGAACTCAAGAACAAAGCTTTTATTTGTCTTGAGCTTAGAAAACTATTTTTTTTTCACTCTGGGAAAATGTTCTCACACTGCACTTTTATCATGTTTGGAGGCTGGGGGTGTGGGGGTGTTGAATGATGAACAATAGTCTTCAACTGAATCTTGATAAAATATAGTAATTATGGATAGGCTGGAGAAGAAATGTGATGAAAAAAAATAAATCAACTCATAAGTCAAGGACTACCTGTAAATATCCATTTAAATTTATCTGGTTTTGAGTGCAGAAAGTAGTAGCTTAAATAGAAGGTGACTAGTTGGCTACAAAACAGGTATGGAATTCTCTGTCTTTATAAGCTTGCCCAGCCTAAGTAATAAGTTCTCCATCTTTGTTACTTAGGATGAAGGTGGATTTAGATGCAATATCCAATGTGAATATGTGGATATGTTCAACATGGGTATGTGGAGCCCAAATTGTGCCTCTCTTAAGATAATTCTCCCTGATTTACAGTGTCATTTCTTCTGCCTTGCCAACAGCAGCCAATCTCATGGCTTGGAGGCAGAGAAAGACATAATTTAATGTCATCACAAGATTATGTCAAGTCTGGAAAAATGGGTAAAGGTGAATCTGCTTAAATTCAATTTTTATTCTGCTAAGGAGTTTTGGGGATTTTTTTCCCATTCCAAGTTTTTGGAATTAAACCATTGTATGTCTAAATAAATTGTGCATCTGCTTCATATTGCCAGTAGGAGTCCTAAAAAGGCTGTGTGTTATGTGGCTCTTGCTGAGACTGCATTTTTTTTTAGAAAACTCTTAACTATCTCATTTTATGTATTTAATAAAATATAAAGCAGGAATATTGATTCGCACTGTTGATACCTTTAGATCTAAATCCATATGTCTAGCCACAATATTTTTATTGAACCTTATTAGTGTGCCTGCATGTGCAGCAACCTGACTTGTTTACCTGCGTATAAGTTCCAATATCCTCTTTCTCCACAAAATGAGACAGATAGAATCTGTCTTTAGAATATATTTTTTTTAAACTTCATTTGTGTGTGATCACCTGCAAAGGCTCTAATAATGTTTTCATAATGAACACATGCATTCACACATCTTTTGTTTGTCCATCAGTTTGTGATGTTATTTTTAATACCTGGATTTATGGTATCTGTATTGCTTCTTCTGTTTCTTCAGTCTGGGGTCCTGATAATGGAAATCCAGTCAATTGAGCTGAGGTGATGGTTTTCTTTTAATTATGATTTGCCACTGGATTAGAAAGCCAAATTCTCCTGTTTGCCATCTATAGACTCCAATTCCAATGAGTGGAATGAAGATAATTGAACCTCAAGGGAATGCCTGGGGCTTTAAATGTACAAACAGAATGTGGCTAAATGAGTGTGTTGTGGGTGTGCATGTGCAGAAAAGATTCAAAAGGCTTTAATTAATCTTATTCAGTTCCTTTTCCCCTTACATTATAGTAGACTACATTGGACTCACTTCTTCAGATTTCTTCTGTGGTAATAAATAGCAAAATCTTCATGAGTTCACTGTGCATTTAGAACCATCTCAATGCCAAATTGTATATCTCTAGTCATTTTCAAGTTTTAACATTTGTTTTCTTATTCATTGTTATAAATATGTAGTATATGCAATTAAATGTCATTCCCTTTCTCTCTAAAGAACACACTCATGTTGTAAATCATATTTGTATTCTCCCCTTAAGTTTTGCTTGGTGGGCTGAGCAGATACCTCTGCGGGGTGCCACAGGGGGAGGGAAGCAGAGAAAGTCCCAGATAAGGAGTGTGTGTGTGTGTGTGTGTGTGTGTGTGTGTGTGTGTACACACGCATGTATGTGCGCGCGCGTGCCACAAAGAGATGGGGAGGCTGTGCACAAGTTGGCAGAGGTGGGTGTGATCAAAAAGGGTGTGGGGTCCATATGAGCATATGAAGGCCAGCAAGGAGTGTGATGGTGTGGGTGGGCATTTTTTTGAGCGTAGGGAAGCTCAGAAAAGAATGTTCTTTTGTGTGGTGGCCAGGAATGCCAGAGAAAGAGGGTGCAGTGTGTGTGAGAGAGCACAGGAAAGCCCAAAAAGGAAGCACTGGTGCATTTGTGTATGTACTGTATATGGAGTACAGGAAAGTCAGGGAAGGAGGTGAGATTTTCCCTGTTGACTTCCCCATTGATTTAGTTGAGGGGACCTGGTAAGGAGCATTAGAAATGACAGCAATGTGGTAGCATTGAAGTGACCACAGCTTTGCCATATTTTAATCCTTTGGGCGTGATGGGTCCTGGCTTTTGGACATTTCTGTAACTTAGCTCATTTGAGATGTATTAGTTCAAAAATTATTGCCCTATGATGTACCCTTTCACCATATTGAAGGTTACAAACAAATAGCGAGGAGATTTTTAGTAGTACATAGATCGCTTCATGGAGAAAACCCCATTCCTCCCATATGAAGAGTTAATGATTGTGTTTATTCTGTTTGCAGTGTAAATGTTTAAATATTTATTTCCCATTCAGATAAAATTGGCATATACACAGAACTTTCTAAGCTCTAGTATATAAATGTTCAGATTAGAGAATTTAAGTTTCATTTTATATTCTATTACGATTTCAGATTCCTCTGCTGGCTCCTGATAGAAACACAATATTGTTAGTAAATATTTTGCACATGTAATTGGGATCATTATATTTATTTTACAATTCAGCCATTATGTTTACTATGTATAGCTATAATATTTATCCATGTATTTATATAGCTATAATATTAACAGAATAAACATTTTAAAGAAGATATTCCTTAATAGAGAATATATAGGTAGTCCTCAACTTACAACAGTTCACTTAATTACTGTTTGAAGTTACTGAAAAAAGTGACTTATGACTGTTTTTCACATGTACAATCATTGCAGTAACCCCATGTCATGTGATCAAAATCCAGATGCTGAGCAACTGACTCGTATTTATGACAATTGCAGTGTCCCAGGGACATGTGATCCCCTTTTGCGACCTGACAAGCAAAGTCCATAGGGAAGACATATTTACTTAACAACTGTGTTACTAACTTAACAATTGCAGTGATTCACTTAACAACGGTGGCAAGAAAGGTTGTAAAATGGGGCAAAATTCACTTAACAACTGTCCTGCTTAGCAACAAAAGAATGGGGCTCAGTTGTAGTTGTAAGTCAAGAACTACCTGCATTAAGGCTTGGTTCACTGAATTCTAAACTGTGGTGTATCTTTCATCAGTTTATCAGCTGATATCTATGTATAGTCTTCTTTATTCTGGGATGATTGATTGGTTGGATTAAAATGGCTTCTTAAGAACTATTACAGCCCATGACCCATCTAGTAATTGCAACTTCCTTTGCTTTAGGTTTGGGGGTTTTCTTTGTTTGTGAATGTTTTGGCAAAATGTAACCAAATTTGTTATTTGAATCAAGACTAAATTCGATTAAAGAAACTTTAATGTGATTCTCATCTTTAGCAACAAACTTTGGTGAAGATTTTTAAGAAGCATTCATATAAAACATCTACATACATTTCAGTTTGGGCATCTTGCTAACATGTATCTAAATAATTATTGTATTAGTTTTCATTAACCAATACCCTTCAAATGCAGTTCAATTCTGCCCAGCTCAAGGTTGACTCAGCCTTCCATCTTTTCGAGGTTGGTAAAATGAGGACCCACATATGCTGACTCTGTAAACTGTAAAATTAGAGAGGGCTGTAAAGCACTACGAAGTGGTATATAAGTCTAAATGCTATTGCTATTGCTATTACAACTGCTAGGATTTCCAGCCAGCAGCAAACTACTTTGTGTTGGCTTGGAGTTGCCATTCTAATATAGCTGAAAGGCTTGCATTAGGGAAACCACTCAAACAATTCTACAGTTGATATGTTTAAAATAACATTTTATTTTTATTTGTTTGTTTATTCAATTTGTATAGTTGTCCATCTCAAACAAGTGACTCATTTCATGGGGAAGGAATAAAAAAAGAAATCCAAGTATTATTTATTTTTCTATTTTTTGTACACTTGATTAACTAAATAGCCACGTAGAATTACTGGAGGTAGTATACAAATCAATAAATACGTTTAAGAAAAGAAATAAATTTCCCCACATTGTCATTATAGTAATATGAGTTTATCAATAGAAATCTTTAAAAAATGAATTTGCTTAAGTGAATTACTAATAGTGGAAATATAACCTTTAACTTATTCCCTGTGCTGTTCCATTTTATGTGCCTTTGTCTTTTATAACTGTAACATATTGCAATAAATCAGGTGGCAGATGCGGTATTAATGATAATATATGTTTTCTGAATTTTGGCTTGCCTTCACAAATACTGCTTGAATGTTGTATTTTGAAAAGATTCCTGTGTTTGCATATTTGATAATGGTATATAGTTCTCCCCAATCTTTTGTTTCCTAGTTACTCAACATCTTAAACCATAGAACAGTAGATTCTAAGAATATATGACTGTTTTGCTTTTCTTTTGTTTCTGCTTACTTAAGGCAAATTGTGTATATAATTGTATATTAAAGTCCTATACTTACTTATTAGAAATTGAGCTCCATCAAATATGGAAGTAATTACTTTGGAGTAATTTCACAAAATAAAAACATTATGCCCATTATGCCCTAACAATTAACCACGGCCAACTCACCATGACCAACTCACCATGGCCAACTCGCCACAGCCTGATGCCATGAAACCTATTACAAAATAAAACTCATAGGACTCAGAATGGGCCAACTTGCCACAGCCAACTTGCCACAGCCAACTTGCCACAGCCAACTTACTACGGCCAACTTGATGAGTTGGCCCATTCTGGGTCCTATGAGTTTTATTTTGTAATAGGTTTCGTGGCATCCGAACATCCTGACTATCCAGAGTATGCATGGATAAAATTACTTCACAGTGTTTTACTTGGTATTGATATAGATCACCTTAAATAATTGTTTGATTAACCGTTGTTTGTTGAAGTAAATTGGATATATGCCAAAATCAGTCTTTCAGATGAGAAAAGTGATCATGGCTTGTTTGTTCAATTCCTGCCTCCCATTATACCTGTGTCAATTAGTTATCAGCTTAAGCAAGCATAAAAATAAACTAGGAATAATATTGATGACCCATTTCTAACATAGAGCAAAGAGTTTCTCTAACTCAGGGGTCCCCAAACTTGGCAACTCTAAGACTTGTGGACTTCAACTCCCAGAATTCTCCAGCCAGCTGGCTGGAGAATTCTGGGAGTTGAAGTCCACAAATCTTAAAGTTGCCAAGTTTGAAGACCTCTGCTCTAACTAATACTTTTAAACTAAGATTCATCAAACTTTTTCTTAAAGTCTTTGTTTCTTCTACCTTGCTACCCAACTTTTATTATCTCAAACCTGTACTCCACTGGGACATACAAATTCCATTTGTGTTCTTTTATAAATTCATTCTGTTGTGTTATTAAATTAATGTGCTTTTAAAAAAATAAAATTTGCAAAGATATATTCAAATTTATTTGAATATTTGACTATTTGAATATATATTTATTTGAATATATTCTTTGATTATTTCCCCATTTTACAATAACATTCTATTCTTATTTTGTGTGGGTGTGTTCTTTTTGTGTGTGCTCAGAGTAACAGTAGAAAATTTGGAGATTAATAATTACATTTTAATCCACATATTAGTCTAGGACAGTGATGGCAAACCTTTTTTTCCTCGGGTGCCGAAAGCGTGTGCGCGCGTGCTATTGCACACGTGCGAGTGCCCACACCCATAATTCAATGCCTGGGGAGGGTGAAAACAGCCTCCCCCACCCCCGGAGGCCAGAAACGCCCATTTCCTGACTTCCAGTGGGCCTGGTGGGCCTGTTTTTCGTCCTCCCCAGGCTCCAGAGGCTTCCCTGGAGCCTGGGGAGGGCGAAAACACCCTCCCTCGCTCCCCGGAGTCCGAAAACGCCCTCCCAGAGCCTCCGCGCAAGCTGAAAATCAGCTGGCCGGCACGCACATGCGCGCTGGAGCTGAGCTAGGGCAACGGCTTGCGTGCCGGCAGATATGGCTCGGCGTGCCACCTGTGGCACCCGTGCCATAGGTTCGCCATCAGTGTTCTAGGAGGTGCAGAACAAGACACCTGTCACCAGACTTCTAAAAGACCGAATGCTTCAAGTATCCCTTGTCCATACCACAGATAGCCTTTGCTTAACATCCACTCATTCAGCAACTGTTTGAAGTTACAATGACACCGAATGAGGGGTGTTTACAATGGATCCTTGTAGATGCAGTCATTGCAGTCTCTCCATGGTCAGGTGATCATGATTCAGGTGCTTGTAAACTGGCTCACAATTATAACATTGCAGCATCCCACCATCTCATAATTTTCTTTGCCACATTCACTGCCAACCTTCCAATAGCCAATGTCAATAGAGAAGCCAGTAGGAGATCAAAAATAGTGATCACATGACCTGGGATACTGTGTCTGTGTGGGAACAGCAACTGGGACTGCTGGGACTGCTGTTATAAATGACATATGATATCACACCTTACAACCAAATCTTTTAGAGACAGTCTCTACGTATAGTGGATTAAAAAAAAAGCACTGATTAGGTATTTTCATTGCACTCTTTATTAGTGATCCTGATAGGTGATGTAGGGCAGACAAGTGACAAGCTTATAAAATTTGTCTACTTGGAAGTAAATCATATCTATCTATCTATCTATCTATCTATCTATCTATCTATCTATCTATCTATTTATATATCTATCTATCTGT
>QLTV01012198.1:7747525-7768711 GCA_003457575.1 Thermophis baileyi | reverse complement strand
ATAAATATGGCATGCTATATGTGCATGCTAATAAAATAAAATAAAAATAAAACCTACTGGCTTGCAGAAGATTTAAACTCATCTCCTCAATCAGTAGACATATCGGCTGGAAGTGATAATAGAAATAGAATTCTTTATTGGCCAAGTGTGATTGGACACACAATGAATTTGTCTTTGATGCATATGCTCTCAGTGTACATAAGGAGAATAAAATACATTCATCAAGAATAAAAAGATACAACACTTAGTGATAGTCAAGGTTACTAATAAGCTATCAAATTGTACTAGGAAACAAATAAAAACAATATAATTGAAAGATACAAGCAATATGGTTATAGTCAGGGGTGGGCTTCAAAAATTTTAGCAAGGGGTTCTCTGCCCGGTTACTGTGTGGGCATGGCTATGGTGGGCGTGGCCTAGTCGGCCTCCTGCACCATGGCGGGGGGGGGCTTTTTGTCCTCCCCGGACTCCGGAGGCTTAACCCGAGCCTCTGGGAGGGTGAAAATGGCCTCCCAGGCTCCGGAGTCCCTCTGGAGGCCAGAAACAGGCCTGCGTGGGGACTCCTAGGAGGGGGTGGCGGGGCCAGCCAGGACTGGGATTTGGGGGTTCTCCGAATTGCACAGAATCTTAGCTAGAGGTTCTCCCAAATCCCTGTGAACCCCCAGCAGCCCACCCCTGGTTACAGTCATAAGTGGAAAGAGATAGGTACTAGGAAGGATGAGAAGAATAATAGTAATACAGTCTTTGTAAATTATTTGACAGTGTTGTGGGAATTAGTTGTTAAGCAGAGTGATGGCATTCGGGGAAAAACTGTCCTTGTGTCTACCGTAGTTGTTTTGGTGTACAGTGCCCTATAGCGTCTTTTTGAGGTTAGAAGTTGAAACAATTTATGTCCAGGATGTGAGGGGTCTGTAGATATTTTCACAGCCCTCTTTTTGACTCATGCAGTATACAGATCTTCAATGGAAGGCAGGTTGGTAGCAATTGTTTTTTCTGCAGTTCTAATTATCCGTTGAAGTCTGTGTTTGTCTTGTTTGGTTGCAGAGCCAAACCAGACAGTTATGGAGTTATGGAGATTAAAAAATGCTCCTTTGCATGTGAATTACACATAGTAACCACTCCCAGCATGAAATATGAAAATAGTTCCATCAGTTGGATCTCTACATTTTGACATGAGCATCTGCCTATAACAGAGCAGTTACTCATTCATAGTTTTTCTCCTTGCAGATATCTGCAATGGAGTGATGTCCAAGAAATTTGAAACACTGCTATGTTAAGATATCGTAGTGGGACAGTCAATTCAGTCTCATTTATTGTGAGAACTTAGGCAGGAATAGAAAATTGGGGTTGTTAACAAGCTTTGAAAGACCCCAAAGAAATATAAATCCTAAGATTTTCAGCTAGCTGTCATGAAAAAATAATACAGATTATAATCCTCCATAATATAAAATAGGAAAAGCGTTCAGCTTTTGTGGTGAAGATCACATTTCAAGTAGTCCTTATTTAGTGACTGCAATTGGTTTCAGTGAAATGGTTGCTAAGTGACCCAGTTGCTAAAGAAATAGAGAAAGATGTTGCGAAGATCACCAAATTTCCCCCCCAAACTATATTTCCCCCCTTTTTTTGCTGCATGAAACTGACCAGACCATTGTCAGTTTCATGTTGAAGGGGTTTTTTTTTCTCCTAAATGTATGCATTGTTTGGAAAATGAATTATTACCATCATACTTGTAAACAGTTGTTGTCCAAGGGAGTTACTAAATAAGGACTACCTGTACTTTAAATTATTAACCATTCATGCTTGGCAATAAAGAAGGTTCCAGATATGATTCCTAGAATTGATGCAAAAAGAAAGACAAACATATGTTTGAGGAACTGCCAGATCCCTGAGTTGAACTAACAGAAATTAGCTCAATGCTTAACATGCATAGCTAGGTAGGAATATTTTTGCATACTAGAATCAAGCCACTTTAAGCAAATTTTTGTTCTCTATCACTATAGAGTTCACATAATAGGCACCCTTTCTTATATCCACTTCAGTTTAAAACTGGCACTTCTGTTTCCTATCTTCCTATTTCAGTGGACACCTTGCTCCACATTGCTAGCAGCTGAATGTTGACACAAATCAACATTTCTTCAGTGAGAAATTCATACCTTCTCTAAGAACTCCTAGAGAAGCAAAGCAGGAGATTACCCCAAATATATAGTCAATTGAGAGTCATAGAACATTATAGCTTGCTGCTAATATACATATAGGATATTCACTTTCAGATTACAGAATAGTTGTATGATATATTTATTCATACTTTTTATTTATAGATGCATCTTAAGCATACACCCATACTATGTAATGTATGAAGTGGCATGTCTTGCAAGATCAAGCATATACTTAGCCTGTTTATCTGTTTTGCTTGAGCCTAATACATCCATTATGATCACTGTGTGATAGATCTAACATTGTTTGTTTTCATACTGTGTACATGTGAGAAAACATTTAAAAAACATCAAGCTGATGGATAAAATGTAGAGTATATATCAATCTTGCTGACGATAAACAACAATAATGGCAGTTGCAACAACAGTATGCCTATTTCAGCTGCCATTATTATGGGCTTCAGTGAGTACACGAACTCTTACTCAGTAATTACTAGAACTATAAAAACAAATAGTTCAAAGCAAAATACACTTATTTGTCACTTTTGATCTCCTTCCTTGGACTCTGGCTTTAGACTCTGGCAGTTAACTTGTCACTCATGAAGAATGGGATAAATCTTTTCCAAAGCTGAATGATAGCAATTACCATAATGACACAGTATGTCACTTTCTTTTTGCATGTGCCAAGCTTAATATGTGGAGAGGGTATTGAGAAAAGTGGGGAAGAAAAGAAATCAATGATCTGCTATAACATAAGGGGAGGAAATGAAAAGAAAGTTAGCTCCATCTTTTGTATCTCCGTTTTAACAGGCCCATTGTCTTCAGATCCTGAATACCCCTCAGTTCTTTTTTCTGGCTGTTGGTTTTACAAGCCCGTTTTAGAATCGTGAGCATTTTGTTCTTAGGCAAAATTTAGGAAGTGTTGAGTTTCAGAAATCTAGCTGGAGTTTCTTTGTGACAAAATCAGTAATTGTGGAGCGATGGTCTACTTCTGATACAACTTTTACCTGCTTTTACCAGGCCATCTGGAGAGTAGTTTCCTTCCTATTTATTTTGGCTAAACTTTTTCAGAGTATCTTCTCAGGATTTTATTACCAAGTGATTTTCAGAACTCAAATAGGACTACTGTGATTCTAATAATGACACAAAGTGTTCCAACATGGGGGAGAGATTCTAATATGGGACAATCCATATAGAGGTAGTTCTCGACTTACATTTAGTTCATTTAGTGACCATTCAAAGTTACAAAGGCACTGAAAAAAGTGACTTATGACCATTTTTCACACTTACGACCATTGCAGCATCTCCATGGTCATGTGATCAAAATTCAGATGCTTGGCAACTCACATTTATGATGGTTGCAGTGTCCCAGGATCATATGATCACCTTTTGTGACCTTCTGACAAGCAAAGTCAATGGGAAGGCCAGATTCGCTTAACAACCGTGTTACTAATTTAACAACTGCAGTGATTCACTTAACAACTGTGTCAAGAAAGATTGTAAAATGGGACAAAACTCACTTAACAACTATCTCACTTAGCAACAAAAAATTGTTGCTCAATTGTGGTGGTAAATCAAGGACTACCTGTATCTTTTGAGAGAAGGAGGAATAACAAGGATCAAATAGAGGATGTAGCGGATGAGCTGTGATCAATTAAATGATTGTTTCTGAATCTTGGCATTGTATCTGGACTTCAACTCCCAGAATTCCTCAGCCAATATATTCAGTCTGGAGGGAAGGAGGAAATGCATAGGTGGATGTACGGATAGATCAAAATAGTGATATCAAAGGGAATATGTAATACAAATATCTCTTTTTCCTTCTGCTCTTGGGATTGATTTGGTTTATCTCAACTACTATTTTAAGCACAAGATCTGAGAAAGAGTTCAACATTGTATTTTTTTATTAGCAAAAAATGGAATAAGAAGATTGGGATTATTTCTTGAAAGGGATTGGAACAATAAAATATTTAGATCTGTGGTTTTTGCTTTTTAAATTTTGGGGATTGCTCTGTTAAGTCTGTTTTAGGACTCTTAAGTTTATCTTTATTATTATTGTTACATTGTTTCTTATTGTGTTTATCTTTTGTTGTGGCCAAAACCTGCTCACGTAAAGCAACCAAATAATTTTGACAATTAACAACATAATTTTATTATTATGCAGTCAATGAACAGTATACACTGAACTCCCAACTGACCAGCAATCATTGGCAACTTGCTGGTCAGCCCTTTGCAAAGGTAGAATGATAGCTTTCATACCCTGGGCCTACCACAAGGAAACTATACAAAAAAGCAGACATAGTGTAAGTTAGAGCATGGCATTGGGATTTCTTTGATAAATCCATATCTGTGACCTTCTCCTTATGTATCCCTTCCTACTAGGTCAGCATGTCAGCTATACTATTTTTGATACAATATAAATATTTTAATTACCGAGCCACAGGTTCTTGCCTGATTCCTCTCCATATCACCACTTAGAGCCACTTTGGTTTTCTATAAAGGGAACTTTAAGCAGTTCATAGGTGAGTGGGCATGCAGGGAAACATCTTATTTGCTATTCAGTGCAGCTCACATGTACATTTGAGATGTATCTTTTATCATAACACTTTCTGTTTGGCTGCAATAGCGACAGTGTGTGATATTAAGTCTTTGGAAATTGTCCAGAGGATATTGCTCATGGGATGGTAAAAATGTTGGAAATTTATGATATACACCAGATGCACAGTGATCTTTCATTTGAACTGCATGTGCCCTATATAGCATATTCTAAAAAATATTGGCAATATGTAAGATCATGTTGATGGAAAAGTCAATGCAGAAAGAATTCCTTAATGCTTGAAAGCTTAAAAACTTTCTCCAAAAGTACATTGAAAACCCATCCGTGAAAGAAAAATAAAAACTGAACAAAAATACCTCTTTGGCAGCATCTTTCAGAAAAAAGCTTTAGTATCATTCAATCACACTCTCTGTTGCTAGTTTTTGTCTCAATGTGCTTTTTTTCCCTTTTCCTTTTCCTATTCATCATTCTGGTTTATTAATCATGGATTCTTAGGGCCGATGAGAACACTTTAGTGTCATGAATTTAAAGGCTTCATTTCTTCAGTTATTACTTTACAAATCAAATGGATTGTGAACAATTGAGCTTGGTACTACCAGAGTACTTATTTAGGATTGGTGATATAATTTTACCTGACAGCAATTAAAAGAATTCAGCTACTTGTCGTGACAGCAAATGGAGCGGGAAGGGAAGTGCCACTTCAAGGGTGTGGTGTGTGCTTATTATGCAGATAACCCTTCTAGAAGAATGGGCTTTGCCTTCTCAAAGAATTTCGTATCACACTGTAATCCTAACTTTAAAAAATATATTTGATTGCAAGGCTGTCATTCTAGCAGTACTGATATTTATTTGCTTAACTAAATGGAAACAATTCAAAACAAAAACAATTTGAACTGAGGTCTCTTACTTTTCTTCATGTTACTTACTTAAGAAAGTTCATGGAATACTCTGTCCTCTTTGCTACTTTCACTCAAAGCTTTTTATCTTATTTTCCCATCTCTCTGACACTTATTTTTCTTGCATCATATGAAAAAATATATATAATCCTATATTAACTAAATGTTCAGTTCAGAATTCACTAAGAAGACAATACAGGTGTAAAATGGACAGAAATTCTATGGATTGATCCAGCATGTGTTCTCTACTCTCTCTCTCTCTCTCTCTCTCTCTCTCTCTCTTCCCTAAGAAATTGTTCTTTCTTAGTTGTTCTCTGTTTAAATAGTGTATTGATCCATCATGTGTTCTCTCCTCTCTCTCTCTCTCTCTCTCTCTCTCTCTCTCTCTTCCCTAAGAAATTGTTCTTTCTTAGTTGTTCTCTGTTTAAATAGATGGTCTCTACTTCTTATGTTTATTAAATATTCTGAATTTTTATGCATGTATATTCAGAATGCAGTTCTACTTGATTCACTGTGGCTTACTCCATGGAAATAGTTATATGAATTCAATTTTAATTTGGTCTAAAGTTTAACATTTAAAGTATAACAACACATATTGATTATAGCCAGAAAGGTGAAACAATAGTTCTCCAGGGATTGCTGAACTATATGCTCCCAGTAGCCTTCATTATTGGTCAAAACAACAAAACTTTTGGAAGCTGTAATTCGGCAACCTCTGGAAAGTCAAAGTCTTGCCCCTGGTTCCACTTTGGAAAAAAGCATTAGGATGCATCTCTATTTATGTCAATATGCCCCCCAAGGGTCTGGACACATTCACTTTCATGCATGAACTTAGTCTTATTTATCATCCATGTTATAAATTTATCATGCAATGCTAGAAGCAGGGTTTTTATAACAGGGTTACAAAATTATTTCCCTTTGTTCTAAGTTATTTCTCTTCCAACTTTTCATCTAGGAAAGATTCTTGAATCAATTTTTGTACTTTACAATTGGATTGTTTAAAAGCAGTCTGTTTTACATTTTAAAGCACATTTTTTATAAGCCCTGTATTTCTAACGCTGTGTTTGCAAAGTCCACGGCTTATGCAGTTAAGATAGCTCCATTCCAGTTACAAGAAAAGGCTGGTACTTGGTGATTTCCACTACTTACAGTACAAAAAACAAAAATGTTTCCTCTTGGCCCATTGAACACAACATTGCTAGAAATAAACAGGGAATACAAAGTGGTGGTGGATAATGGAGAGACATAGCTGACTGAACAGTGAAGAGGAGTGTTTCATACTACAACAAGCTGCTCTAAATTTTGTTTTTGCTTTTTCTGTTTTAGTATTCTGTTATAATTACTTGTTCCTCTTTCAGAATTCAAGAAGCTTTTAATTTATATAGGGTGCATATTAATAATTGTAACTAACAAGAATACAAGTAGTTCTTGACTTATGACCATAATTGAGCCCAAAATTTCTGTTGTTAAGTGAGACATTTGTTAAGTGAGTTTTGCCCCCATTTTACGATCTTTCTTGCCACAGTTGTTAAGTGCATCACTGCAGTTGATAAGTTAGTAACCTGGTTGTTAGGTGAATCTGGCTCTCCCATTGACTTTGCTTGTCAGAAGGTTGCAAAAGGTGATCACATGATCTTGGGATATAGCAGAGGTCATAAATATGAACCAGTTGCCAAGCATCTGAATTTTGATCACTTGACCATGGAGATCATAAGTGTGAAAAACAGTCAAAAGTCCCTTTTTTCAGTGCTGTTGTAACTTTGGACAGTCAGTAAATGAACTGTTGTAACTCGAGGACTACCTGTATAAATGTTAGCTCCATTCTACAGCTGATGATTGGATCCTAAACAAAAGATAAATTTATGAACTGACTCCTCTGAAAAGCAGTGGAAAAGGCCTTTAAAATATTCTCCCCTCCGATGTTTGTGAAGGCCCAGCTATTATTCACTTCAGACAGTTTAAAAGTTTAGTTGCATCTATTTTTTTAAGTGCATCATTTAAAAAAAAAGAATTTTGTAACTCAAGCATAGATTGATCACTTAAGTAGTTTGCAGAATAAATAAAGGAAATAATGGAAATCTAGATATAAATATAAATGTAGATCAAGATGCTATGATATTAATAAAAAATATAACACATCCTGACAAGAGGAAAATGTGTCTAGCTGATCTGAGTTTGCTGTTTTCCAGCTAAATATTAAAGGATAATTTCAAGGCCATTCATTTTCCTTTTCATGCTTCTGACGTGAAACTGGATCTAAACTGGATAACTTTCAGATGCAGGACTAACATTTATAAAGTTGGAAAAGAGAACTGCTTACCAACTTTCAGTTTTTCCTTTGTTTTGCTAGAAAACATGGAAAAGTTTATTAGAGTTGGTTGCCTTGGAAAATATTCTACTTTTGCCAGGAACTTCTGTGCTCCTTATAGTAGAACTCCTGAGCTATTTCAAGCAGGCTTTTAACAGATGGCGAGTCATTTGTTTGCAATCAAACTTGGTAAAATCCAAACTGGACTCCTGACTCTGTTTTAAGTAGCTTGTTCCTTTGGCTGTGCCAACCAGCCCATAACTAAACTCCCTGAGCTTTTGGTACAATTAATAAATCATAAGAAAAGGACTGCTAGGAAGTATAAGGGGTTTTTTTTTGGTCTTCTACCCAGGAGTGGGTTCTGGCTTACCTCGCTGCCAGTTCGCTTCCTCACGTGCCGCGTGTGCGTGCGCACATGCGCAGTGCTAAAAACTCAGCTTCTGTGCATGCGCAGAAACAAAAAACAAGATGGCAGTGCCTATGGCACCGCCGAGAGAGCCGGTTCGGGGACATGTCCAGCCGGCCATCGCTGCCGGTTCGGTGAGTGGGGGGGAATTCTCACTACCGGTTCTATAGAGCCAGTCCAAACCGGCAGGAACCCACTTCTGCTTCTACCAGTAAGGCTCAGTTATAAGTCTCTTCATTTCTAAAGCAAGTGTGAAATTAGCCACTTGTTAATACAATATTTAAATTTTACCTGTGAAAATTACGTGTTTTGTACAAAGACATGTATGATTTAATGGTGTGAATGAAGTATATTTCACCCATTGAAGTTTTCCACTTCTTTGAGAAAGTTAACCAACAATTCATGAGGCGGTTGTAGATTTTTTAGAGGTTTTAGATTTATTTATAGATATTTAGTTTTGTATTTCCATGTGATGCTTCGGCAAGAGAAAAATCCTAGTTACCTGTAATAGAATTATAAATGGAGCAGCATTTTCTATTTTGGCTGCTATGTGGCATTTTACAGGCTTCTTAGATTTTGGTGAAAATAAGAGCATAATTTTCTTATGCAAATATTGTGCCTACCAAGACGGGCACTATTTTATTAAATTTATTGGAACCCATGCTGGAGAAAATTTCACTGTGTGCAGTAATGGGCTAAAAGTAGATGAATTTTCCTATGCTAAAGCATGTGCTTCATATACATATGTGATCCAGGATTCTACTCTTTACACTTAAAAATATTTTATGAGTTGTGAAAAATCTTAGCATGGAAACTCCTGGGCCAGTTTGCCAAAATATGAATACTGAGGATTCCGTATGATCATCCACTTTCTCCAATGTTCTTTCTGTTAGAACTTTTTTATTTTGTTTTTTTAACAATGTTACATTTTTGAGCAAAAATCAAATATACACAAAAGAATAGAATAGAATAGAATAGAATAGAATAGAATAGAATAGAATAGAATAGAATAGAATAGAATAGAATAGAATAGAATAGAATAGAATTTTTTATTGGCCAAGTGTGATTGGACACACAAGGAATTTGTCATGGTGCATATGCTCTCAGTGTACATAAAAGAAAAGATAAGTTCGTCAAGAATCAAAAGGTACAACACTTAATGATAGTCCGGGTACAAATAAGCAATCAAATCATATTAGGAACCAGTCAATATAAATTGTAAGGATACAAGCAACAAAGTTACAGTCATACAGTCATTTGTGGGAGGAGATGGGTGATGGGAACGATGAGAAGATTAATAGTAGTGCAGACTTAGTAAATAGTTTGACAGTGTTGAGGGAATTATTTGTTTAGCAGAGTGATGGCTTTCGGTGTCTAGTTGTTCTGGTGTGCAGTGCTCTATAGCGTCGTTTTGAGGTAGGAGTTGAAACAGTTTGTGTCCAGGATGTGAGGGGTCTGTAAATATTTTCACAGCCCTCTTTTTGACTCGTGCAGATATGCAGATATAACTATACATCATTTATATGAGCTAAGAGAAATGGTAGCTAGATCCAGCTTTTGCTGGTGGGTAACATATTTTCTATTTATTGTTGTCAATAAGCATCACTCTACAAATATACTATTGAAAAGTCTGTAGTCTAAAATAATGACGTTCTGGATAGCCTCTGCCATTTAGGATTGATTACCACATAGTAAAGGTACTGACAGTCAAGAAATACAGAATGCTGTAAACTAGCAATTGGTAGAGTAGAAATGAAGACCTTGGAAAAGATATTCAGTAACATGACTATGTCTAAGAAATTCAGAATTACATAGCCAGGGATTTTCCTGTGATACTGTATACAGTCATGTGAAAAAGCAAGTACACCCTCTTTGAGTTCTATGGTTTTACGTATCGGGACATAGTAATGAATCTTAAAGAAGCAGTATAGAAAGAATATTGACACTTTTGATCTTTGATGTTTGGGGAAAAAATCCTGAATATATAGTATCATGGATAGCCAAAATATCAAACAAATGTCCCTTCTTGCCCCCATAAGAGCCGAGGTGGCGCAGTGGTTAGAGTGCAGCACTGCAGGCTACTTCAGCTGACTGCTAGCTGCAGTTCAGCGGTTCAAATCTCACCGGCTCAAAGTTGACTCAGCCTTCCATCCTTCTGAGGTGGGTAAAATGAGGACCCAGATTGTTGGAGGCAATATGCTAACTCTGTAAACCGCTTAGAGAGGGCTGTAAAGCACTATGAAGCGGTATATAAGTCTAACTGCTATTGCTATTGCTACTGCTATTTTGTGAATAATTATGCCTATATATACACCATAGACCAGTGGTTCTCAACCTTTCTAATGCTGTGACCCCCTCGCGACCCCTGCCCCACCACCGCAACTCCCCACCCCGCCCCGTGCGCGATGAGGTGACTAAGGGAGCGTGGCACCAGGGGTGAAATGCTCCCGGTTCGGGCATGCCTGCGGGTCGCCGGACAGCTGGTAGCGATAGAAACGGGAGACTTCGCCCACCCGCCCAGAGGCCGCCATTTGGGTTCTTTTACCCTCTGCGCATGTGCAAAGCGTTCTGCGCATGCGCAGAGGGTAAAAGAACCCAAATGGCAGTGTCCGGGCGGGTGGCCGAAGTCTCCCGCTTCCGTCACTACCGGCTGTCTGGCGACCCGCAGGCACGCCTGAACCGGGAGCATTTCACGCCTGCTGACGGTGGCACCAATATGGCGGGCTAGCGCACGCGGCGACTCCTGTGAAACGGTCGTTCGACCCCCAAAGGGGTCGCGACCCACCAGTTGAGAACCGCTGCCATAGACCATTTACATCTCCTTCTTCTTTTCCTGGGTAACAGATTTTTAAGCCATCCCTTTTAAATGGGAGGATCTGTTTCTGTTGGTCCTTCATTTTTGCAAAAGCCGGATTTTCCAGCATGTAATTTTTAATCAACTGTGAAAGATCTACCTTTCATAGTTTCCCATTCCTTACCCCCTTATCCCTGACTAGGCTCCTAAGACTGTTTTCACATGTACCAGCTGGTCTGCAGTAGTAATCAGTTATTGAAGCTTTGTTATTTATTCATCTTTGAGGGCTGCTAAACCAGTAAATAGGAGAAAAGAACCATTTTGTACATTAGCTCTGAACTTCTGGAATAAGATTTATCTTGTAGAGACTGTGCAAACTTAAAAAAACAACAACCTGAAATCTTTGCAATTCAGGGAGTATCTTATCTAATTTACCTTATTTTCTACTGCAGTTACAATGTTGTTATTGTAAAGCGGAGAAATTCACCTGCATTTTTTTTCTTGTCAATTTTCATTCTCTTTGGTGAGAGATAACATGTTTCAGGATATACAAGGGATAAAATAATTTAGAGAAATTCTCCTGACTCTGGCATTCTTGAACAAATTTGTTACCTGGTAAACAAAGGAGGAATGTCAGTGAAACCCTGTCTTTCAGCCCTGTGCAGTTGATTCACCTACAGCCTCTCTGGGTTTCCATGTTTGCATTAACTGTCATGGGAAGACACAGTAGGGAAACTAAAATGATTGGAAAATCTATTTTTCCTTTGTACAAATTAAGACAAAAACTATCTGTCCAATTTCTCTATGCAGGAGAATAAATAACTATGTGCCCAGCTCTAGTTACAATAAGATGTTGGCTTAATATTTAATTGTTGGCATTTGTAGATGTTGCCATTTTCTGTTGTTTAACATTGCATGAGATATTATTCTATTTTGAGAAGCATTTTTCATTTGAAAATGGCATTGAAATGTTTTAAATAATAAATGAATGCCTGTGAGTGTTCCTTTTTCAAAAAAACCCCCTTTTTTTAGATTAGAATTTCTTGGTAAGGAGCAGTGGTTGATGTTTTGAGCGCTATAATTGTATGATTGAATTCAGATTTACCGTACTGTGAGTGTTGCTTCTTGAGTTCATTGGATATAATGCAGGGGTGGGTTCTACTTACCTTCCCAACCGGTTCGCATTGCGACGGAAGTGCACCTTCCCGGAAATGACCCTCTGCGCATGCGCAGAAGCCTTTGCGCATGCGCAGAGGTTTTTTTTTTCAATCCGCGGCGACCAGAGGAACGGTTTAGGATCGTGGACTGTTGGTCATCGCTGCCGATTCGGCAAGCAGCACCAAATTTCCACTACCGGTTCTATAGAACTGGTCCGAACCGGCAGCAACCCACCTCTGATATAATGTTACACTAAAAGAGAAAAATACAAATTAAAAGATTAGGACTCCCCTTATCCCCAATTCATTGTTACTCTGCAAATTTGAAATGGATAGCAAGCCCAGTGTTTTATTAGAACAATATCTTAAGTTCCTTGTAGGATTTAATCATTAATGGAGGGGAGCTCGATGACAGTAAAAAACCAGTTGGCTCACAAGTAATGAATTTTACATTATTATGTTTGCTTTCTGAAATATAAACACTAAGGGGCCTGTTCTGGAATATAACAGAGCCCATTTTTTTCATAATTAACATGAGAAGCTCAGAGAACAGCAGCTTTGTAAATAAGACAAAGGCTAGTCTAGTGTTCCTCAACACAGATTATTTAGCTGGTTATTTGACTCTCCCCGGTGTTCCAGTATTGGAGTGATGGGCATGGAGGCAGAATAACCCAGCTAAAACTAAGAGTTCCCAGGAGAAAGGAAGGGAGGTTGCTATATTCATTCATATTGTGTTGTTTATGAAAGTTGAGTAATAGAGTGGTCTTTGATCCCTGCTAAGGTGAAGCGCGTAATTTACATCATGTCAGACTGCACCTAACTCATTACTGGTTTTTATGGCTGGCAATATCTACGCCAGTGTGGATAGAGAGGGAGAGGTGTTTGTTTGTTTGTTTGTTTGTTTAAAACATGTATATAGTAGCCCTTCTTATAACAAACTCAGGGTAACTCTAAATCAAAAGTTATAACAGCATATAAACCCTTCTTAAAACTATAAAACTGAACACATTAGAAACATCAAAAACAACAACCTGGTGCCAAGTCAAACTTCTAATGTGCAGTCACCTAATCTTATCCCATTCCTTAGGGGAAAAGACAGGTCTTCAGAGCTTTACAGATGACTAGGAGCAGAGGTGGGTTCCTCCCAGTTCGGACCGGTTCGCCTGAAACGGTAGCGACCCGCTGGTGATGTCACAATGATGTCATGGATCTGGTTCGGTCGGTGCCGGTCCGTGGATGCTGCCATCTTTTTTTAATTTTTTTTTAATTTTTTTAAAAAAAAAATTTGGGGGAGAATTTTTTTTCGGGTTTTTTTTCTTCTGTGCAGAAGCCGAGTTTCCGGCACTGCGCATGTGTCGCCATCTTGTTTTTGGCTTTTGTTGGGGGTGTATTTTTTTTGCACTGCGCATGCGCGCACGCGCTTCACATGCGTGCGCCCATGCGGCGCACCCACACGGCATGGGAGGAAGCGAACCGGCAGCAAGGTAAGTTAGAATCCACCCCTGACTAGGAGGATAGTCCCTGCCAAACTTCAGGGGACATAAGGTTAAGTTCTGTTCCATAGGTTAAGTAGGGAAGAGAGTCTTATTTCAGAACTCTAACTGGAGGAACCTAGACCCTTTTTCTGGTGCAATAAAAGTAATCTGGTTCTCAATGTTAATAAAACAAAGGAGATCATTGTAGATTTTAGAAAGAGCCAGCATAGTCATATTCCACTCAGTATCAAGGATGCAGCTGTAGAGATGGTCAACAGTATTAAGTATCTGGGGATGCAGATAACTAACAATCTGAATTGGTCTCTTCACACATCATCCTTTGTGATGTGTGCAAACCAGCATCTGATTTCCTGCGTCGGATGAGGAGAGCACATCTTTCTCCTTCTGTCCTGGCCACTTTTTACAGAGGCGCCATTGAGAGCGTTTTAACAAACTGCATCACTGTTTGGTTTGATGGCAGCAGTGCCTAAGATAAAAAGTCCATACAGAGAGTGGTAAGGACAGCTAAGAAGATTATAGGAAGCTTATAACTTATAAGCGCTATGTGGTTAGAGCTCAAAGCATTGTTAGCAGAGGTGGGTTCCTCCCGGTTCGGACCGGTTCTATAGAACTGGTAGTAACTTGGCGGCCTGGGTCGCTAGAACCAGCAGCGACCCAGGCCTGCCACGCCCCCAAACCGATCCTTTTGGTGGCGCCATAGGCGCTGCTATCTTGTTTTTTGCTTCTGCGCATGCACATAAGCTTTTTTAAGCACTGCGCATGTGCAAAGTGTGCACGTGTGCGACGCAACACTGAGCAAACCAGCAGCAAAGAAAACCAGAATCCACCTCTAATTGTTAGAGACCCCACACACCCACTTTACGGTCTGTTTCTGTTGATCCCCTCTGGGAGGAGGTTTCGAAGCATTTCTAGCAGGACTACCAGATTCTGTAACAGTTTTGTTCCCTATGCCATCTGTCTGGTAAACTTGCAAGATTCATTTTTCTCGCCATGTGCATGTATACATCCGGACTAGACTGTGTTGTCTCTCTGTGTCATATAACATATGTGGGTTTGTGGATATATACGTATGTATGTATGTATGTATGTATGTATGTATGTATGTATGTATTTAGTCATGCTTATGTAGTGTATATTGAAGGTTTTGATCTTTTGACAGCTGTATGCAATGAAATTTCATTTTAATGTATGCCGATTAGTGTACATTTAAAGTGATAATAAAGTTATTCTAAGTCTAAGTCTTCTCCAAACAAAATGTGGGCACTGCAACTCACTTGTGGAGTCGCCCCTAACTTAACCCTATCCTTTTGCAACCAAATGTAATTGGAAAGAAGAGAGTGGATTCACGCTAGATAGATCATGAGTTGGGAAAACTTGGATTCTAATATCACCTCAATTCAAATTTATGTTTGCAAGTCCTGATCAGACAATCCTGTTAATCAAGTCAGAACTAAGAGTTAGCATTTTGTGGGACCAGCTAAACAAACAGGGGCGGCGGCAGGGGGGGGTAATTAGAGGAAGTTATTGTGACCTGTAGCTCACAAATGCATGTACCTTTTAATAAGATTTTTAATAAGATACTACCATATTCCTTATGATTTTAGGCTCCTAAGTGGTTTGAGAGAGACAGCTTGACTGTCAAGTGACTTACCTGAATTGATTTTGCAGTGAGGTCCATAATGGAAGCAAGGAACTTATAGTTTACTTGTTATGACACTTTGGAAAAAGAGCTCCTGGCATTCGACAGAAAAGAGGGAGACTTGACAGCTCGTATTTATATCTCCAGGTTTTTTTTACCCGCTGTCCTCAAGTGACTTACCAGACTCAAAAAGATTAGTGCTGGAATATGTAATGAGTAATTTCTTATTCCACAGTTGACATCCTGGCTCATAGGTAAGGGCAATGTAAGGAATTTTGGAGCCAATGCAATACCAGGTTTGGATCCTTCACACAGCTCTAGACTAATATTTCAGAATAATTCCTGTAAAATAAGATGTTTAAAATTATGTATTCATAATGAGCGCCCACAGAACCTGAAGTAAAAAGTAAGGTTACATCTAGAATTTTCATATTAGATAACAAAAATTAGCACACAATAAAATCCTACTTAGGATAATAACTCCGTTGGCTTGATTTACACATTGGCTAACATGTTGCTGCATTAGATCAGCCAGCCCATTAAATCTACCCTGTATATAACATGGAGATCTGACTTCCTATGGGCAGAGCTGTCCACTCAAAATCACCTTTTTTTGAGTCTAATGCAGCTGCATATTCTGTGACCCCACTTTTTTTTAATTGTTTTTATATGTTTTATTTTTTTATGATGTAAGCCGCCCAGAGTCCTTCGGGAGTTGGGCGGCATATAAATTTTATAAAATAAAATAAAAATAAAATAAAATAAAATAAAATAAAATAAATAAGGTGGAATATAGCAAAATAGAATCTCGTTTAAGATTGCAGCCAAATACAGGTAGTCCTTGCTTAGAGAGCTTGTTTGTGACTGACAACTCCATCATGACATGCTATGGTCACTAAGTGTAAAAGCACATGAGTGTGAAAGTCTTACAATGCTATTTCCTATTCAGTCATTGTGTCACTGCAGTTGTTAAGTGAAAAATCATGTGACCATGACTTGCAATTTTACTACTGGCTTCTCCATTAACTCTGTTTGTCCCAAGCTGGTTGGGAAGCCCCCAAATGGTGCTGAAGTGGTCATAAATGCTCACCAGTTGTGATGGTCATAAGTGCAAGGCTTGGTCACAAAGTTGTTGTTTTAACCCATCATAATTGTCATCATTTTATAGTACTATTGTAAAGATACAATATTTACAATACTATTTGATTCTATTCCTAGTGTCCCCAAATAATTCTAAAGGTAATTATAATATTAGCAAATGATGAAAATATCCTGTACCAGAGTCAAATAAACTGATCTAGAAAGGCCAAAAATTCACTTGCTGTTATGCAGTTTCCTTTGAAGTTCCCTGTAAACTGCTTTGAATATATGGATAGAACTATGGAAAGTTTTGATAGATTCCCCTGGTTGACTCTAAAACATCAAACAGTTGGGGAATTCAAATTATACAGTGAGCCAAAATGTAAAGAATTCTGACTTACTCATGAATAAGATTTCTCCTATTTGGTTCCCTCTGTTTAGTACCATCCATGATTTTATTTAAAATTACATGCAAATCAACAAGTCTGAATTTGTGCCAACCCTAACAAGCAAGGATAAAAAGGCCCAGAATAAACCATATTTTTTTAATCTGATTTGTTAAGTGTGAAGCAAGCTAGAGCTTTTGGTCTGGCATAAAATTCAACAACTCTTAAATGTAACTATCCATACCTTCAATTCAGTCAAATACATAATACATAAGCTATCACTGTCCTCACCCAGGGTACAATTTAGAAATGTATGTGGCCCAATCAGCTGCAAAGTGACCAGTAGTAGTTAAGGCTGTTTTAAGAACATCTGAAAACTATGCAATTAAGTGTTATTCTAAACATTTAATGCCCCTTGCTTTGAACTCTGGCAGAACCATTGGCTCTGTTTTATTATTTTCAAATGGAAGAATCTTAAGAACCTTAAGGGCTGGATAATAATGTACTGCATGCTGTGGTGGCGCAGTGATTAAAATGCAGTATTGCAGGCTAACTCTGCCCATAGCCAGGAGTTTGATTCTGAGCCTTTCCATCCTTCTGAGGTTGATAAAATGAGGACTCAGATTGTTGAGCGCAATATGCTGACATTTGTAAACTGCTCAAACGGTACTGTAAAGGACTATGGAATGGTATATAAGTCTAAATGCTATTGCTATTGTTATGGCTCTTACAGTTGCATGGTTTCCATTTAAAAACAAGTAAGACAAGAACTGATTGTGAGGAACATGGGTTTGAGCAGCTTGTTATGCTGAATGCGTGGTGTGCAGCTGCTTGTTATTTTTCTTTAATTACCAATATGGGCTAATTAAATCTCATAGCTGTGCTGGTGTATTTGGGTGTATGGATATAAGGGTGATTTCATTCCGGTCACAGCAAGGAATAAACCTCCTTTTCCTCATTGCCTGTGGTCCCATTAGCAGTTGAATTGCACAGCACTAATGAAGATATAGTTGTATGCTGTGCTTTCTGCATAATGTGCAGTTTGTCCCTTAGGCAGGATCCTGCTATCTTTCTGCTTCCTTTTTTGGGTGTGTGTGTGTGTGCTAGTGTTCTGTGGTAAATCACTGAGAAAAATGAGTCAGTTACTATTCTCCCAAACTCTTAGCTAAACATTGAACTTCTTTTTTTACCTCTCAACTCCTTCCCTGAGGGGAAACAGTAAGGGAGGTAGCTCAGCTCTTTGTTGTCTCAATTACACCAGATATTTCTGTAGTTAATTATAAACATTTACATTATTCTGGGGGAACCCCTCTGGATTTGCATTTCCTTTATACTTAGTTCAAACTATGTTCTGATTTATTTACTTGCTCAGGAAAAAAAAATGACTTTTTTTTGGTCCTTAAGAGACTAATTTTTTTTGAGGATCAATTGGGTAGAAGCAGAGAGTAAGGTTTGTATGTTTGAATATAACTAAAGTGACCCTAACTAGCGGTCACTTTAAACCTGCTTTAAATGTATAGATAAATTTACAATGTATGAATGAATATATGATTGGATATATTGAATGGAATTAGAAATTACCTGACAGCAAAGCAGTCTTGTTTCTTTCAACTGCATAATTAAAAAAAATTACAAAGGACTTGAATGTGAGTTATTCATATATGTATCCCTTTTGCATAGGAATATAAAACAATGTCACCTCAAATTTCACTGGCAGCAAAGTTAGATATTGTACTCCCATTGACTTCAGAGGAAGGCAAAATGTTATTGTCAAGTAAAATCTTTGTGTGTGTGTTTGTGTGTGTGTGTGTGTGTGTGTGGTGTGTGAGTGTGTGTGTGTGTGTGTGTGTTTGTTGTTGTTGATCAAAAATTCACATAAAGGGGACTAAAAAGATGTGTCCTCCTGAAAATAGTGTACAAATAGCAATATAGTTTTCTATGAAAAGAACTTATGTGGAGGGATTTGCATTTTAAATTTTTTTATCAAGGACATTTACATATCAGACAATTTAAAAGATAACTGTATTAAAATTGCTTCTTGACTAATTTGCATCATTAAAAATAATGCACAGAAAACCTCTATACCGTATGGTAAACATGAAGACATTATGAGCATATGTTGCTATGAATATTTCTGTGAGTTTTAAAAATTCAGTAGGAAATACAAAGGAAAACTAGATACTGCAGTATTGTTAGAGAGAATAAAACAATTTTTAAAGCTATTTGACATCCATACTGACTGAAGCTATTATTTTCATTTTAAAATCTTTGGGTAAATTCACGTCTTTATTTTCCAGTGATAAGACCTCATTTAATATGTGTGCATGGGAACTAGTTCTGAAACCCTGATAATACAAGGTTATAAGCAGAATTGCTCTCCACCCCATCATATATCTGAATTCTGATTTCAAAAATCTGAACATGAAAAATGATCAGAAAAAAATCAAATGATCTCAGAGCTTCGAGACTTAAGGAATATTAGTGCCAATTGAACAGACTGCAATAAAGTAAGAGATTGAAAAAAAAATCTAGTAATCAAGTTGACTGTGGGGAGTGATAAATTATGAGCAGTAATTCAGACAGCACACCATGGATTACAAGAGCCGAGGTGGTGCAGTGGTTAGAGTGCAGCACTGCAGGCTACTTCAGCTGATTGCTAGCTGCAGTTCGGCGGTTCAGATCTCACCGGCTCAAGGTTGACTCAGCCTTCCATCCTTCTGAGGTGGGTAAAATGAGGACCCAGATTGTTGGGGGCAATATGCTGACTCTGTGAACCGCTTAGAGAGGGCTGTAAAGCACTATGAAGCGGTATATAAGTCTAAGTGCTATTGCTATTGTTATTGCTACAAGTGTGATAGCATCTGGAATACCTACACAAGTCCTAATTCCAGCATTGTGTGTTAAATTTTGGAAATGGATTATACACACATGCTCTTGAAAATCCTTAATGCATTTTCTTGTTTTGGGGTAGAGTTCATATTGTATGGAGGCTGGTGAATAAGTTCAATCAAATGCTCTTACAGGCAGCATATAGATTCTATACATTTATAGATCTAGACATCTACACACAAATAGACATTTGTGAGTCTGGAGGTGTTGGGGGCAAGAGATGTACATATCCTCTTACATCACACTATTACTCTTTGCCTAAATAGGACTAGCATCAAAGCTCTTTAAAAGTAGCATGTTGCCTCTCAGTTCTACACAGAATATTCCCAGGTCAATGAATATAGGATTGCAGCCTGTATATAAAGAAATATGTATAGAAAAACAGGCAATAATTGGAGGCGGGTTCTGAGAGGGTAAGAATTATGTTTTAAAAGGCTTGTAAAGACGTTAGAATAAAAGAAAACCAAATGCATTAACATATATAGCACTTTGTTTCCTTTTTAGAGCGGACCCACTAATTCATTTGTTTTCTTTCTTACAGCGGGAACAACATACATATTTAGCAAAGGTGGTGGACAGATTACATATACCTGGCCTCCCAATGATCGGCCCAGCACCCGAGCAGATAGACTGGCCATAGGGTTTAGCACAGTTCAAAAAGAAGCCATCTTGGTGCGCGTGGATAGCTCAACTGGGCTTGGTGATTATTTAGAGCTGCACATCGTAAGTACCGTCAGCAAAATGTAATGCTACTATTTGTCTGAAAGCTTCGATTTTAGCTTTTGCAATGGCTATTACAGTATTGTCCTTTTCTGAAATTGATCTTCTACCATTGGATAATATTTTTCCAAAGCAATTCAATGATTTATAAATTTCAGTCTCAGTTTTGGAAGAGATGTTGGCATTAAGAGACTAGCCCTGTTGGTTAATAGCAAAATACAAGAGTTTAAAGCATTTTGAATGAGCTGACTTCAGTATAATTTTAAAAGGTTGCAGATTTGGTTACGAATTGTTTTCATAAAATAGGATTCTCTTTGACCTATTGCAATTATATATGAAATATGAAGCTATATATTAATTTGTGAGTATGGTATATAATTATGATTTTGACATGCTGGGAACAATGTAATCACTTTTTATCATTTTGTGTGCTAAGTGCACACTAAAAATGTCACAATTGTACCTATGACACCAAATCTAACATGGAAACAATAGGTGTAACTTTTTAATTATTATTTTGTGTTGCTTTTTAATTAATAAAATAAAAGTGAAAGAAATATGACAAAGAAAAAAGTCAATAGTATAAAAAATCATTCCAACAGTAAAAAATTTCAATTTTACATATACTCATCCAATGAATAATAATAACAACAACAACAATAATAATAATAATAATAATAATAATAATAATAATAATAATAATAA